>OX352774.1:190146884-190547467 GCA_947095535.1 Poecilobothrus nobilitatus | reverse complement strand
AAATTCGACTGTGTTATAAAAAATATAGTAGTAGTTGAATTTGTTAACTTCTTTTAGCAATTTTAGTCCTTTAAATTATTTGTATCTATTTTATGAGGATATAAGAGTAGAAGCGTGATTTTTATTGTTTTATAAAATTTTTTTGTTTTATTTTTAATTTTTCGAAACTCTCGGGTGATTTTATTTAAAAATGAAAAAAAAAAAAAAATATTTTTTGTATTATAATAAGGTTTATTGAACTAATAAAATATTCGTAAGTAAGAAGCGAAATGCAACAGAAAAAAAAAAAAGAAAAAAATCGGTGAATACCAATGAAAAGAAAACATTTTGGAATTATTTTAAGCCTCTGTTTATATGACATATAATAAATTAGATCACAATTCAGATATTTTTAGTAAAATAGTTGTCTCTTAACAAAATTTTCTTAAAAAAGTTAAAAAAAAAAAACCTTTTAAAAAATTTTAACTATTTAAAAATATTAGGTACAAGATACTGTTATTTTTAATGGTTATTCTTATTACTTTTTACTGTTTTAACCCTTTTTTTTTAATATTTAATTTTTGTTTTTTCAGAATTGCTCTAATTTTTTGTTAAATTCTAAGAAAATTGATATTAAAAGAATTTTTAAGTAAAAAAAAAAAAAATTTTAACAAGCTATAAAAAAATATCCATTATTTAGAGATAAAAATTGTGTATCAACACATATAGGAAAAACATTATAACTAAAGGGTTAAATTTAAATGATATTTCAAATTTTCCAGTTATTGTAAAGTTTTTTTTTTACATCCCAAATTTTTAGTCTGTAATTTGCTTTAAGGTAAACTCAGGTAAAAAACTTGATCTGCAAATTTTAAAAAATTCTACTTATAACTTTTATCCGTTATTACGATTTCCGAAAACTCTTAACGACGCATCACCAGAGAATAGTGGTTTGTATTTTGTTTTTTTTTTTTTTGTCGACAATGGTTAGTGGAAAACTTTAAAAGTCACCTAGAAAAATGGCTCACGGTTCCTTCTCTGTATTATATCATGGCTTCTCTGTATTATAATAATAATTATTTTCAAGTTTAGATGTGATACTCTATAGAAAAATCAATGTAGAGAGTACGAAATATATGATATATGTTTACTATAATAATACATTATGTAATGGAAAGTGTTCACTAATGATATACTAGACCGAGGCAATTCAATAATAATGCATTAACCTAAAAATATGAATATATATCATTATAATACATTTCAAACGAACAAATTTTTATTTGTCAACAGTTATACATTACACATCAAATACAATTTGATTAATTAATAAATGTCAAAATTTGACACTTAAAAATCAATGTGAATTGACTTTATGTTTTATACAACATAAAAAAAAAAAAACAAAAATAGAAATTAGTGAATGAACTTGATGAACAAAAGGAATCATTTATTATATCATTAACTTAATATTTATAAATATTTAATTGAACTTCAAAAGTAAAATGATTAGTTTAATAAGGACAACAAAATAAATGAAAAAAAAAAAAAATCCTTTTGATTAGATTTTTTTTGAAGAAGCACACTGTGCCATTGAATAAAAAATTTAAAAATTTTCACGGTCACTTTTATATACGAGTATAGTATACCTATTTTCTAAAATATGATTTTAAATGTTATTTTTTTTTTTTTTTCTATCTTAAGATTAATTTGTAAAGTAATTCGTTTTTTATTTTTTACATGAATTAAATTTCCGAAATCATTGAAAAAATTCGATTATGTCTAATCATTTGTTTAAAGGAATCATTTTTTTTTTTTTTTTTTGTACAATCAATTTTTATACAAAAAAAAAACACTGCGGTGGGTATTAAAAAGAACTAAAATTAAAAAAAAAAAAAAACAAAAATGTAATTCTTAAAATTTAAACTTAATGAAAAAGTACTTTTATCTAAATGAAAAAACAAAAAAACAAAAAACATTTACTTAAAGAATAAACGAAGGTTTAATGTGAACTATTACTGAAATTGTTCAATTAAAAAAAAAAAAAAAAAAAAAAAAAAAAACAAATGATCTGCATTGAAATAAGATAAAAATTTACCTTAATTTATTAAAAACATAGAAAACAAAAAAAAAAAAAAAATTGTACAATAAATTAAGAAGCCTATTGACACAATAATCTGTAGGATTTACCTTGAATAAACTTTTCTCAAAATTTTATATAAATTACCTAACCTATTAGTACTTCAATTCTGTTAAAATTTAACAAAAATGCTGGCTGCAATCAGTGATTAAAAAATTTTAAAAGTATGTCATATTAACAAATTTTAATATTAAAAAAAAAAAAAAAAAAATTATGTTTTTTTCTTTTTTTTTTTCATTTAAAATCATTATTTAATAATAATAATAAAAATAAATGCCAAATTCAAGGTTTATTAATCTTCATCTTTTAACTGAATTGTACTCGTATATAACAAAAAAATTTTTTTTAATTTTTTTTTTTTTTTGGCGTTGTTTTTAGATTAAAATCAACGCTGCTAAGATTACGCTACACATTACTGCTACTTATTTAATAAAAACACGCCCAAAATATTTTCATATCTAATTTCAAGTTTTTTCTTTTATTTTAAGTTTTAAAAAAAAGTTTTTTTTTTTTGTTTTATTACTGGTACATTACCAAAATTTAAAAAAAATATATTTTTAATAGAAATAAATAAATTTCAGAAAAAAAAAAAAAACTAAAAAAATTTAATTATTTCATAGCAGCCTAGTAAGCAAAAACTAACAAGTTAACAAACTAGCAAGTAAGCAAGAATATAGATAAAAAACAAAACAAAAAAGTAACTAATCACAACACAAATGATGGATGATAATTAAAGATAATCATGGATTTTTATCAGCATCAGTAAATAGCAATTTTGCAAAAACAAAAAACAAAAAAAAAAATTAACTATAGATACATTTTTATTTTCTTTTTTTTTTTTTTTACCAATCACAGTTGGTTGTTAACCTTGTTATGTTCGGTAAGCTTTTTGCTTCCATAATCATCATATTAAATAAAACAAAAAACAAAAATATTTGAAAAAACAAAAAAAAAAACTTAAATAATCTTTAAAAGATGAAGCAATAAATTCACCTTAATTTAATATTAAAATCTCATCTCATATATCAAAAAGAAAAAAAAAAAGAAACGAAATTATAGTGAAATTTTTTTTTTTTTTAATTATCCATTAGTGGTAGAATGACAAATGATCTATGATCGTGTGACCATAATTTTGACCATTTAAATCTTTTTTATAAATTAAAATAAAAACTAAAATTGAACAAAAAAAAAAAACAAAAATTGATTTTCCATTCAATAATAAAACATGATTTCTTTTTATTTTTTTTTTTTTAAATTAATTCATTGATTTCAGTAAATGGTCATAACACCATATAGAAAAATTTAACTAAAACAAAATTTAAAATCTGTCAATTAATTTAACAAATTATTAAAATCATTAAAAAAAAAATATGTTTAGAAAAATAATAATAACGAGTTACCAATAATCATAAAAAAAAAAAAAACATATACCCAAGGTATGCATAGATTGAGGCAATTTTAAAATCGTATCATTGATTGTAAAACAATACAATAATTTCACTTCGTGCACTTAAAGTCAATGTTCTTATTAATTATTTTTTCATTTATTTTCGCTGGACCATTGTTTTCAATTTAACCTAAAAAAAAAAAAAATTTTAAGCGTTACCTTTAATTTCTTCTTTATCGAAGAACCTTTTAATTCGTCTTTAATACCCCCTTAAATTTTGATTTGAGTAATACCGATCCGAGATATTGGAGCTATACTAGTATGAATTGAATTATATTTTGATGGTTATTTAAAAGTATAGGGAGTATAAAAGAATTGATCAATTTTTGTTTTATCATACGTTATACAGTTAAATTGACTCGGACATTAAATTGAAGTGCACGGAATTCGTCAAATCACTAATTAGTTGAAGAAATCAAAATTAATATAATATGTACCGTGAAGAAATCAAAATGAATCTATGTAACGTCCATATAAGGAATTGAAAAACTATTTAATAAAAACCTTATTGTGAGATATACTATTTAATAAAATCTTAATAAAAAAAAAAAACATAAGATAAAAATAAAATATAATTTATGTTACAAAATTTTTTTATTAAAATATTAACATTAAAAAACCAAACCGAAATAAAGAGTGGTAGCTGAATTTAATCTAATTTGTTTCTTTATATCGATACCATCCTGTACTTGAAATTTAAACGAGTAGAAAAAAAGTTTAATTGTGATACTTTAAATTTTCAATTTATGACATATGTATGTGATATTACCATAATTTATCTTAGACCAATGTAAATTAACTAAAGCTCATGCAGCCACCGTTATTAATAGGTTCTTAACATACTTGATAGGTTCTTATCAAAATTAAAAAGAAAATACATATGAAAATTAAGCTACAAAAAAATCATAATGTTAATTAGGAATGAAATTACGAAAAGATAATATTTGAACTATAATTTAATATACCGAACTAATTGAAAAGTATAATTATCCCACTTGTAAGGAGAAAAGAACAAATGAACTTCTAACCTTCCCAGAGCGATAATTATGAACCCATGCAACAAGAATTTATATTTCTAACAATATATAGTGTAGAAGTTGCAAAAAGGAAAGGAGGACACTCTCCATCACTTTCCCTGCAAATATTAGGCCTAAGCTAGAATTAGACTTTCGCAGGGAAAATTTCCTTCCTCATTTTTTAAGGCATAAACCAATTAACCGAAACAAAGATTGAAAAACAAATTTAATTTCTGAACTGTACGGGCTGGTTATAAAAATATAGTTCATAACTATAGGAAATTGCATCTAAACAGCATCTTCTCTGTGTCTTTTTTTGGTCTCTTGATATAAATTTCTAGAGAGCAGCCATATATAAATTAATTAACTAACTATTTTTCAATAGATTTGATGATATTTATTGCCAATAATAAACTATTACTGAACAGACAGGCAGAAGAAGCTCGAAACCTATGTTATAAATTTGTTTGTTTTTAAATATTTAACATTATATATACACTTTTTTTAAGTTTATATATATATATATATATATTTAAATAACTAAACATTATTACATTCATATTAAACAAAAAGAAACAAGTAAAAAACCGCTACGACCCATTATTTTTTTTTTTTTTCATTTTTTGATACCCACCTCATCGTTTTATCATTTATCACCTTTTAACGCATTTTAATTTTACATGGAACAAAAAAATAAGAAATTTTTTTTTTTTTTTTTCTTATATTAAATGAAGATTCAAAATGAATTCTTTAAAAGATATGATTGGACATAATCACACCTTTCAATAATCTTTAAAATTAGGTATTTAAACCTTTAAAAAGAATACAAAAAACAAAAAAAAAAAAAAAACAACCGAAAATACATTTTATAAATGATAATTTACACAAAGTGAATCTAATGATTGACAATAACTAACATTTTTAAAAGAATTATTTTAGAAAATATTTATTCTATAAAAGACCGTGAAAACTTTTACAAATTTTTTTAAATTCAATGACACAATGTGCTCCAGGATAAAAAAAAAAAAAAAAATTTTTTCTTAAAGAGTGAAATCAAAGAGAATTTCTCTCTTTTTTGGTTTTTTGTGTGTTAAATTTATTAAAGACTTATTATTTTTCTTTTTTTTTTTTTTTTTTGGAAGTTTCTTAAATAGTTATTAATATTAAGTTAATGATAGAAATAATTTCTTTTGTCAAAAAATATTACATTCACTAATTTTTTTAAATGAAAAAGTCAGTTTAATGTTTTCATGTTGTCAAATTTTGACATTTGACAATTAATCAAAAATTTATTTGAAGTGGATTGTCAAAGATTTTAAATTGACTGTACTGATTATATAAATAAGACTGTTCCGAATTCTGATAACATTATTGGATTTTATACCGGTCAAATTTTATTGTTAGGACTTTGTTACATTAAACTGTTGTATTCCTTACTTTTAACTTAAAACGGTCAATTCATTTTTTTAATATTAAATGAATATGGATATCTAAGAATTAGGATTTGTTCTTCGGTATTGTATTTAATAGAATTATAAATGGATTTTAAATTTGTTGTAAAAAATGGAATGGGTAAAAAGATTAATTATTTAAAAAAAATTATGTTTGTTATGTTTATGTCAGATGAAAGATAACGCTTAATTTGTCATTCATACTTTCATCAAGCATAATAAATGCTGTTATCTTATTATGGGTTTACTGAAATTTAAGATGATAAAATTAAAGTTTAGCTTATTAAGAGCTTTTTTGAGCTGACGTCTTGTCTGTCATTGAAATGTAAAAATAGAAAAAAGGTTAATACAATATTATTTTAGAGTAAGTAACTATATCTGGTCTTGCTAATATTAAGAGTCATGTTGACTTAAGAAGTTGAAATCTAATATAAAACACTTCCTCTATGAAGAAAACAATTTTTTTCGTTTCACAGTAATTTAAGGATGTATGAAAAGAAAAAGAGACAGTGAAATAATTTGAAGAACAGCTAATTTTCACACGGATAATGTGACAAAACAAATATGAATAAAATTTGACTATTGCTAAAATGAAAAGAAATCTGCAGCTTTTTGCGGAAAACAATATTAAAGTAATGACGCAATACTGTTCAGCTAGTCAAAAAAATAAGTATAGATGTCATATTAAAGACGTTTAGAATGCAAAGATTAATTTTTTTTACATACTGTTAACCTTTGTACTAATTAAAGTTTATAGCTAAAATGGGAGATGGAAAATAAGAGAGAAATAGGATTATTGTTGGAGGGTAAATTAGAAATGAAACTAAAAAGATTATTCTGAATTTGTAGGATAGAACAAAATTATTGACAGAGGGAAACACATTTTTTGGAAGTATGTTCTATAAATTGTTATAGGATAGTTCAAACTGGCAATACAGATGATGTATATCAGATTTTTTAAAATGCGGTACACTCATAATTTAGAAAGCATTTTCCTCCTAAAAAAACATACCTAATTTCAAATTAAATAAAAATTTTACAATTCATACACAAAAATACAAATATTATTATTTCTATGCACCTTCTTAATATATTATTAAAATAAGAAGGTACAACCTCTTCATTATCTTTAATCTCATCTTCTCAATATTTATAAAATTGTTTAATTAATTTTATTGAAATAGTTTTAATTAAAAATTTATCAAAACAATTTTTGAAAATTGAATTAAGAAAATGAGTACAAACTGCAGATATCTCTTATATAAATTCAATTACTATACTTTTTATATTGCAAAGTTTATGTTGTACAATTTTGACATGAATATATTTATTTTGCTATCACTTCTACATTTTTACTGCTGTTTTTTCTTTTTCTATTTGAATTTATTTACAAATCATAAAATTTATTTGAATCGTTAATTTAAAAACATAACAAAAATCTTTAATAAAATCATTCACTTATATTGAAAAGCTTCAGGCTGTTTTTATTTGAAAATTTAACACTGATTAAAAATAGTTCCCGCATCCTTTTCTTTTGCTTAACAATTAAGTTTTCTGATAACTGATCGTAAAAATGTCCTGTCATAATATAAGTGTATTGAATTTAAAGAAAGAAAGCTATAAAAATCTTTTTATGTGTTAAAAGTATATATATATAAATCCGTAAAAAAGTTTTTTTTTTATTTAATTTTGAATAAATAACAAAACTTATATCTAGGATAATAACTTGGGTCCTGATGATGGACTGCCATACATCAGGAATTTTCTTTTATTTTCTGTGCGTTATTCAATGATTCAATACCTAGTGTTAAGAAATTATTTATTGGATCACTATAAAATTTTGTTGTTGTATTATTTATATATGCATAAACAGAATTGAAGCGAGATAAATATAAATAAGACTATACCTATATATACATACATATATTATATGAATTTAAAAACTGTATATACTTGTAAAGAAAGGACAAATTTATTGTCATACAATATTATGTAGTAGGTAGGTGGTATATATGTGCCCTTATATGAATAATCAAAATTAATTTGATTAAAAAAATTTTATGATCATTTAGTCGCCAGTTTATTAGATACTGATTTACAGCTGTAGTATTATAAAAAAAGAACAGAAAACAAGAAGAATATTTTAATCAAGATTTATCTGATTTGTAGTCTTAGAGTATGATGTCATGCTTTAGATTAAAACATATTATGTTTCTATAATTTTCGGTTACTACAATTTAAGAGTTTCGTAAACATTTTTTTTCAAAAAAAGATAACTAACCGATTATCAGTTTCGAAAAAAGTTTTGATAATTACGAAGAATTCAATGCTTTGGTGAGAAAAATCGGGTTTATATCACAGTGTCAGATATATTTTTTTGAAAAAGTACTGTAAATTTATGTTTCCTATGGATACATTGTAGAATGATAAATGAAAATTGACTTGCAAAGAAAATTATTGAAATTATAGCAAAATATTTTGTAACTAATAATGCAAGGATAAACTGAAGCCAGAAAAATTTCAAGTAGAAGAAAATTACGTCATGGTTAAAAAAAGTTTTTTAAAGAAAGTTTCTGATAATTTAAGTTGAAGTTATTGGATTTTTTCGTTTAGCCTCTAAATTTCTAATTCTCTAATAATAATAGGAAACATAATCGTCTTTGTTCGTTAGTTCAATATAACACTACCTTTATTTCTACTTCCACTTTATTTACACCTATCCAATTTATAAAATGTGAACTTTAAAAAACCATTGAAATCTGCCCTTTAGGATAAACTACCCTTTATACAAAATTTTGATTGTTTTAAAAACTTGCATCGAGATCTAAAAGAGTAAACCATTTCAACCTCCATTGTTCAGTGTTGCTTCTTCTGGTTTTTTTTGGCCCGAACTTATTTAAATTTGTAAATTATTTATGATTGTTGTGTTGCTTACATACCAGGTTGCATTTGCTATTGATCTTATGGATTTAGCTTAGAACCGCTCAATTATTTCTATATGTTTGTAACACTGGTTATACGATAAAGTTAATTTCTATATGTCTAAATCGGTTTTCGAACAAAGCTTTATTATGCAGTAAAAGAATACAAGTATGTTCATCGACCACTACCATCGATCGGAAGCCATATCTTGCTAAAGATGACTTTATGAAATCGTTACTTTCCACTTTTTTTTAATTATAGAAATATGAAAGTTAAGAAAGTTTTCACCTACAAAAATTTTTGATAACTTTTCATAAATAACATATATATTTTAGTTTTTAACTAGAAATAAAAGTTTCATCAACAATTTTTTAATAAATATTTAAAATAATTTATATTATCTAAATAAAAATCACAAAAATTTGATAATAGCTCTACTTCTATAATTTTTAAATATATTGAATTAATTCCACATAAATTTTACGCAAAAAAAAATATTGAAATACGTTATTTCCTATATTATGATACCAGAATTGTATATTTGTAACCAACCAAGTTATTTTTGTAGTTTTCATAGTAAAATAAACAATCGTAAAAATAAACTAATTATAAATCCTGCTGGGGCGGTTGTATGTCCGTCCAACATTATAACAATAATCATTTTACAAAAAAATTTTCCCCTATTTTAAGTCTTTAGTTTTTCTTTTTTCTCTTTTTTTTTTCTTTTTTGCACTTTATGACATCCGTTTAGGATATAACGGTACTTGTATAACAAACAAATATAAATTGGCGGGATTATTAAATATATTGTACGGATATCGCATGATATATAATATAATTATATATCATGAGAGAGGGAGAATATAAATGGAATGAAATAAAAAAAAAAAAAACAAGATTATGATATTGATATTGATAAAACTGTTAAAATTAAAAATTGATGACAAAGATGAAAGAAGATGAAGTAAGTGATAATTTTATTTATGATTTCGATGAAACAATTTTGTTTTATTATCTTAAAATAAAAACAAAAAAAAAAAAAAATGGGGTCAGAATTAAATAAACTTCAAAAAAAAAACAATGGACAGTACATGATAGAACAATAACAAAACAAGATATTTGTATAATTTGTCAATATTTATGTAATCTGTTCAAATTTTATAATTTTTATTAAAAGAACAAATTGATAAATTAAAAACAAAAAAATTGCTTTTGTCACAAAAAAGAATAAGAAAAATACTCCTAGGAAGGACAATATTTCAGGATGTAAAATTTACAACTGCTAACATTATAGTATTGATAACAAAAATTTGAACAATTGTTATAATAGATTTTTTGATAATTTTATTGAATAAAATTTAAATTTAACAATGAAATTTGTATGAATATTATGAAAATATTACAATAAATTGTTTATAATCTTTATTCCTTAAAGGTAGAATTAACTAGTAGCTAAAACTTATTATACGACAAAATGTTATTAATAAAAATAGTACGTGCAATATTATAGATATAATTTATACTAAATTTTTATAAACTATATATGAATTTCTGGTATGATAGTGTTTTTGCTTAAAACTTTTCTTTTTTTTTATAAGAAAACTATACCTATAACTGACTAATAAGAGTCAAACATTGTAGCATTATTTAAGGTATGAATTTTCCTAACATTCGAATGAACCTAACATAAAATTTCGAAATGGGAGCTTGCAGTCTCAACATTCCGGACATTCAGCTAAACAAAAAATTTAACTTATCAACATTTAAATTTGATTTTATAAAGTCGCTGCAAAACTTTCTTTTCGCCTTCTGATTTGTTATCTATGCATAAATTCTTTATGAGGCCTAGAATGCAGTACAATTGGACAGAAGCTCCATAAACAGCATTGCGATATTTAGAAAATGTGCAAGACAATTCGTTTGATAAACAATCCCATTGCTACCTCAACTTTGGCTCCACTAGGTTAAGTGTTATTGGAACATTGTCTCTATTTTATAGATAGTTTGTTGGTATAGCAACCTGTCCAGAAAAAATAAAAATCTTAATACACGCTTTTAAAAATTTCAACCGGGGAAGGCTGCACGGAGTAATCCCTATACCTTAAAGATTTCTAAATGACATAGCTTCCCATATGAAAATTCGTTTGTAATGCCTAAAACGCGAATGTGGAGGAGCTTGCGTTGGAACTATACCCAAAAGTTAGCAATCATAATGTCTACAATATTATTAAATTTTATAATATCATTAACATCTTTGACCTAAACAATCCTTCCAACATTCAGTAACTTCCCCTATTTCCCAATTTCGTATACTTCTATTCTTTTATTACTATTTTCCGTAATCCCCCAACTAAACAGTCAAATTGTACAATAGGTTTTAACCCAATACTTAATTGAAAATGAAGGCGGCGTTTTCTGAGTTCAAGTCTAATACTACTAAAAAGTATTCGCGTATTAATGTCATTAGTTTCGAGATTCCCACCTATCCTTGCAAAAAAAAAAAATTTACCTACTCTATATAAAATTAATTGGGTTATAATCGACTAAATAATCGACTTATTAGGTGTCGATATATAATTACTTCATTTATAATAAAGCAATTACAACCAATTATGTAACAACATATGTTTTCATATTCAATTACAAGGGTGCAAACATTTCCTACAAAATTTTATTGTTAAAATGTATACAAACTAACAAAAATTTCTTAACAATTGCTTATTAAAATTGCAATTTATTTAAAATATTTATAAAATTAATGATTTTTATAATTTTTTGTTTCCGTTATTTTAATTTATTAAAACCATAAGCAAAATGACATTTAAACTATTGACATTCGCATTGGAAAGTCTTATATTTTGTTATAAGATTTTTTTATGACATTTCAACTTAAAACTAAAAAATTAAAACTAAAATAAAGTTCTCTAAATATCTCTTAGAGTTTCATTTATGAAACATCATTTTATTTATAGCCTTATGCAGACATTTTTTATACTAATAAATGTTTATTAAACCTGCCTAAAATATTATCTAAAAATTTGTATTAGCATCTGAGGCAGATTCTCGCTAAAGAACTTATAATAGAACATCCTTAATATCGAATAGTATCGACTAGTAGATACTTTTAAGTTTTTTTTTTTTTGTTTTCGTATATTTCCTGCCACATAAATGTAACTAGGAAATTTAACAGCCTTTTCAGGTGTGGCTGTAAATGTCGTAAGGGGAATTATTCTTACGACGTGTGTGGTATTCGAGCCCACACTCCCTCGGCGATTTTTTTACAGGGTATTTTATACGCTCTTATACCTACTAGGCCACCCTTATACCACCCTAGGCTACCCGCTCTTATACCTACTAGGCCCCTATTAAGTTCATGTTTTGTACCTTTACATAATATTACTTAGAAAATGTTCTGTAATAATATTTTATAAACATCTTTTCCAAATAATATCCTATGGTATAACGGAATATTCTTTTAAATCTTCATCATCGTTCCACTTTGAAATTTATTATTGTGAGTGCGATTGATATATACTATTAACTTTTAAGCAAAATGGAACCATAAAATGTATAGTTGCAAAAATATAATTTTTGTTTTTTTTTTTTTTTGTAAATTTGCGATTAAGTGACGGTTTAATAAATAAATATGATGTATCTCAAGTCCTAATGAAAATAAAAAAAAAAAAATTATAGATCTTAACGTGCGCAATTCCTTTAACATTTCATTCTTGACAGAATTAAACTGGCAGGTTATAATAGTCACAAAACAAAAAAAAAAATAAATAAATAAAATTGCGGTGCGACGCGACGCTACAATCCAAAGGCAATTTTCAATATTTTCTTTTTTTTTGTTTTAATTTTTTTTTTTTATTTTTACTTTTGATATTTTTTTACACCCACTCACTCACTCATTTCAAACTGTTCAATTCATTCATTCATTCTTTCATTCATCGTAGCAAAGAAAATCTTAAGATGCTTATTTTGAACTGTATACGAGACTTATGATATGATGCGTGCTTTACTCAATTTTTTGTCTTTTGTTTTTTTGTTTTTGTTTTGGTTTTATTTCTTGGATACCTTAAAGTCATTGTCTTCGTCATAATCATTGATATCGTCACAGTTATTAGGTTTAAGAAGAGTGGTTTTAAGTTTATTCCATATAGTTTTTCCTTTTTGTTGTATAATGTTATGTTTTTTTTTTTTTTTAAGATTCTAAAGTTCCATTGAAATCTCCAGGTGGACGACAGAAAATTTTAAAATATAAAATAAAAAGAATGCAAAGACACACCAAACTCGTCGCCGTCTCACTTTGAATAAAATGAAAATTATTGTGATTTTTAAATTTTTGTTTGTGTTTTAAGGAAAGGTGGATTCCGTATACAATTTATACCACACTTATGACCTTTTCATTGTGATTTTTCCGATTTTAGTTCTTAAGTTTATTTTTTTTTTTAATAGTTTTATTTTTATTTTAGAGTTTCATCCCATTTTCGGGATTTTTCAATCCAAAAAAAAAAAAAAAAAAACTTTATGAATGGGAAATTATTTTGTTAAAAAACAAAGTTTTGTTTTAAAACGATTCATCATTTTGTTGTGATACTATAACTGACTTTGTATGATGATTAAAGCATATGAAAAGGTACTCTTTAGTAAAAGAAAAATCTTAAGGAAACGATAAGAAAAGGGTTCAAAAGGTTGACTTGGGAGCAGCAAAAATATGGGTGGAATTTAAAATATAGTTGGAAATGAAATTGTTTTATCTAACTTTAAAAATAATGTACATATTAATATCTAAATACAATTTTGACATTTAAATAATACATTTAAAGAAGAAAACCTTATTGAATATACAAGTATAACTTTTAATATGTGATTTTTGGGGTTTTCTTTGTTGGAACATAGAAAATTTTTACATTAATATTTATATTAGTTTAGACTTTTTGTTTCACTTATTAATTATTCTGCATTTTTGCATCTTTATTTTTATTTATTTATTTTATTTCATGGTGTTTTGAATTTCTTAATTTCGAATTATGTATCTTCAGTAAGTGTCTTGTTTTTAACACAAGTTAGATATTTTATTTTATTTTTTTTGTTAAGAATATAGAAAGGCAGGATAGAATGAAAAAACCGTGGACGTGTATGAAAGTCCACATTTTCAAGAAGACAATAAAACGTATTTTTGAACTGTGACACGAATTTTTTGACACCTTGTTCAATTCTAAACAAATCCCACATAATTAAGAGAATTTATATACAGATGTAAAAATATAATGTTTAAACTTTATATTTTATAATTTTAAAAAATTTACACAAGTGACAAATCTCAAGCACGAGGATATTCCATGTGGTTAAAATTAGCAATATTTTTAATTTGATCCATTTTAGCTATCAGAAGAAGTAAAACAGACATTTTTTTCGAAGTAACTTTGAATTATTTTCAATAAGTGTTTATTCTATTCTTAGAAATCTTACCCATTTAACATTTCAATTTTCTAACTTTACACGTTTAAGAAACACGGCTGGATCAAAAATTTTTCAAAATATTGATTAGTTTTTTGTTATATGTGGTGGTTATTAATGCTTAATTCTAATATTAATATTTATTAATTGTTTAATATTGATTGTTAATCTTTTAATATTAATTAATTGATAATCAAGTGCAATTATTGATTATTTCTTTTTTTGCTTCTTTAAATACTTGAATCTTTTGTATTTTCTTTTTTTTTTTTTTATTTATATAGTTTCCAACCTATTGTTGTTATTAATCATTGCCAATTTTTGCGTAAATTTTTGCAATGTTTGTGGTCTGCAGTCAAATTTTCTTGCCGTCCAAGGCCACCTTAATTCAGTAAAACCAGCAATATTAGCATTATGTGTGACCCAGGTGATTGGCCAAGACGACAACTTTGTCATTGACAATTACTCGTTTGTCTCTCATTTTATTCCCCATAGGGGGATTGCTCTTTATATTGGAAATGATGTCGCTTACATCGTTTTCCATAAATATAAGTGTTGCAACCAAATGTTCCAGTACATTTGGGTAAAAATCATTGTTGCAAAGCACGTCATTCATTTATATTATCTATATAGGTCTCCAAACTCTAATGAACTGGAGTCTATTTTGGAGATTGAAAATCTCACCAACCAGATTAATGAAAATTTGGAATTAAATCCAAGATTCTAAAATTGTTGTGGCTGGTGATTTCAATATCCATAATAGAAACTAGCTCCACTACCCCAATGACAATTCTCTCAGTCAAAATTTAATTGGAAAACAAGTTGAGCTTGAAAAAAATCTTCAGTAAAACTTAAGTTACAATGATTTGCATATATGGATTCACCATCTTTTCGACGTTATAACTTTGCAACAAATTGGGTCAGGACTTGTTTAGTTCAACAACAACTTGTTTAGTTCTACAAAACTTATAGGCAGAGTTCTAGATATTAATTTTTTAGTTGTGACCTAAAGTGGTAAGAGCACTTCGTCATTAGTAAAACATATATATATATATAATTATAATGATGTGTTTCCTATACACATAATTTAACAATGAGCTTATAAAGCTTGGAATATCTTATATGTACATACTTACGACAAATTAATTCTTTAAGAAAACAACATTTTATGAAAACGGACAATTAATTTTAAAATTGAATAAGAATAAAAAATTGTGGTTCATGGCGTATGCAGTGGTTAATTCGCTAAGCTTTCATTCAGAAGGTTTTGAGGCAGATCCTATAAAAAAAACCTACTAAAGCTGTCTTTTTCGATACAACCATTAAGAATTGATTGTTAACGGTTGAGATGACAGAAAAATATGATTAGCAGTTTCAAAAAATTTTGTTAACTGATATTAACGATAATATTCACATTTCTTGAAAACTTATTTTAAAAATTGTTAATAAAAAAAAAAACATGAACAAAAAAAAGAGAAATATTATTTTCCACAACACAGAATAAAAAATACAGAATTTCTACAAAAAAAATACAGAATTTGATCTCAAAATTATTTTAACAGACAATAAGACGCACCCAAAAAATCAAAATTTCCAAAAATAATCTTATATGCAAAACCTATCTACGTATATGTTGGTAAAATTGTTGATTTACAACTGAAAACATATGGGCGATCCTTAACATCATATTAAGAGTAATTAAAATTAATCTAAACATAAACATTTTTTTTTTTTTCTGGATATTCCAAAATTAAATTTAAATAATCCGTTAACTTTTATTTATTTTTAAAATGTTAAATTATAATATGATCAACCCACAAAATTGCTATAACGTTGCTGTTATTGTCAGCATAAAACATAAGATGTCTTACAGCGCCACTTAAGAATGTCTTATTAATGTAAAACTTGTATATATTATTTGTATATATAAGTTAGTGTAAAATGATACACAGTATATATACATATTATAATCATACGTTCACTGAATAAAAACCCGAATATGAAGGAAAAAAATCCTTAAAAGATAAAAGGATAATCTATATATATTATAATGAAATAAAAATATTAATGATTTTTCCAAGTATTGATCGGTTAAGAAAAAAATGTGTTATTGGGTTTTTCTATAATATATTAAATTGCCTAATCAATAATTTCCAAGATATACATATAAAGAAAACAAAAATAAACAAATGAAAATTAGATAGCTAGAAATTTAACACCTTAAAACAAGTGTAATTTTTAAATGACGAAAACAAAACGATAATAACATAAAAAAATCAACTTGAGTTATGTAATCATATACTTGAGTATCAATACTTGAGTACTTGTACTAAAAATGTCACACGACCTTTGCAAGTAATAAATTAAAAGAGAAGGAAAAAAACAAAAATTATGTCCTTTAAAAAATATATTTTGTTATAAGGACATAAAGGATCTAAAATTATATTTTTGGAGTATTGAAAACTTTCTTTGTTAGATAATATTCTTATGAGTTTTAGAGTTACGTATTTATTTAAAATTATTGAAGTACTTTTACGTAACTATATTATAGTGAAATGAGTAGAATCGGTGCCTAAATATCTAGAAGTTTAAATGGAATCACATTTCATTTTTTTTTTTTTTTTCTTTATTTTTATAATAAGAAATACGAGAGACTTCATGGCGCGACTTAAAAAAATTTTCAATTTTTTTTGACATTTACAACTTACAATATTTAAAATGATCAAAATATTGCATAATAATATACAAATATGCTTACATATATGCATATATGCATATACAACGGTAAATTGATAATTATTCGTATTAAATAATAAAATATTTGATCATATTTGTAAGGCGCATATTAAATTTTGTTTTTCGATTTATTTAATATGAAATTTTAGAAATAAAATTTGTTTTCTTTTAGAAAAAAAAAAAAAAAACTGTGAAAAATGAGCTAAATGAGATAAATGTTTTTTTTTTTTTACTGGTAAAAACTATAAAATTATATATTTATTTGTATTTAAGGGAAAAATACATGGGGGTTGATCTTTTGTATAATAATTATACATATTTTGTTTACAGTTATATACTATTTTTTAACTTAATTTATATCAAATTACAGATTTTTAGACGCCATGAAACAGACAAAAAAACATTTAAAGAAATTTTATGATTTATATGTTGTAAATAATATTTAAATCAATTTTGAGAATTTATAAAAAAAAATGGTTATCAAATGTATATTTTATTATATTAATTTTTTTTAACTTTAATATACCATCCTAACATCTGTAGTCAACAAAATATAAAATAATTTTATATAAGAAGTTTTAGAAGAATTTATACAATATAACGAGAAAAATGGCAACGCTCTCCTTATTGTATATAAACGGCAACGCTCTTCTTATATGTAAAGCGCAAAGATGCGCTTTGGTAGGGATATTTTAAAAACAGTTTTAGGAAATATTAGGAGCTAACAAATTGCAATTGAAAAAAGACGCATCTGTTAAAAAAAAAAACAAAATGAAATAATTATAAATAGGTACCTATTTGATATTCGTTATTTAAATTTACTGTTAAGTGGAACTAAAATTTTGGATCCATTTTTGTTCTAAATCAAGAACTTTCAAATTTTAAATGGAAATTTTGAGAATAAATATGAGTTGTTATAGATATAATAAATATAATTATATTGTAGATATAATTTTTACATTGCTTCTGATATAGAACCTGTAACGGGTTAAAAATTAGAACTTTTTTGTTTTAGGATACCTATACCTTTCTGTCCATATGTCTGTGCAAATCCTTTAACGGTAAATAAATTAAGGGTATATAAATTAAAACCCATACATTATTTTTTAACATATATTAAGTGCTTCCCTTAATCAAATGTAATTTTCTACAAACTTGAAGTAAATACCTCCTGATTCCTTACATCTTTGATTCAAAAAGATGTAATAATTTTAGGATTAGCATACTTTATAATATGTATTAGCATTATTGCAAAATACTACTTTAAAAACTTTTGGTTTTACCTACTGTTTTGTTAGTAGTTTAGTATTGGAACGCAAAATTAACAAAAATTAATTTCAAATTGTTGATTATTTTAAAGATTTTCTTCTTTGCTTTTTTTTTTTGAGATAAATAAAATTTTAAACAGTTGTTTAGTATGAAAAACTCTAAAACTTAAATACCTATTTAGCAAAAAGTTCCAACCAAAAAAAAAAAATCAGCATAAATGTTTTAATACCAACACAAACATAACTTTCAGAAGATAATAAATTTGCCATTATGTTTGTGGAACCTTAAGACCCGAGATAAATGAGTAAAAGTATATAATATTATATTCTTGCTCAGGATTAGATTCTGAGTCGATTTAACTATGTTCATCCGTCCGTCCGTTCATTCGAACGATAATTAAAAAAGTTTCTCAAATTTTTCCTATGTCATTTTTTATAAAAATGTTAGTTAGTTAGAGTAGCCGCTATGCAAATTTATTTTATATAATCATAACTGGTCAAAAGAAGTCAAATTTTATGTCAAAGATCTCTGCAACAACAACAACAGGTTTGCGTACACCTAACATACCACTGTAAAATTTATAGTCTCATATCTTACAACTTCGTTAAGTTAGCCTTCTAAAATTTTCTAGCTAGACTTCTGTAAAATTCGGTTAGTTTTTTGTAAAGTTCTCGAGTAGTTGTCATACAACTTTGAAATTTATATACCGAAATCTGTGTACTTTGTATATGAAATTTTATAAAAGGTGATTAAATTATATGGAAAACAGCATATATTACGTTCATGTCACGTTTGTGTAGCCTACCATTTTTTATCGTTTTTTTTTAAAACTTTGTTTTGGTTTTTATTATTCTGATTGTGCATATTCCAATGTAATCAAGAAAACAGTGCGTGTTATTCTGTCACAATAATATTTGCAAGTTTGGAATAAGTTACCCTTAGAGAAAATTTGAGCAACGGGAAAAAGGAATTTAATAGTAAAATTATGAAGATTTATACCATTTAGGTTTCAATTTAAAAAATAAATCGACAATAATTTGAAATTTTATTTGTAAATATAAATGGAGTATTTTTTAAACTGTCGACTGCGAAGTAAAATTTTTTGATTTTTTTTGTATAGTTATAAATTTTAATAAAGGATATTTCAAATACTCCGAAGGAATTTCTTTAAAATTTAAAATTTCGAATTGTAAAATTAAAATGAAGATGAAGTAATGGAAATATATATAATATCTTCATCTTTAATATAAAATATTAGTTATATTATTTTATAAATTTAATTTTATCACCCATATATACAATCATTTTTAACTTTTTTTTTTTGTTTGTCCTTCAGAAAATCATTATATCTATAACTTTCAAAATTAACACAATAATAAAATGACAAATATTTTATTTTATTTTTTTTTTTTTTCAAATAAACAAAGAAGAAAGTAAGAAAGTTAGAAAAATTTGAATATAACTTAGTAAATTTACATATTTCCCTTGAAAAAAAAAAATCCCTTCTCATGACCTCAAAAATTAAAATTTCTTCCTATTTGTACACCTATTTTCAGTAACTGACCTCAGATTCAGGTCTAAAACTTCTGAAAACAAATAATATAAAGGTTAGAAATAGAAATATTACAAAAAACCAACAAAATATTCGAATATATTTTAAATTAGTTTGACCAAAAAAAATATATATATAAACAAATAAACAAAATTTCTAAAAACAAATAAAATATGAAAGAAAATTAGAGCATAACTAAATTGCATAATTTATTATGTAACTGTTATTACACAGTATTGAATAATTGAATCTTCTTAGAATTTTAATTTTATTTAAATTTATAATTTGCATACCAATTTTAAAGATATATTCTTAACATCTTAACCAATAATGGTAAATTTTATAGGTAATTATCCTTGAATATCCTCAAAAATATTTATTTGTTACATAAAAATATTAAACAAATATTAATGTGACTATTTTAAATAATGTCCTTTTAATATATATCCTTTTTCCTTTAACAAACAATAAAAATTATAATAAAACACAAAACAAAACAAAAATTGTAACATTATATGATTTTATCATTCTTACACGGACTAAATGCAATTTTATGCAATTTTTATTTTGTTTTTTTTTTTTTGTTTTGGAATTTTGCAATCAAGAAATTGAATCAAAAAACAAAAGTAAAGGAAAATTTAAAAAATATATAGGGCAAAAATTTTAAAATTAGTTAGAAAAGTCAATAAATTGTATTATGTTACATTTTTCATTTTTTGCTTTTGTTTTGTTTTGTTTTTTTTTTGCATATATTGTAGGAGTTGTTAGAGAGCTTCTTTATTTGATTTTTCTATGTGTTTTTTTTTTTCCCTGACTGAATTTGTCATAAAAAGAATACAAAGAAATAAAGTAAAAATTTTTTGACAAAACAAAGAAAAATTGTAAATTTTTTTACGATTAAAATACTAGGAAAAAAGAAATTCGAAAAAAAAACAAAAACAAAAAATACGCGAACCACGCGACTCTTTCATAAATACCATTAAAATTTATTCAATACAATTTATACAATATAGTTTTTATATTTCGTTTTTCATTATTTGCAAAAATTGTCAATATTTTTTCACTTTTATTGCATTCAAAAAAAAAAAAAAAAAGAAAAAAACACAAAAAGTTTTTATAAGATTCGATTTACGTAAATTGACTATAGGTTTTTTTTTTTTTTTTCTACAAATACATATAATACTGACTGAAAAATAATTTCTTCTTCTGTGTGAGATGATCATAAAAGTGACATTTTCTAACAAAAACGAATAAGACACTTTATATGTATATATAAGAATAAAGATAATCAGTATGCAGTCAGTCACAATATAATAAAATTAAAATAATAGAAAAAATTAAGTCGAATGGATCGAAAATAAAAAAAAAAAAAAGGAATAAAAATTTTTTATACACATTTATCGCATGTAATAAATTCATAAAAATGTTTTCTTTTTCGATGTTTTTCATTTCAGATATTAATGGAATATTTTTTTTTTTTATTTTTGAAAAAATACATGAGTTTTGAGAAGTTCAATAAAAATTATAAGTTTTAATGTACTTTGAAAAAATAAAAAAATTATTTTTATGAAATAATTTTAATATAGCCTGAAAGTCAACTAACAGTTTTTGTTCAAACATTGGAACTTTAATTGAAAGGTTCTTCTTATAAAATGAAAAAAAAAATTTTTATAATTTAATTTAAAACCTTCCGCATTAATGAATCATTTAATATTTTACCTAAAACTTTAATCTATTTCTATGATGAATCTATAATTTTGTCTTCGGCAAATGTTCAATATTGTCATTCTTCATGTTATATTTGGTCGTTTCAAAATTTCTTCTGCTTTACCTTTTTCGCCTCATAGAGCATGCCAGCCAAGCAATGATGATATGTTGTTCCTCGAATTGTGTCCAATAATTCTTTTTTCTTTTTTATTATCGTTTTTTTTCTATTGCATCCTTCTTAGGAAATTTTGCAATCCAAATTTGTTAATAATTAATTTAGGATGGAACGAAAAAAAATTTTAATATCCGATAGTTTTTTATTAAATCTGTTCTTCTAATAGGGAAGCAAAACATATAGTTACTGAAGAAAAATAATGCCGAAAAGATGGATAAGAAAATTTAAAGAGAAATTTAAAGCAATCGATAGAAACTTAAATATAAAAATTAAAGTATGTATAAGAAAAATCGTTTCCACCCATTCCAAGAAACGAGAAATCTCATAATTTCTTATGCAATACCTATAGGTATATTAAAAACAGAAGCGATATATTTCTGAGTGTATTATTTTCAAATTTTCTTTAAACCAAGAATTTTCTAAAGGATTAAAAAAAACACAATTTTTTTTTTCACTTTACTGAAAAATTATTTCACCATTTTTATATTAACGTGTGTAGTTTAAGTAATTCTCATTAGTAAAAAAAAAAATTTCTTTAGTGATTAGTCAATAGTTGATTCCAAAGTAAAATAAATCCAAAGAAAAGGAAAACGAAAATATGTATACTTATTAAGGTACGTATAAGTATATATCTATGGATGTTGTATGAAATAAAAATGCATCATGCAGAAGCACTAAGAAGTATAATTAAAGTCAAGGGCTACGAAAATGGAACTAAATGATAGGCACCAAATATATACGTGAGTGAAAATAAGAGATGGTAACCTTTATCAATATTGAAAATATTTAAAAACTAGAAAATACTATAAATTGTAATAATTGTTAGCTTAAATTGTTTGACTAAAGCAGATGACATGTTTCTTTAATTTATTTTTAGAAAAAAAAAAAAAATAGATTGAGGAAGTTCGAATTTTTCCACTCTGCTTTAGTCGTTTAACTATAGTGCAAACTTTCATAGCAACTTTAATCAAAAAGTAATGAAATATTGTTTCAATTTTATATGGAAGGTGTAATAAAAATCGAAAAGTCTCCAATGCAATATATAACCTGAGACCATAGTCCATGACAAATAAGAACTACATAATAATAATTGTGTTTTGAAAAGTAAAATAAATATTTAGGCTTAAATTGAGCAATATCATTTTCTTTAATATTGTTTACTTAGTTTCCAGCTTTATTTAAAAATTTTAGTTTAACATGTTTGTTATGTACCTTTTTCCAATAAATAATTGTTCACAAAATATTTCTTCTAAATTCGATTATTAAACGCAATAATTTCACCTTGTTTATGGTACATTGTATATAAACATGAAATACATTTGCCTTGCCTTGCATGATAATTTATCAGGAATACACTACAGGTACACCATAATATTTTTAAAACAAAATTTTTAAACAAATCCTTGCTACCTATTAAAATATTTGTCAACGTTGATTATATTCTTTGTATATATATAGTTACAATTTGAATGCAGGCAATAATTTTTTTTTTTTTTTTAGAATATTTTCAATGAAACGAATCTACATATTATATATATAGAGTTTTGTAATTGTTTAACTAAAGTAAGTTTATAATACTCTCTGCATATTTAACTTAAAACGAAGAAAAAAAGGAAGTTTTAAATTCGATGATGATGTGAAACGTTGGTCGTCATTAAGATGAAGAAAACAAAAAATTATTTGAAAAATTTTAAACGCTCCACAGTCTAGCTAAGAAAAATACAAATATTGTTGTTGCACAAAATCTAAAACGCGATGAAACATCAGTTCTATATTATGCATATCTTAAAGAAAATATTTAAACTGTTACAATCCTGTACAGAAAAAAAAAAAGCAAAAAACACATTGCGATTATGACGGCGATTTTCTTCTCGAAAGAATTGCAAATTGCTAGGACATTAACGTTCTCGGTGGGAGTTTGTTTTTTTCTTTTTTTGATTTTTCAATAAAAGGTCACAAATTATTGCTCTCCTTGGGGGACAATGAATGGAATTTGATTTGCTTGGTTTTAACTTAATACCTGAAGTATATACACACAGTTTCAACCATCAATAATGTTTATGAGATGCAGAGTAGAAAATCTTTATTTCTTTTTATTTTTTTTTTAATTTTTCATGTATTTATTTGCCCATATTATTTAAGGACATCATTAATTTTGAAATGAGAGTATAAACGAGCAAATAATGAGATTCAATTTTCGCATTTTTATTGTCAACGCTGAAATTCATATTTAGAAAGAATTGTGCTCATCTTTTAAAATTTTTTATTATTACTTTTTTTTTCGTTTTAGATTGAAGATACCAAGATTTAAAAAGGTTTCAAAATAAATGCAATAAGTGTTGTTTTGCATCTACAAGTGAGCATTAAAAAAAAAAAAAAAAAAACACATATTCTGCAATAAAATTGTCTTTAAAAAATTTTTTTTTGTAGAATCGATTATTTAAAATTGATTATTGATTACATTTGATATATATCATTAAAGCCTGTAAAGTAGCCTGCTGATAACCTAATGGGTTTGGTATAAAAAATAATAAAGAAAAACAAGAAATCAAAAATTTTAAGAAGGATATATAATATATAAATTGGAATTGTAATTGAAAGTGTGATTGCCGAGTGGTATAATGGTCGTATAGTGGAATCTTATAGTATAGTAGTATTTTGTTGTCCAGATTCTCAGTATGTATCTTTTAATATTAAATAAGACTTTGCTATTTTGGAAGCTAAAGAATAAATAAAATATTGAAAATGATTAAGTTGATTTTTTTTTTCAATTTAAATATTAGTGCAAAATAAAAAAAAAAATCACTAAAGTTAAAAAACTTAAAACGAATGTGTAGGAAATTTATTTGTTAAAAATATTTCTTTTATTTGAAACTAAATTATGTATTAAACTCTATACAGGTACTTTTGGTAAGTGGAGACATCCAGTTAACTACAAGAAGTCCATAATATTGTGACTTCTATTTGTAGAGAATTGAGAAAATAATAAATTGGTTAAAGTGAGATAAAAAAAAATTAAGAATACAATCACAGTGCGCACATTTTGATTTATTGCAAATTAAAACGATTTTCAGCATTTTTATTGGTTTCCAGGCTTCTTTTATACAAATTTAATTTGATTTTTTAGTCTTGATATTTTGTTTTCTTCCAACTTTTAATTTATTTATTACCATTTGTAAGATATTCAATTTCAGAAGTTATAAAAAGTTTGATTTTATAGTTTTAGTTTTATTTTATTTAATTTTTTTTTTATTTTGTTTAAATTTATTTACAGGTGAAGTTATTAAATTTCGATAGGCACGAATTATAACGCCCACATATAGTGTTTTATTACATTTCTGACAGTGATGTTTTACGTTTCATTGACATTATTTGATTAAATGGCGATGTAAAATGATATGATATTAAAAATTTGACAAATTTTATTTTGATTTTTAAATATTGTTTTTATAATATTATTTGACAAAAAAATAAAACACTGGTTATAGACATGTATACTGGACCACCACTGGAGTTTCTAAAATGCTCATACTTTTCAATAGAAATGTATTACCCAAGCAAAATCATTACTGGCAATTAAATTTATTTTACGCGGCGTAAAAATTATTAATATAATATTGTAATATTATATTAATATTGTAAAATTATTAACCATGTTAACCAAGAAATAAATCTTATATATATATTGTTTAGTAAACTAATAATTGTTAATAATACACTAAATATATTATATTTTTTTATATCACAATGCAAAACAATAAAGTTTTTTATAAAAAATAGATATTTTGAATTAACGAAAATTATATGGGAACTCTGCTTCATCACTGAAGTAAAATGCAGAACCTAAAATAATAACGAATAAATTTATTTAAATGGAAAAAAATAATATTTTATTTACATTAACACCAGAGCTCTCCACGCAAAAAATTTATTGTACTGGTTTAATAATTATATCTAAACGCTATACGTGATTTTGGCTATCACATATGTTTTGAAAACCTTTTATCATCAGTTATTAAAAAATTCAAAAAATTAAATGAATTTTTGTGAGGAGAGTCAAAATATTACGAAAACAATTTGAAGAAAATGCGCGTATCCCTTAATAATCGAATAAAATATAAGGTAAACATTTTTACAAATTTTAACCACTTTTAAGTTTTAAATTTTTATACTTAATTGAGTTTAATTCTTAAATTTTAGATCTTAAATAACATTTTGAGCTTAAGTATTTTTTTTATTACTGAGAAACACAAAATAATGAACATAAATTAAAAATTTGCTTTTAAACTCATTTAAAATGAATATAAAATATAATTTCATTTTTTAATTTCATTTTAATCTGTTAAAATTCCATCATAAAACAAAAATCATTGAAAATGAAAAAATGTCAAATTAACTTGTATTTACCAGTTCTCATACTCTACCTTTTAATATTTAATTGTTGCCTTACAGCTAAAAAAAAATTTTTAACTGTCTGTAAATACAGAAATATTTCCCTAAAAAATGTTATTACCACCCATTTAAATACAAAAAAAAAAAAGAAAAGAAAATAATTTTCAATATTTTAATTTAAAATTTATCAAATCAAAATTGTCATCACAGAAATCAAAATCACCACACAAAATCCATTAACAAACAAAATAAAAAAAAACTATACATAATATCAAATAAAACTGTCAAAACGTTAAATTTCTCATTTATTTTAAGCGTACCGTCTAATTAAAACGGTAAATGAAAATTTATTAAAGACATTAAAGAGTTAAATTTCTATTTGAAATGTCTTCAAATATATTATTCATTCTTATTATTCTTTTGGTTTTTGTTTTTCTATCTTCAATAATTGACAAACAAATTTTTATATTGTACGATTTAATTTCGGGATATTGTTTTCAACATCTAGTTTACTAGTTTATAGTTTTCATTTAATTAATCTAATATAATCATTTTTGTGTATACATTTAATAATATCTATTTCCACAATCTAGTCAATTTAGTGTATAGTCCATTATTGGTTTATGTTAAAGGTTAATCAAAAGTATTTTAAGTTAATTCTTAGCAATTGTTAAAACTCTGTACTCCCCTTAATTATTTCTCTTATGTGACCTACAAAAATTGGCTTAAATTGACTTAAATGTTTAATTGGTATACATACTATGTTTTGCAATAATATAAAAAAAAATTGTTAAAATTGGCATATAAGCAAAGATTATATAAGTAGATATTATATATAATCTTTGGTAATATCAAATAAAATACTAACGTATTATATGCATACATAAAAAACTAATACTATTGATCTGTATACAAAGTTAGCTCTGGTCTCTGCTACAAATTGTAAGTTTGTAAGTATTTGGGTACATTGTTTCAGCAATACAAATATTCTGACACATGTTGCTGCACCTACTAATGGGTGCACAAAAAAAAAATGTGTGACAAAATTTTGTTCATAATGCGACATCTTATACTACTTATATAATCTTTCATATAAACCATTTGACATTGAGCCATTCTGCTTAATTAACCATTTAAATCATGATACCTAATTTCTAAATATTATATTATTATTCTGTATATAAAATATTTTAAAAATAATGACGTGTGTAATATTTAAATATTGATACCTAACTATAGCCTACAGTTGTAAAAATCATTTTGAATTGAATTGAATTTTCTTTGTGATTTTTTTAATATTAATGTTTTGTAATAATAACTTGAAGCAATTTTTGAAATATTTTAAATTTTAATAAAATACACAAATGAATAAATTTTGTATATATATATATATATATATGGGTATACATATATATCTTTTATTTTGTTCATTTTCATTTATTTTATCTTTTAATTTAATTTTTTTCATTATTTTATTTTATTTCATATTTATTTTTATTTTTTTTTATCAATTATTGTATAACATTAAGCATAACATCATGTCATTTAATTGTTTACCTACAGCATCCACCTATAAGTATATAAATAAAAACATTTATTTATTTTAATTTTTTATTTTTATTTTATTTTTTATTTTTTTTTGTTGCAAAATTTTCATTGCAACTTTATCACAATAATTTACAATAATGTAAATTTTCTTTTGTTTTTTTTTTTTTTTTTTTTTTTAATTATTTATTTATTTGTTTATATGTTTGTTTGTCATGAATATAATAATCCTGTAAATTGAATATTTATCATGAACCAATTTGCACCATCACCAAATTCAAAACCGACAATCCATACAGTTTTTATGTGTTATGATATGCTGGTTTAAAATTATTCACTATCAATGCAGATTTGTATGTATATATGTTAATTTTTGTATTTTTCTTCTTTTTTTTTTTTTTGTTTCTGTAAATGGTATACATGTTGATCGTAAAGCCATCAACATTAATCAATAATTTTCAGAATTTTTTTTTTTTTTTTTTTTTTTAGTTTGTTTTATTTAAGTTGATTTTAAAATTTTACATTGGTTTAATAGCTTTTGGGTCTGACTGATCTCGATAATAAGGTCTGTTGTTGGTCTATAGTTAAAAAACGGGCTGAATGAATTAATGTGGGATTTTTTTTTTTTTTTTTTTTGGAATACAATATCTAAATAATATTGAATGTATAAAACATGAAAATAATGTACCAACCAACCATCCAGTCATACCGACCAACCACCAAATCAATATGATATGATACAGTGGTCTCTGTCTGTTGTTGTTATACTGTGTGACTTGTTATGTTGAACATAAACGAGCATCAGCAACTGCAACAAAATGAAAAACAGAAAAAAAAAAAAAAAAAACAAAATTAATTTTTATTTTACAAAAGTTTTACTTTAAAATAAAATTGCATTATTGTATTTTTTTTTTTTTTTGTTAATATTTCTATTTTTTTATATATATACATTTTACAAATATGTATAAACATTGTATAAATATACATATACGTAAATTATGTGTATGTATATATAAATAAATTGAATGAAATATTCTAAATTGTAATATAATTTTTACATTTAATCTGGCATGTTTTACAACAAATAATTATTGATTAATGGATCTCATGCAATCGTCCAGCCAAATGCTAATAAATTAACTCCTCATAATCGCCTCTTACATTTATGGACATTTCCTTTTGTGTTTAGGAAAGAAAAAAAAAATATTTTTGTTTTTGTTTTGTTTTGTTGTATTTTCAGTGTCATGAATATTAAATAGTTTACATTTTTTTATTGAAAAGGTATTTTATAATTTTTAACACTTTTAGAATTAAAGTTTAAAATTATAAGAAAAAAATGACTTGTTCAAAATTTACAAAATTTAAATCGTAAGCAGAAAAACTAATAAAACAGTAATTTTACAATATTACCATTTTATTTTTAAGTTCTGTTATAATTATTGAATTCGCTATAATGATGTTAATTATCATCTTTACGATCTTTAGACTATTACGGTACTGATTTATTGATCGAATTCTAGTTTTCCCTGTCATTTTTTGTTAGTCAACCATATTTTATTTTTCTTTTACCATCATGTGTATACTTAAAAGCTTTTGTCAGTTTGGTATCTTGTTTTATTCTTTTATTTTTAGAGCCGGGCTGAGTTGTTTGTTTAACTTTAAGATTAGTTTTTTAATTCAAAGACAATAAGATACTCTAAACTCTAAAGTTTATAAAAAAAAACCATGTTTGAAAATTACTTAAAACAAAAGAGCGTATTGACATTTTATTTCGTTTTTATATAATATGCAATGAAAGTAAAATTTTGAAGTTTAGAATCCATAAAAGATAAAATTTCATTATAACTCAATATCCAAAACTGTACCAATTTTAATTTCATTAAAGACTCAATCATTCCCACAAATATTTTAAAGTCTAATCATTAGCTTTCAGAACGCTTCTGAATATCCTTATATTGATAAGAACTGATAAGTTGAGATTTACATAAAATGACACATTCATTGTGTTGTAATTTGTACATAAGATATTTAAAGTTCGAAATATTATTTACTCATTGGTGTTTTACGGTTACTAACTAAAAAGTTTTTCTTTTATTTGCGACGCTAAATCCTATTGAAAGATGCGAAGACCTCATAAGTTTTTCTTGCAGTTATGTTTCTTTTACATTACTTTACTTTAGGAAACGGAAACTACTCCACTTGTATATAAAAGAATGATATAAAAAAAAAATATGATTAGTTTCAATTTTCCCTTTTGAAAAATAAAATTAAAAGGGAAATTTTAAGGTTAAAATTAAGAAAATAGAAATTGAATAGAAGATTAAATGGAACTTTCTTTACAAATCAATATAGAAAATCAATAGTTTATGTTATAATCAGCACTCTATTTTATTTTATCCTATACATTTCAAGATTAAAGATTATGTCATTTAATTCTTATGTATAGTTTTATTTTATTCTCTTTTAATACACGAATTAAATTCAAATAAATTTTCATAAAAATCAGAACCATAACGATTTTCCATAAAGAAAAATAAAAATAAAAAAAAAAATTAAAGAAAAACAGCGCAGAAAAAAATTTTTTATTCGCGTTTTTAACAAATATTAAAAAAGATGAATCCATTATTCATTGGATCCAATTGGTTATTTATTTACAAGGCATATCAGTTAGTTGTATATACCGCATTTATAACTTCATTTTTTTTTTAAAGGAGTTTTACTGCTGCGTTGCTTCTGCATTGGTGTAAGATTTTAATAGAAGAAAACAAATGGTTTCTGCTAATTTCTAAATATTTTTTTTATTCAAAAAGTTTTCTCACTCTATAGTCTATACAATATGTTTGTATGTTTGTAAAATCTAAAGTGAGGATGAACAAAAAAAAAATTAATCTTTTCATAGTGTTTTCTCTCGCACATGAGAATTTATAAATAAAAAGCTAAGAAGGACTCTTATTTTGCTCTTAAATTTCGATAGAAAAATTTTTTTCCAATCAGTATATATATATAATGGTTTGTAATGGAATTTTCAAAAAAGAAAAACAAAAAATTTAAGTTTTATTCATTGCGATCGTGAATTAAGTTAATGCTGCTGTTGTTGCTGGTATTGTAGTGATTAAACAAGAGAAAATAAATTTTTGATCATTCATCACTCCATTTTATTGGTAGAAAAACAAAAAAAAAAAAATTTAATATATTTTTTGTACAAAAAAATGTTCATGTTGATCAGTGTTATATCAATGTTGAACTTTCCTACTTAAGACCGCCGTTTATTGCGAATATTAAATGTATCTGGTTGATTTTTTTTTTTTTTGTAATGTAATGTTTTTCATGTCTAAAATGAGAAATTAATGATTGTTCTATTATGAGAAGAGAAGACGTTGTTAAGCATTCTCTTATGTATATATTCAAAAGAAATTGCAAATTGACATGAGATTCCTGGGGTTTATGTTTTGTATATGAATTTAAAAAAATTCAAAATCAATGTCAATGTTTTGGTTTTAGGTTAAGAATTTTTTATTGGAATTCAGATCATTACAGAAACAATATTTACAGACATATTATTTGATTTTGAATGAAATTGATTGAGAAATCAGAATTATCCTTGGTTACCATCCTAAAGTTGATGATGAATGATGATTCATTTGGTAGATAGGTAAGTAGATATAAATAGGTAGAATAACAGATAACATAGGTATGCAGATGCACACTTAAGCAGTTTAGCCCGTTGTGATCCCTCGCATCCTTCTTCCTGATTTAACAATTGTGAGCATTTTACAAATATTTTTGGATCGGATCGAAAAGATTATTCAAGAAGTATCCCAGAGATCAACAAACGCTCTATATCAAGGTGGGTTTAGTCAGTAAGAATCTGACACTACCAATGGGGAAATTCTTGGTGTTTTTGGAAGATTTCCACCTCCCTTAGGACAAAAAAAAATTAAACAAATGATGTAAATTATGAATCGAATTAAGGACAACTAAAACTTAATTTATATTTATGTTTAATCTTAACATTTAGTAAATTTACGTATTAATTGTATCAATATTTGAATAAAGAGTGATCTCTTAAAAATTGATAATGAAAATGTACACATTTAAAGTCAAACATATAGTCTGCAGATACAATGAAGTCGCACAAGACTTAAAATTAAACTTTCAAGAAAAGAAACAGACTAATTCAATGAGCCAGTAAAAAAACATAAAATAAAAACAATAAATAGTAAAATTAATAGCATTCTAAATACAATCTAATATAACATAATGAGTAAAATATAAATAGATTTTCACCTCCTCCTTCTCACCGCAAAATTTCAAGTCCCTATCTAAAACCGTGTCGAAGTTATGAAGGTAGAAATTTCATGAAAAATTTGGCTTTCATTTAACGGTAAATTTAAATACTAAATTTTAAATAAATGTATAATTTTGATACAAAGGTAAAAAAAAAATTCGGTCAAATAACGTTTTCAGATTGAAAAATGTTAAGCAGAACATGATATACGCATTTAAAAATAGAGCTTTTTCAAAATTGGAGAAGATTACAACATTAATTTTTTTATGAGAGCCACCCATGGTTTACATTTTTTTCCTTTATCTTTAACGGTGTAGCAGTTTTGTTCACAGACGGACGAACGAACAGAGTGAAACAAAGAGGCACATTTTTTTTTAAATTTTATTGAAAATGTACTAAAAAAACATCAATGTATAAATAAAAAAATTCAAATTAGAAAAATCAATTAGTATTTTTATAATTTTAATTGATATGTTGCAATATGAAAATAATTAAGGTTTGCACTAAACAACAGAAGACTTTCAACATACATTTTATTCTAACAATTTTAAAAACACTGTTTTTTTTTTCTTTAAATTTCATGATAACTGCAAATATCAGAAGTATTCAGTAAGAATATGCTATTTAAAATAATTTTTTTTTTAAAAATGTATGTAAGACAAATGTTTTACCAACGGAAGAACATTTAAAACAACAGCAAAATGTTAAAACAATTTTTTTTATTAAATTTTTTTTTTCTAAACATAATTTTTCAATACATACTCGTATGTTTATTTGAATTTACTTGTGAAATTATAGATGTACACATAATGTTAATGACTAGAAAAAAAAAATGACTTTTTAAATTCTACATTATAATGCAATTTTGTTGTATTATCAGTACATATATGTTGTATATTCGACAAATTTATTCTTTTAGATGTGCTGACAAATTGTGTTGAAACATTTTTTTTTAAAAAAAAACACCAACATTCAATGACGTAAAAGTGAAAATCTCAACACAGATTCAATGAATTTTTATCAATTTTCCAGTATCTTTTTAAACTAATTGATAGTCTATTTTAAAGCATTATTGTTATTTAAGTTGTTTGTCAGTTAGTTGTTGCATTATTATTGTCAAATAGTTAAATTGTTAGCATTTTCCAATTATTTGGATTCTGTTCTTCTTCTTCAGCTGCTAATCCACTACTGGATGATAAGCAATCACATGTTATTGTAGATTTGCAATGATGTTGGCATACTCTTCTCTGCATTTTGGACTGTGTACTAATTCTGCTATTGTGTTAATACTTGTCCAGTTTCGTATGTTTCTAAGGCACAACATTTGTTTTTTACCTATGTTTCTCTTACCTTCTATTTTATCTTGTATTATTAGCTGGAGTAGTTCATATTTAGGAGCTCGTATTATGTTACCTCGCTTGATAATTAGAAGTAGTTCTCTATTTATATTTAGCCTCCCGAAAACTTCTTGGTTTGTAACTCTGTCTGTGTATGAAATTTTCAATATTCTTCTATAACACCACATTTCAAACGTCTCCAATTTGTTTAACGCCGTCAGTTCTAGTGTTCACGTTTCTACTCCATATAAGAGTACAGACCAGACATTTTAGGTACCTTTATCGGAGTTTGATGTTTATCTCACGATTACACAGTACTTTTTTATATTTAACAAAGGAACTTCTTGCCGTTTCAATTCTACATCTTACTTCCTTATCTGAGGTCCAACCCTCATCAAGTTGGCAACCCAAATATTTAAAACTGGCAACGCGTTCGATATGTTCGTTATTAATTGCGATAACACCGTCATTGACTAAGTTGTTGCGTCTGCTAACTTTCATGAATTTTGTCTTTTTGATGTTCATAGATAAAGACCGTAGTTATTGCTATGCACATTGACCTTGTCAACCAGATACTGTAGATCACTTAAGCTTGGATTCTGTTATGCATGATAAATGTCTGTTATTCATTTAAATTCTGTTATATGGTATAGTTTTAATAAATGTTTAGTACCTACTGTTTGTCTTCATTATTTTTTTTGTTCCTATTACAAACCTTTAAGGAAAATAGAACATTTGATAAGTCTTTTATTAATCATATTAGACTAGCTTGGATATTATACAGCTTCAACGAATGTTTTATTGATGTTTATAGGTATTGTGTTCTTCAATATTTTTTGTTCCTTTTCCACTCCTTTAAAAAGCATAGGGATAGAACATCCACTAAGCCACTAATTAAGACTGGCTTCGATTATTTCACTCGTTATATTAAACTGTTAATTATTTGACTATAGCATATTGCACAAGAAATGAAACACAAATATATATTATATTTAATTGCCATCTATTATCGTATACCAGAATTATTATTTTTATTTATTTTATAATATGATATATATATATTATATATGATATATATACATTACTAATATTGGATATGATGTGAGGGAGATTTGAATCCAAGGTTTTTCGGTTGAAAGACCGGTCGGCAAATTAATCACTATACTGTTGGACAGATATATGCTTAATATTTTTCAAGCTTTCTGACTTGGGTTGTCTTTATATGGATATGTGTTAATACTTTTTATTAACTGTCTATTATTAATACTCCTATATATTTTAAAATATACCTTTCTCAGGTTCTTTGCTGCTGATCATTACTGAGGATATTTCTTATAAAACAAACATCTAAAATGAATCTTAAACCATATTGTCCTTATAAAGAATAATGTTCTTTATCTCTACATCTATATATACCTACACAGACCATACTACATTTATATAGACGATATAAATAGTCTAAAACATAAAAAATTAATACATTTTTTATTTAAATTTATGTTTTGTTTCATGGTTCTTTTTGTTAATAGTCCAATAGATTCTTAAAAATTTGTTTACAATTTTTTTTTTTATAATATTTTCTTTGAAAAATTTCAGTTTCTAAAAAAACATTCGAATACTTCTTGGAAATGGTTTCGTTTAAAAAATAATTACAAATTTATTATGCGTTTATTTAAAAAGTCAAAATAATTGTAAAAAAAACATAAAAACATCAACTTCTTAAATTTTTTATGACTTTTCCCAATTTTTGTTTTTTATTTTTATTTTATTTTCAAAAAAACAGTAAGCTAAAAAAATGCCCAATGTCCTCTTTTTATTTCGGGTCAGTTTTTTACTGATACCATTCTACAATTTTTCTTGCCAATAAATACAATTTTTATACCTATACAAAATGAGTTTTTTTTTGCCGAAGTATTCATATAAAAAAAAAAACCAATTAACAGTCATTTCTTGTTTCAAAGAATAATTATTATCCTGTACAACTATTATAAAAAAAAGGACATTACCAGGGACAGTGTTACATAAAAAATGCAAATTATATTTAAATTGAAATTTTAAAAAAATATTAGCATATTTTTTAGTGCCTGTGACTAATTACTATAAAAAATTTGTGTACATTTTGAGACCCGTATAAATATAATAATTCTAAAGGTATAATAAATTTGTCATAACGTCTGTGACACTTTATAAAAAGATATGAAAAGGTATATACTATATTTTTTCTCAGTATTGAATTTTGAATCGATTTAGCTGGTTCAAGATCGACGTAGATCGTCAAAAAATAATGAAGTTAGATCTGAAAATTTTACAGTTTTGTATAAAGGCGATTGAACAATTGAACAAATTCGGCCGGCGGATTTGAGTAATTACCATACAATTCCTTTTTATATGAGGTTAACTCATAGTGTCTTACTAAGCAGATTAAAATGTAAAAATGTAATCTAAAATTTTATCAAAAGAAGTTAAATTTTACAGCAATAACATCTGTAAAATTTGGTTGGTCCAACTAACGTAGCAAATCGGGTAACTGCCATTCAATTGCGAAACTTAAATCTTCATATCCTGGTACTTAATTAAACGTGCGGATATCCTATAGAGTTGACATAGTTAACATCTGATTTTATTTAGTTGAATTTGCACAATAAATTTAAAAAAGTGACCTAGCGGTAGTTATTTTTTTATAAATATTTTAGTGTTCAATAAAAGTTACGATGCAATTCGGAGAATTTATTTTTTGAAAATTTGAATATTAGATGTTTGTATTATTTCCTTATAATTATTACTTACAATATAAATATTACAATATATATTATAATGAAAATTTCTTGGATTTTTTAACAAAATTCTACAAGAATATTTTGTAAACAAGCTGTTTAAAACAAACGTTTTTTTTTTTTTTCGTTTTCTTTTAAAATCCGTATATAAATTATTAGGAAACTACAAAATTTATCATATTTTTAGTATAAGAGGTGTATTATTTTATATTTCATTTTGCCTTTGGACAATAATATGATGAATATTTCAAAAATAATATCTGTATTAAAAATATTAAGACACCTACATTATAAAAATTATCCCATAGATATGCAAAAGCTAAAATCTAACCCATGTCCTTAATAAAGCACTTATGCCATATGTTAGACATTGAAAAATTAGAGGACGAAAAAAAATATTAATTTCTTCAATTCTACCCAGTTTTTTCATCCCCTTCACAATTTATTCGTTTTAAAATTGTTTATAGCGAGAATGTCAGTCGATTATTTGAATCCTATCGATAGCTAAAGAAACTTTTTAAACATAATAAAAATTTTAACATAACAAAATGAGACAACAATATTTTATCTATTGCTATGCTTATAAATAACAAATTATTTTATAAATTCGGAAATAATTTTTGCCATTGAAAATTCAATTTCGCATGATAAATTATTTTACACAGCTAACAGAGAAATTATAAAAAGTGTTGGAATATTAGCTTATTGTATAGAAGAGTCAATCTGGCAGTACGATACCATCAAGAAATTTAAATTCATTAAATCTATAACAAGTCACTGAAAAAGTACGTGTACATATCAAAAAATATAAAATCGGAAATTTGTTAAATATTTTAGTTTCAGTTTTTAACAATTCGGCAGAAATAATACCTGCTAATCAGCAACAAAAGGTTTATTTAAAATGAAGGGAACGTTCATGAAGTTTGTAGCCGTTCTTCTCTTTATCCTAAAAAATAGTATTTTTGCCGTATATAAAACGAGCAATATAATGATATTTTTTTGACACAAATTTAATGTTTCGTCTTTCTAGATTTAAATTCTTATAAAATTTAAGATCTAAAGACCTAGAAATAGACACATTATTCGAAACCTCTATAACTTTTCCATTTTACATAATATATTTAATATTTCGTCATTTAAAATTTAACAATTTTAAAACCTTATTTTTATAACATTAATCATTTAGATTTAATTATATTTTTTCTGTACCTTTGTACACATATGTCTAATTTTCAAGATACCTTAAATTAAAAGAAATAATGACAGATTTTATTTAAAATATCTTTAGTTTTTTTTTTTTAATACAAATCTCATATAATTATTATATTCTGTCCTGCTGTAAATATCATTTTTATATCTGTGTTGAAAACTTATTTAAAGGATTTTAAATATTTAAATATAAATTATCACAGCAAGTCACCATTCAGATTTTATCTATTCTTTGTTTCAAATATTCTCTTCTACTTCCATTTTTATACTTTGACATTTTTTTTAAATTATATTTTTTTGATTATAATTTCCGCAATTGTGTATAGAATTTCTTATAATAAAATTTATTTAATTTTATACTTCAATTATTTTTGTTCTTTTCAAATTAAAAATTTTGTTTATATAAACTACTTGTGGTGTCACAGAATGAATCCGATTTTATATACATATTTTAAAATTTATCATTTTAAAAAACTCTTCAATCATCAGACATGTGATCTCAAAAGTTTCAAAAAAAAAAAAAAATTATATTAGTAAAAAAAATAAAGGTAGGGAAATTTGTTTTTAGTATAGAAAAAATTTTTACCATTAAAAATAAACTTGATTTTATATCATCATCACAGTATTAGACAAAATTATATGTTCCCAAGTTCAAAATAAAAACTAAAATATGAACTATGTAAAATTGTTATCCTCATCCTGCGTTATCAATAGTTAATTTAAGATAACAATAACGAGAAAAACTGCCAACAGTGAAAGAATTTGGTCCTGTTGAAATAAGTTCGAGTATAAGACGAACTGTCATGTTCAAATCATAGTCACGGCATGATGATAGCAATTTCAATATATTTCGTACAAGAGCTGTCAATTAAACACAATGATTATCCCACATTCCATTTACATTTTTTGACTCAAAAGTTATATAGACTCAATGAACTTAAAAAATCAGTCCATAACACATTTTTTTTCCAATACTGTTCAAATATACGAACAAAATATACCTAATAAAGTATAATAATTTTGTAATAGAAATCATGGTGTGAAAATTTCAGACTATTGCAACAGTAAACATAAATCAAGATCCGGCAAAATTAAAAGATACACATTTTATTATGGATGTATTAAAATCAGTATATATGTATAATAAATAGGAAAAATAAAAACAAGGACATATTTTTTTTATCTATAACAATTAATCTTATCCGTTTCATCAATTAGCCCGCCCATTAAATTTCCTTATTGTATTTTTTTTTTTGTTATAAAAATTCAATTTCATTTTAACAACATCATTACAATTACAAATTTAATAGCATAAATAGATACTATATAAATAACAAAAAAGAAAAGGCGAACATTTTGTTATTTTATTGTATCCTTTTTGTATTATCCTTTCATCATTTTTAAATTCTTTGAAAGAAAATAAATTTGCATGCCACTTAACAGCTTCTCGTATGAAGGGTGAAAAAATGTGTTTGTAACAAAAAAACCTATGGCTAAAAGTTGTAAAAATTTTAAAAATGAAAAAGGGATGAAAATTGTTATGGTTTTCTTTTTTTTTGTTTTTTCAATCAGAATATATGTGTTATATAAAATATATCTTTTATATGTATGTGTGCAAGTATATTAATTTTTTTGTTTTGTTTTTTAAAGTGAGGGTTGAATGTTTTGCAAAATTTTGTAGTAAAACCCTAATTGCTGAGATAAACATTAAAATTAACCAAAATAATTTCAATTTGAAAAACAATTTCCTTTTTTTTTTCTGTTTTTTGCTTAGTCATACGTTTTGATATTTTATTAAAGTAAAGAAGGTATTCCAGTTAAACCAAATGGTTACCTGATTAAACCAATAAAGCAAATGAAAAAGGTTACTTAAAAAATTTGGTCTAAATTTGCAATGTGCATTAAGCATTGCATTTTATTTGAAAAGGATTGCACTTTAGATTTAGATTTAAAGGATTGCAATGAACTTTAGATTTCTAGAAAATGTTTAAGAAAATCAAAAAAATACTCAATTGAAAATTAAAAATATTACAATAAATTAAATTTTTCAAATTTTGTTTAAAGTCGTAAGAAAGAACGTTCAATTTTATAAGACCAAAAAAAATTTTTGAAATCAGATAATAATAATGACAAAAAATCATTAACTTCAATAGTTAAATATGAATATTGTCGGAAACTATTCTACAAACTAGAGAATAGTTTTCCTAGGTTATTACTCCTTTTTTTCGGTGTTCTCGATTTTTTCTTCTTCCGCATAGTTAAAATAGTGCAAAAATATAAAATAAAACAGTAAAATTTGTAACTAATAAAAAGCAAACAGAATAATTTTTATGAAATGCAACAATTAAAATATAAAAACTAATAAAAATCCAGTAGAAGGATATAATAAAGAATAATAAAAGAAAATGAAGAAAGATTGCAATAAATAAACATTTTTGTAAAATTCCTTTTACAAATTGCCCACAATAAAACCCTTTTTTTTTGTTTTTGCAACAAGGAGTTGAAAAAAAGGAGTAAAATTTACATTTATATTTAGAAAAATTGCTAATTGAAACAAAACAATATCGTTCAGGTAATTTGTCCTTGTTATCCTTTTTTTCCATTCCAAAAAAAAATTTCTGCTAATTTTAATTAGTGCAAATAGTTTAACTTTTATTTAGAAAAATTGTTTCAATAAATTCCGTCGAACAATTGAAATTACAATAACACTCTATTGTATAAGTGTTGAATCTTTTGAATCCTTTTTAATATTTTTCAATATATACCTATCATAAAAGAAATTTTCAACAGAAATACGGTTTGAAAAATGCGAAAATAAAATTGTATTGTTTTAGGCGGATCAAAAGGATTGCAAATTTTATTAAATTTAGTTAAAAGTTTTTTTTTTTTATTGCTAGTGGGCGAAATTATCGGTGAATACGTTTGCAAATATTTACAAATAATTAAAATATCAAAGAGGAAAAGAAAAGGTATTGATTGTAATGAATCAAAGGGCACAAGGCAGCCAGGTATACAAAAAATTTAAATGATTTTAAAATTTCTAAGGATTGCAAAAATTAAATTTTTTTTTTGTTTTTGGAAAAAGGATATGCAAATACAAAACAGAATAAATTTTTAATTGATTTGTATTTAAAATAAATGAAGGGTTACAAAAATTTTGCAATAAAAGGGTTATAAAGAACGGGGTAAAAATTTTTGAAAATTATCAATTTTCATTATGATAACAATAGATAATTTGACCGCTAGAGGTGTAAATATTGTAATTTAAATTGTTTAGATATATTTGCACTTAATTACATTTAAAAGAAAGGGTTTAAAAAATAATTTACAAAATTAATGTATATATGAGAGTTTTATTTTGGAAAGGGTTAACTTTAAGGAAGTTAAAAAGAGTTATTAAGTGTGAAATATATAATGATTTTATATATATATATATATATACTACCAAATACCAATTATAATTTTTAAAATTTGTTATGGTATAAGGTTGATTTTTCATTTTTAGTTTAAAGAATAAAAAAAATTTTAAAGATTTGTGCAAATTTGTAGTAATATTATACCAGATTTTGATTATTTTTTTTTTAATTTTTAAAAATTACGAAATTCCATGATCTTTGATAGATTTTTTAATCTATTGCTTAAATAAAATCGTAGCCTATTATTCCCTATAGTCCTTCCGAATTCAAATTAACTTAATTTATTTTTTGTTCTAATTAAATGCTTACATTGTCTGTTTTTTTTTCCGCTTATATTTTGGAATTTTTCAACCCTATTTCTATAAATTTCAAATAGTATTCTTTAAAACAATTTTATCATGTTATGTCCTGTATTTTCTTTTGTGAGTATCAAAAAAAAACAGAAAAAAATAAACATTTTTATTAAAAGTACATTCATAATGTCAAAATATAATTTATTTGCTTAAAGTCTAAATAAATACATATTTAATCACCTTTCAGTAATAAAAAATTTTTTATTTAATTTTAAAAATAATAAAAAAAAATTAACACAAAATTTATTTGCATTAATAATTTTAACGAAAATATCAAAAAATTGTCGGCTTTTCTTAGTATTAAATACAAAAAAAAAAAAAGAAATACAAAAATCTGCCATTTTCTACACAAAAAAATCACACCATCTTGTATATAATACGAAAAAAAAAATCTCACATCAAAGTAATAAAGGAAAAAATTAAAAAAAAATTGAATTAAAAATTACCGCCATTTTGTGGTATCACATGATTTTATTTATGATTTCCCAAAAAAAAACAAAAAAAAATCGCAAATCTCTAAAAATAATAATTTTATTTATTTTGTTGATTTACACCTTAAATAAAACCCCAAAAAAGCCATCATCATTTTTTTTTTTTTGATAAGAATAAAAAAGAAAAACACCATTAAATAAATTAATACTTATACAAAATTTTTGGGAATTTATTATAGATTAGTTTTTTTTTTTTTATTATTATTATTTATTTAACAATATAATTACCGTGCCACTTTTTTATCTCCATTTTTAAGTATATATATATATATATATATATTTTATATGTATATTAGTTTATTTATTTTTTGTTCTTTACCGAAAAGTAATAATGTACTTAAATATTATTTTTTGAATGAAAAAAGAGTTCAATTAGATTTAAGAAACTCCAAGATTTTATTAAAAAGTTAGTAGATTTTTTTTTCAGAGAAATAAATTCAGTCAAAAAAAGAAAGATTTTCATTTAGCGACAAATTAAAATAAACGACGTCTTATAACGCTATTAACACAAAACAGTAAAAATACATAAATTTAAATGGCGGTTCAATAAAAGGTGAAAATGATAGATATAACGGCTTATATATAGTGTATATAAAAAAAGTACAAAAGTACAAACATACAAAATGATAGATAAAATTTTTTTTTTTTATGGTCAAAAAACACTATAAAAGAGTGGAGCAAGGATGAGTCCTCTAATTAGCCCGTGGGACTTAAAGTCGCTAAGCAGCATCATCTGGTCAAATGAACTTAACAATTAAAAATATGTATATATCTATATAAGATATATGTATAGATATAGACATAATATACATATATAAAGAAAATAATAAAATATGTCTTTTGTTACCAAAATAGTAATAAATTGTGAGCCCAAACTATAAAGCCCTTCAAAATTATACCTTCAAAATTATATTCTTCACTATATTACAATTTAAATCATTTTAAATTTTTTCATTTAAATTTTATTAATGTTACAAAGTTGAGAAAAATTAGAACTGCACCACCATGGTCATCAAAGTTAAGAATAATTTTATATGACATTAATGTCAACAAAGCAAAAAACAACAAAAACCGCTATTTTCACTTGAAAAATGTATATAGGTAGATACATATAAATTTTTTGTATTTTCCTTTTTTTTGAACTTTTCCGCTTTATTTCTATGACGCTTTCTTTTAATTTGTTGTTTTTTTTTTTTTTTGTAGGTTTTTTCATACATTTTTGATAAAAAGAAAACTAACAAATTTTTTTTACCGCTGTTTTTCTTATATGGGTCTTTTTTTTTTTTTTGAAGTTTTGCGCAGTTTGCGCACACAAGTAAGTAATTATTTATGTTACAGCAAGGAAAAAAGAAAACAAGCCGCACCCCAAATTATTTTCATCATTCATACATTCATTTTTGTTTTTAACATACATTAAGGTCTTACGTTTTTACAACAATTTTTAACAACATTCTGGTTAAACAAAAAAAAAAAAAAATAAAGATAAAAAATAAAAAACAAAACTAAATACATACATACTTACATATAAGATATAAAAAAAAATAAACTTAAGATACAATAAAAAGCTTTTGTACTTACTTGTGTACAAATCAAAAGAACAAAAGCATGAAAATGTCAGAAAAATAAAAAAAATAAAAAACCAAATAAAATAAAAGAAATACCGACATCGGTAAAAATTTATAACAAAATTTTTAACCACCCTTAAACATGTTTACCGCTCGACTATCTTTCATAAAGAAAACATGATTTTCTAATCAATTATAATGAAATCAATGAAACTAAGATAACTGGTTTTAATTTTTTTTTTGTTTTTTGTTTGTTTATCAAATTTCCGAAACGGAACTTCTTTTTTAAGTTTTTATCGAATCATAACTGTTAATTTAACGTGTCAATGTCTTATTTTTCAATTATAATTTCAATTTTTCGATATTGGCCAATACGACCTCAGAATTTTTCTTTAATAGTTGAAATATATCTGTAGTCTATTCTAATGAATAGATTTGTAGATTCAATTAAAGAAATAAAAAATACCGTAAGAATTATTTCCGACAAATAAAATATATCAACCTTATTATATATAAAGATAATATTATTCCGTTAATTTTTTTATCTTATACATATGTAAGTATATGTAAAGTTAATTTGTATTGTATATTACACACATCCATTTATGTATGTAGAATTACCAATACATATGATGACGTTTGAAATTTATGTATTCGTCATTCATAAACCATCAATTTACACTGCAGTAATGAACAATTTGACAGACAATCGGTTTGAACAGTAAATTTAACGGAAATTGTTTTCTGATCAAATAATACAAATATGGCGTGCCGACAAACAATTTTTTTTTTTTTTTTGGTTGAGTTGATAAAAAATTAAAAAAAAAAAAAAAACTGAATTATTGTAGGTAGTCATCGGTAAAATGATAACAAATTTTATTTTTAAGATAAAGGAAAAGAATTTGCGGAATCTTAAGAAAAACCAAATATATTGAACAGTATATTTTTAAAATATAATAGATATGATTAGATCTATTTATGTATGTATATTGATATTATAAATTTGTCATACCTTGCGAAATATAAAGAAATAAAGAAATTGGCGTAATCTTATAGTAGAAACAATAAAAAATATTTTAATAATTAATTATAGAAATTATAAAGATATATTTTGTAGTTGTTTTTAACCCATTAATGATTATTTATGATTCATAAATTTAAAACAAACAAAATGTAAGTCTGACGCATTAAAAATCTTCCTACTTTACGCGTTTGCTTAGCATTTTAGATATACATATATATTAGATTTAGAAGGAAAGGAGATATTTCTATTGTTATAGATCTTAAACATTCGCTTAGCTTAACAATGACAAAATAGCTAGATCTTAACAAAGACAAAATGGCTAGAACAATGTGTAGTTACTTTTGAAGGCCTTATACATCACTATTAATTCATATTTTATATATCACAATGAGACTATGATTTTCCTACTATAGTTTAGTTAAATATATTTTATCGAATCAATTTACATATTCTGTTCTAATTTTTCTTGAAATATTTTATTCCATTGTGTCATATTGTTAGGTATAATGTTCATTATTATTTGTGTATAGTTCGATAAATAAAAAACAACATAAAGTTATTATATGTAGATACACAAGGAGTCCTGTAGAAGAACTATATAGGTTTTGGGGCAGGAAGAGGAGGTAAAACTAGTAAAAATTTTGCAAGGAAGGACCGGGATTCTAAATCAAAGCTCGTAATTTATTCTAAATAATGCATTTTGTTTCATTTCTCTAAAGTAAGCCATTTAAAAGTTATATATATTTTATGAAAAATCAGCAAAAATCTTTAAAGCTCCTTATCTTGAAAATTGTGACGAATAGTCATCCCCTACAATACATTTTTTTTTTTGCCTTCTTTTTTAGTTCTACCTGCACCAGAACGAATAACGTTCTTATGCGGTACATCCTGTATAAAAAACTGTAGGGATAAAAATGATTTGGCCTTTCAACATATAGTTCAAACTATATAGATGGGGGAAGCCAGAAAATTTGGAGATTATAACGGGGCATATTTAAGAACATGTTATTATGGTTCTTTTTAAATTTTTGTAAATAATTATATTTAAAGTTATAATAATCACAATTTATGGAATATATTAGAAAATATTTAAGTTCGAGATTTATCAAGTTTCGGCAAATAAATTAAAATTTTAAAAAATGAAGTAGCTATACTCGAAAATTGATCAATATTAACGGCAGATAATGTTTATATATTCATATGTCTGTTAATTCATAATCAAAAAAAATTATATTTGTTATATATGTATACAGGTAGGTAATATTTGTTTAATATATGTTAAAAATTAAATATTCATAAAAATCCCCTCTTATACCATATATTATATTATTTATTTCTTTTTTAATACATAATATACATATATGTATGTGTTCGTTCATCTTTTAACAACTATCTAATATAATATCCAGAAGATTTTGGGATTTTCAGCGTTTTGTAAAATTACCAAAAAAACAAGATATAACACATGGATATGTGTTTATATATCCTTTAAATATACTAAAATCATATGTGATATTTGCTGTAAAATATCTCGTATTCACACATATATATAATAAATTTTTATTTATTCATATCATTATTAATATTTTTTTAAAAGATTTGTGAAAAAAAAAAGGATATACTCATTCTCGTATTTATCACAACAATTTTATTTTACTATTAGGTATATTTTCATCGATAGGAGTAAAAAGTATAACTTTTCTAGACTTTGAGACTGCATCTGTGTAAATAAAATATAATTGTCAAGTTATTATTATCGTATGTGAAAATTTTAACAATTTTCAAGTGCCAGTGAATTTATTGACATTTCACTAACAAAATACACATATATGTATATTATGTACGTGAAGTTTGATTTTAACCTGTAGATTAACTTTCCAATCATGATTTGATGTTTTTTTTAAAGAAAATCTGAAGTATTTTTTTTTTTGTCAAAGGTTTTCTTTTTTATATTATTTTTTAATTTTGGATTTTTATTTTTTTCTTTTTGGCTTTTCCATATTTTGACTACTGTTATTCCGATGTTATGTAAATATTTTAAATGAACAAAAAGACAAAAAAAAAAAAACAAAATGGGAAACACTTTTAAAAAGGATACTTATACACCACCTTTTATCTTTTGAATGTTTATTTATTTAAAAGATTTAATACCTTGATTTTATATATATGTATATATAAATAGGTATAATTGTGATGCGAATGATTTTCCAACATATGTGATTATTTTGTTTAAATATGTATTTAATAATTAAAAAAAAACTTTTGGAATAACCAATTCATATAGTTGAGATAATGCTAAAGGTATTATAATTGATCAGATTAAAATAAGTGAAAAATTTTAAAGTCTAAGTCTTTTATTTAAAGAAATTCATAAAGAACTGTAGGAAAAATTTAAATAATCACAAGATACTCACAAATTTAAAAATGTTATAGTAAACATTGGTTAGAAATATAAATATATTAATAAGGACAGTAAGTTTTTATAGAATTTTTTATAAAACACGTTCACTTAAAAGTTTAATAATAAAAGTTTCATTAACATTTTAAAAAAGCAGGAAATAAATACAATTTTCAATTTTAATACTTGTTATCTATCTATAAGATAAAAGTAAATTAAATTAATACTGGGTTATTAATAATCTTTCAAATGATATAACAATATTTGATTTCATTTAAATTTCATTTTTATATTATGATCTTTGTTGGCTAAGTTGCGTTTTGGCAAATTTTCTTCTTGTTTTTCCTTTATTATCAATATGAATTTTTCAATGAATTAAGTATATATATAATGATTATAATAAAATTTTGAAGATCTTAGCATTATAGCTGTATGTTCATGTAGATTAAACCATTTGTGATTTAATTTAAGATTATTATTCATATTATATTTGTTTTAAGATTAGTTTTAAGCATTTAGATATAGTTTTTTTTTAGCGCATTTCTCTACCACATAAATGTGAACAAGAAACTACACAGCCTTTCCTGTTCAGGCGTGGCTGTAAATATCGTAAGAGGAATAACTCTTACGACGTGTGTGGGATTCGAACCCACACTCCCTCGGTGTTTACAGCATATTTTTATACGCTCTTACCCACTAGGCAACCGAGGCCTATTTTTAATTATATATTTAGTACTTCTAATTAAATTTAAAAATAATTATTAATTATAAAAAACAAACAATTAAAGAAATTATATAGTAATTATAAAAGTAAAAGCTCGGTTTTCCCCTTTTTGTTTTTATGCGCTAGCCAAACTCTAGGAAAATTTACTTTATACATTGGTGGTGTACATTTGGCTAAGTGGGACTGGAAGAGGGGTAGGAAAAAAGCAAGATAACAAGAGGTAGTTGGAAGGTAAATTGAAGACGAATCTGAAAAGGTTCTTTTTAAAAAGTTGCAAATTAAACATTATTGAGAGAAGGGAACACATTAGATGGAAGCATGTTCCACATTTTAGCAATTATCACAACAAATGAGTTTCCATAACCAGTTTTAAACCACATAGGAATTTCCACAGTATAGAAATGAGCACTTGCAGTCTTCCTTATATTAACATGAGAATTGTATTTCATCTTAGGTCGAAAATACACTTTATAGATATTGGCCAGATCTCTGATCCTGAAATATTAGATTAGGTATAGCTGAAACTTAAACTTGAATCTATAACTTGGTTTGATCTATGGATATGTTTTAATAAGTTTTATGTTAAATGAAACAGCTTTTACCATCATACCATTATTTTTTTTGGTAAATAATAATATTTATTTTTATATGGGATATGGAAAAGAGCTTCTGTTTTTTTTACATATAATTTGATTAGTTTTATCAGAACAAAAATATAATTATATCTGGTTTCCATGCTATAATACATTATATCTGATTTCCATGCTACTATCTATACAATCGAACTTATATAATAGTCAATCTGTTTTAAAATTAATAATCGATAGAGATATACACCTAAATTATATTAAACCTGTGATACGTATCACCACACAATTTGTCATTAAATTTTAGTTGGAATCTTGGAGATTTTTATTTCATTTGTATAAAAAAAAACTAAATAACCATGCTAAATTGCTTACTGTGTCAAAATAGAATTAAAAAGTTCTATAGTTCGACCATTAATTTAATGAAAAAGTTTGGTGATGGCGTATCACCTAACATGATATGAGTTAATAATTTCTGAATGAATATTCCAATAATGCGTTATTTAGAAATTCAATTTTTGGAACATCTTAGAAAACCAAATAAATCTTTATTAGATAGTAAAACATTAGTATAACATCCTTGAAAACAAAAAATAAGAGAAAATGTCATATATTTATTTCAACAAAAAAAAAAAAAAAATTGAAGGCAGCCCTTAACAAAACAAACTCATTTATATGGCAGAACAGTTCAAAAATTTCTATATATTATACAAAACACCCATTAAAGACTGTGATGTGATGAAAAACAGTTAAATTTTAATTTAATTTAAAAAAAAAAAAATTCTTGAAAATCTTGAAAGTCAATTTATCGATGCTATATATACTAGATAAATGTTACCAGAATTACTTTCATATTCTAATATCATTTTAATGTTCTAATTACAAATACCTTAAAATCTAAACCCAACAAAAATTTGATATTAGTCAAAACTAATATCATTAAAAAAGTGGTTTTCAAACTACAAGTAGGTATATATAAAATTAACTTGTTGTTTCACTTTTTTTTTTCTTTTAAATTAATATTTCAATATCCCATCAAAAATTTATTTTAAATTATCTATAGATTTAACAATAATAAAAAAAAAAAATTTCAATTTTATATAAAATACATAATATATTATTATTGCTATATTCGAAAATATTTTTTTTTGAGTTATAACATTTGTTAATTTCATTTAATTTATTATTATTATATAGGTATATATTTTTTTTTTCTTTGTTCATAGCCAATATTTCAAATTAAAAATGTCAATTTTGAATGATATATTGTCAGAAAATTAACAGAAGAAATAGAAAAAAAAAAAAAAAAAATACCATAACATATTTTATCATAAATTTAATCCATTTGAGCTTCTTCAATTTTGAATTAAAAAAAAAAAAATCATTACCAAACTTCGAATTTCAGATCATCATCGAAATCTAAAATTGATTTTAAGCAAAAAAAAAAAAAATGAAAATGTTGACTTGAAATTTGAGTTCAATTTTTATTATATTTTTTTTTTTTTAAATTCCTTTAGTCTTAAGTTCACTTTGTCATCTCTCTTTGAATTATAATGTTATTTAATGATATATGTTATACTTATATTATATACATTTTATATTTAAAAAAAAAAACATAATAAAATGTTTGTACATGTTAGAACCCACCCATATGTTTTTTGGTTATAAATTATTAATTTTACGGTATAAAAATGATCACCATTTTTTTAACGCTTTTTCTAAATGTGAGTTTTTATTTTTTTTTATTTTTATATTATATATTTTTTTTTTTTGTATATTACCGAAAATCAATTTTCTATTTAATTTAATTTCACACCTTTTTATACTTATATTTAGTTTTTGATTAAATAAAAAAATATTACCCGAATTTATTCCATATTATACATATATGGGAGGCCATTTTTGGTGATCAAGTAAAAATATATGTAATTGAATTTAAATTTTAGAAAACAGATTTATTTTAGTTTTTTTTTTTTTAAATTTTAGATCATTTTTATTTTTTTAATCTGTTTTTAAATCTTTAAATTTATTTCCATTTATTGAAAATAAATATTAATATTTTAGTTTAAGTTTAATGTATATACGGTAATAGACCACCATTTTGATATTATTATTATTATTTTTTTTTTTTTTGGTAGATTAATGTAGGTTTAATGATTATTTAAATTGTCATTATATTGACTATAAAATATGATCATAAAATTAGAAAATTTTTAAACCGGAATAACCAAAATTTTATACCTAAATAAATATTTTCAATATATTATATATATAGTTACAGGAAATAACCCTTTAAAAATTAAAAAAAAAATATCGGAAATACCGGATATTAATTATTAATTTTTTTAACAGGTAAATTGATATATATATATATATTAATGGACAAATAACTGTATTAATTAATAAAATTTGACAGAAAATCATATTCAACAGGCAGGTGATAATTGAAAACTACTTACAAATAAATACTATATGAATTAACGGAAGATTTAAAAGAAATTAGGTTAGGTAATAAACTAATAATTATACAGTAATTTTAACCGTAATTATAAGATTAAAGGTAAAATATTTGTGTACTGTGTATAAATACATACATATCTAAAAAAAAAAACCTTTATTATAACTCTTTATTTATACGGAAGTTAATTTCAAATGAAATTGTAGAAAATGTTATATTCATTTTAAATTATATAGTAGTAAAAGTAATAAATTTAACGGAAGATTAGTTTTTAGAACATATATACTTAATAATAAAATGTTAAATATTAACCTGAAACAATTTTTATGAAGGATTTAATATGAGAAATTACATTAATATGACATAGGACTTCTTTTTTTTTTTTTTTTGTAAATATATGATATATATGATATAATAATCTTTAAGGTTTAACATAACGTACTAAATTATTTGAAAATAATATTAAAAAGAATTATATTTTAGATATATAACAAAAAAAAAAACAGACACAAATGAGTTTTTTTTTAAATGAATGTAACGCATAAAATTGGTAAATGGTATGAAACATTTCGTTACCATTTCATAATTATTATGAAAACTCTGTAACAGTATCTGCAGCTGTTAAAAATTTCTTAGTTTATTATTATCAATGTTGAAATTTTTCCTATATATTATTTTCGGTGGCCTAGTACGTAAGAGCGTATAAAATTCGCTGTAAATACCAAGGAAGTGTGGGTTTCAATCCGACACACGTCGAAAGAGTTATTTTCCCTTACAACATTTACAGCTAAGTCTGAACAGGGAAGCCTGTGTAAATTCCAGTCCACATTTATGCGGCCGAATGCCGTTTCCATTATATAAAAAATTTCCATTATATAAAAAATTATTCTTTAAAAAATATCCAAATTTTTTCAGTTTTTGTCTAGGAAAAGATTTATTTTTTTTTTATTATAAAATAAGAAGTATGACAATTAGATATAACGCTGAGTACTGAACAGATTTCACAGTGATTGAAGCTTATATATTTATTATTCATAATAATTTATTATTAATAAATTCCTTAATGGATGCTTTATACTCCTTAATAGAAGTTGTTTCTTTTTTATTTCCTAAATTTATGAAAATTAATGTCAAAGTTTTTCGTACTTTCTTGAACGTACGTCTTAATCATAGTACATTGATATCATACCTCACTTTTAAATAGACATTCTGCTAATCTTTGTTTTCAAAAAGGTAAATAGGATTGTTAAATTAAAAATAGAAAAATTTTATAGAGTTAAACTTTATTGTTTACATTTTTTTTTTTTTGTTTTAATACCTTATATAATATATTGTTTAATATAATTTAATTAATATACTTTAATTAATATACTTTTATATAATACTTCAAAAATTTTATTGTATATTATAATATATTTAATACAATATACCTTTAAGGATAATGGTTTTCAAATAAAATTTGATCCATTCAAATAAAATCAATAGCTATATAAAAATTATCTATTGATTTTTAAAGTTTTTATTCTATATAATTTTTAATATTATATTTATGCATTTTATTTTATATTAATTATTCATTTATTATGCATTCTAAAAACATTTAATTTTCTTTTTATTATAAATTGATCAAAAATTTAATATATGATATCATAAATCAATCTATTAAAAACCTATAAAAATCGATAATAAATTTTAATCAAATCTAATAAAATTGAACTCTGAATTAATAAAAAAAAAAAAAAAAAAAAAATACAGAAAAAAAAAACCTATTAAAAAATTTATATAAAAATTTTAGTTTTAAAAATTTATGTAAAATAAAATAACATTAAACTACCAAATTTGATTTAATCTATAGTTAAAACTATTAAAATAATATTATATATTAAATAGGTATAATAAAATTTACTAGGTATAATGAATGTTAAAAAACGGGCAAACTAAAAAAACAACGCTATTTTTTTATAAATATAGAATTCAATTAACACCTGCTTTATGCAATTAATTAGCATTTAAAAGTTTTTTGTTATAGATACTTTCTATTAATGATTTTAGATAATTTTTAAATGATAGATAACTTTTTTCTCCATTGAATTTCAAAAAATCAAACTGACATAATTAAGATACCTATAATAATTAAAACCACATTTCATTTTTATTCTGCGGGATAACATACATTTTCGTTAAATTGAAAAGATATTTTTTTTTTTTTTAAGTAAAGGTACAGGTGTCAAATAATATTGCAAAAGAAAGTTTATAATTTATTGCAATTTTAAAAACAAAACAAAACTATAGGATTTGGGATCATTTCTTTCGATAATAAAGGAAATTAAATTTTTGTTTTTAATAATTTGTTTGCAATCTTTTTACAGGCACGTTCCTTTATCTTATTTTGTTTTCTTTGATAATATGATTAAACAATTTTTTTTTTTTTTTTTAAATGAAATAACAATATAGTTGTTAAAAGGAGCAAAAATACAAAAAAAAAAAAAAGAAAATTCTCTTTATTTGATACAAAATAAAATAAAATTTCAGAAATTAAACGATCTGAAATATTTCTTAATTTCTTTTAATTGAAAACCTTTAAGAATCCCTACAGAAAAATTTCTAAAACGTATATTATGAAAATCGAAAAAAAAAATAAAATCTTAAAATTAAGAAATAATAAATTTTATTTTATTATTTTGTCCTTAAATTCAAAACAATAACAAAAACTATTTTAATATTGTATAAAATTTTCTAAATAAAAGATTATATCAAAATAAAAAATTAATCATATACATAGGTATAATAAAATCGTCTAAAAAGATTTTAAAATAATAAAAAATGAAGAAAATCAATATTATAAAAATAAAATAGTACCTATAGACGTATATATATATCTTTAGGTGCTCGTGCGCACACTTTTATATTGTATATTATTATATTGTTATTATTCAGTATTCATTTTAGTACAAAAAAAAAAAAACAACAAAAAAGGAACAAAAATTCTTATATTGAACAAAACTTTTATATAATATATTACTCCTATATTACAAAAACTGCTCCTATATACTAACCTTAAAAACTTCACTGTATTTATTTTTTTTTTTTTTATTTTCTACTTCCCTAAATATACGTTTATATTATAATAAAGACCCCATACATATCATTGGAAGATTTTTTAGTTTTTCTGTATCTATAGATATACACATGTACCTAGGTATACATATTAAAATAAAAAAAAAAACCTTAATCTTCTTCTGATTCCTTTATATCATCTGTCTTCTTATATATCACTATAGTTCAGTATATACATATATATAGGTGCATAAATACATATATATATATATATATATGAATCCAAAATGATATAAAACTTCAAATCAACCGTTTTTCATATATTTATATAGACCTTTTTTATACTTCTATATATTTAGAAATAATAGTAGAAAAAAAAAAAAACAAAATAAAATAATACGAAACTGAGTTTTCTTTTTTCTTAATTCATCAAAATCATGTTGTTTTAATTTTATATTTTTATTATTATTATTTTTTTCCAAAAAAAAACATAATATTTCCAACCCATATTTAAATGTTATATAGGAGTTTTTTTTTTTTACAATTTTTTAGTTTGTTATTTTCTATTTTTTAATATCATCTTCTTCTTCAGTCCATTAACTGTTTAAAAACTATTATATTTTTTTTTCTACCTGGAGATTTTATTCTTCTTCATCATGATCATATCATCTTCTTCATCATTATTGTTATTATTATATCTCATCATAACCGTCATTTTGTTAACTTATATACCTAAATATGTACATTCTATATTGTGTTATTTATATATTATTAAGTTTTATGTATTATCTGTTCCCAAATATCCAACAAACCCTCTTTTTCTTAACTATACATAATTTTTGTTTTTCTTTTTATTTCATCTCATCTTCTTCTATTTCATATTTTATAAAATCTATATATTTGTATATAATATATATGTATATATATTATTCATCTTCTTTTACTTTTTTTTTTTCGTTATAATATTTTGCTTCAGCAACAGCAACAACGGCAGTTATACAGCAGGCTGCCAGTGTCAATCAGAAGCCTACTAGTGTACTGCTGGTTTGCTTCTGATCTGTCTTTTTTCAACCTACCTATCTACCAACCAACCACCATATGGCCAATACTTATTTCCTTTTTTATATACTATATTATAGTTATTTAATTTTATTTTACTTATTATTATTATATCTTTCTTTTTTTTACTCACTATTTCTTATTATATATTTTATATCGTTCTAATTTATTTGAAATATGTATGAATGAAATAGATATATAGTATTTCTATACTTCTTATACGAACCAATCGTATTTGTTCAAAAAAGGAAAAAAATGTAGGCGGTCCTATATCGACCATCTTTAAAATGACAAAAAAAAAGGCATAAAACAACTGTTAATATTATGTGCTTGTATAGCTTATTATGGTTTGCTTGCTTATCTATCTACCAGATAATGTTATGTTGTTTTATATATTTTTTCGTTACTTTACTTTTCTTTGCTGCCTTTTCATTCATTCACAATTTGTTTGTTTTTCTTCTCTTCTGTTTCACATTTAGGTTTTTTTTTCCTGATTATGTTTTGTTTCTCTGTGTTTCAATGTATACAGTATCTGTGTACTGTGTTGCTACTCTTTATCTCTATTTTATTTTTTTACTGAAAAATAACAACAAAAAGAATAATACAGTGAATGAATAAACAACAGAAAAATATAAACTGGTAAAAAAAAAAGGAAAGAAAGAAACAGTATAATAACTGAACTGAAAATTTTCAATTGAGAACGAATAGCAGGTACATACACAACATAGAAAATAAATATTCATCCCCACCAAGTTTTTAGAATAAATAGCGTGTTAAGTAGCTATAGTATAGCTAGTAGTAGTATCGTGTTGCTTTAAACCAGTCTGCAATCAACGATTTTTAGTTATTATCACTCGAGACATTGTAGGAATAAGAGCAAAAAAAAAAAAATAAATAAAGAATAGTTAAGTAAAAAAAAAAAATTTAAAAAGTATTGAGAAGAGAAGTAAAAATATTGTGAAGCCAAAAAAAAAATTAAAGAGAAAATAAAGTTTTTAAGAAATATAAATAATTATGTGAATTATATGAACAAAACCGGAATTGAGATTTAAGAAAAAAAAAAACAAAATAGTAATAATAAATAAATATATTCAAAATTAAAACGATTATTAATACTAAAACATAAAGAAATATTACAGTGAAAATAAACAATTTATAAAAAGTGATTTGAAAAAAAAAACACAATTAAACAAGTTTTGGACTAAGATAAAATACCTATTAAGTTTTTTAATTTATTTTTGGAATTCACTTTATAAAAATTATGTCTTCAGTATCTGCATCACCAATCAGTCATATAAGCGTTGATGACGAAATTCAATTAAGAGACGAAAGAGGTTTGTGTTTATTTTTTTTATAAACATAAATATAAATATAATATATTATTTTTTATATAATTTAAAAAAATATTATTCTAAAAAGTTGAACAGATCAATTTCTAAACTGAATATTTTCCTTTTACAGATTATTCACCAGAATTATTATCAATTAAACAAGAACGCTCATCAAGCATTTCACCTATGCTAACACCTCCTCACACTCCAACAGAGGATAGATTAAGTTTAAGCAGTACCTCAAGAAAATCACAATCTAGCCCACTTTATGAAATGGAACAATTGAGACAACAAAATCCAATTAATATTCCAACATCACCAAATAATAATGGTGTTGGATCACCAACACATTTACCCCCACAACATCCTCTTGGGTTATATCAACCATCAATACCACATGGTTTATCAACACAGCCGCAACATTCACAAAATCATTTAGACTTTCAACAACATCATCAACAAGTACAACATCGGTTATGGTTACAACAACAATTACAACAGCAGCAGCAACAACAACATCAAAATCAAACAGTACCACCAGCAATTCCAAATACATATCCGGCTATTCCATATCCATCTAGTGCTGCGGCTTTAGCAGCTTCAGCTGTCTCACCATCACTTGTATCTGGGCACCCGCATCATCCTCATCATCATCCAGCTGCCGCCACAGCAGCACAAGCCGCTGTACATCATCAAGCTCTATTAATGAATCAATGGATACGTAGTGCTGCATTTTATCATCATCATCAACAAGCACAACATTTACATATGCGACCATATCCAGATATGCAACGTATTCATGCTGGACGCGGTGGTTCACTCGGTCCGATTAAATTAACTGGTCCAAATGGTACAAGACCGAAGAAACAATTCATCTGTAAATATTGTAATCGTCATTTTACCAAATCTTATAATTTATTAATACATGAACGTACACACACCGATGAACGTCCATATTCATGTGATATATGTGGTAAAGCATTCCGTCGTCAAGATCATTTACGTGATCATCGTTATATTCATTCAAAAGAGAAACCATTTAAATGTACTGATTGCGGTAAAGGTTTTTGTCAATCACGTACATTAGCTGTACATAAAGTAACACATTTAGAAGAGGCTCCACATAAATGTCCAATTTGTAATAGAACATTCAACCAAAGAGCAAATTTAAAAACACATATGCAAAGTCATGAAAATGGTGATAATAATATTGATGTTAGTAATATAGATGAATCCCAACAACAGCCACACCAGCAGCAGCAGCAACAACAATCATATCATAATACACAACAATTATTACAAAATCATACCGAAGGATTAACCAAAGTAAATGGTCCAATATTGGATCTATCACAAAAAATGAAAGATGAATTGCATCATCAACAGCAACAACCAAAGAAAAAAATAGGATTTACAATTGATGAAATTATGCAAAGATAAAATTATTATAAAAGATATTATGAGAGAAAAATACAAAAAAATAAAATGATGATATGGGATAAAAAGATATTTCAAAAGAAAAAGAATTCTATGAGTTATTTAATAAATCTTCAAATTTATTGGAGAATAAATGCTCACAAAATCAATGAACTTGACGATATTAATGTAACAATATATTATATTGAAGCAAAAATTGAAATTTTTATTGAATTCGCTTCAATTTCAAAAGTTCAGATAATGATTGATTAATTTATTATCAGATTTTTTGATGTAATAATGAATTAATCTGCAAAATGTTTTAATAAAAAAAAAATAGATTCCTTGAACTTTTCATGTTAATCTGTATGTATGTAGGTGTGTGTTTGTAGTATAAAAACAACGAAAAAGAGGAGATTATCCTTCGTTGCATCTACATTTTATTATATAAAATTATAGTATAAACAAAAAAAAAAATGGTTATGTTTCAAACTATATATGTATAAAAAGAAAATTTAATAATATATGAACTGAACCAAAGATTAATAGAAATTTTGCACCAATAGCATATATATTCTGTTTGCTTATTATTTAACTTTAATTTTTTTTTTTTAAAAAAGACTGAAATTATTAAAATTAATAAATAAAATAATTATTAATTGATTAAATAATTGAATAAAATATAAAAATTAAATAATAAAAATGAATGGTAAAATGTAAAATGTATCTATGAATTTAATTTGTAATGTAATGAAATAAACTCATTATATATATACATATATATATATATTAATAATTATTGTAAAAAAAAAATTAATTAAATTTTTTCTTTAGTTTGTAAGTAGCAAAAATTATATTTAATTAAATCAAGAAAAATTTTATTGTTAAATTATAAGTTATATTCAAGAAGAAGGAGAAAAAAAAATTAAAATCTGGTACAAAATATTAAATTTTTGACTTTTTATTATTTTATTACGATTTTTTTCAGGTAATCTTTAATACTTCTATTATATATACTTAGTACAGAATTACTATTGTTTTATTTTTAAACAGGTAACTTTTACTATAAGTTGCAATTATACATAACGTAAAAAAAACTGAAAATCTAATTTCCATTATATGCAAAATCTAATTTCCATTACCCATTAAAATAGTTATTTAAGATACAGGTAAAACTATACAAAAATTGACAGGATCTGTTAATGTTGAAGGCGTTCTGTATGTAAATTTCTTTATAAATTCAATTTTACAAGAATTTATTATAAAGTTGTATATTATTTTCAGTCTGTTTTAAGTTATTTGTTCTGCGAGAGTTTTAAAATGAACAAAAACTATAGGATATGATTGTAAGATATGAAAAAAAAATATGTATAAAACAGTAGCAATATTGTATGATAATGATAAAATAACTTATTTTATACTTGTTGTATATCTAATTTTAATAAAATCTTATATTGAATAAAATGTTATTTTGTAAGAATTTTAAAAAATAGTTATAGAATATCTTTAGATATAATTTCGATTACACTTCATCGGTACGATCTCAATGAAATATAAATGCTTCAAAGATTTCAACTGTATGAATGCTTCGGTAACAACTGTTTATCTGTTAAGCGTATATAATATATAAAAATTTATTAAATAGGACAATAATTCAACGTCTTCATTCAGACTTTGATTAAAATATAAGAAAATGAGAAAAAAATGTATTAGAATTCAGGGTTTAAAAAATAATTCAGTATAAATTTTTGTTAAATTTTAGTTTATAAAAAATTAAAACAGACTACATACAAATTTGTTATCTTTTCGTCTTTTGATCTTCTGAACATCAATAAAACATATTATATAAATTAACCTAAGATGGAATACAATGCACATATTTGCACGGGGCATTTTGTTCTATAGAATTTATAGGAGTGGATTCTTGTTCTGAAGGGATTAAAAGTTTGATGTCTCTACTCAAAGCACTTTTAAGAGAAACAAGTAGGATGTCTGTTATCCACCTACATGTAACTAGTTCAAATTTCTAGATGGCATAGTTCGGCTTACGGGAATTCATTTGTGATTAGAACAATACAAATGTTGAATTATCCCCCCTCCACCTCATATGTTCCCATGAACTAGCGATGATTAGTGATATACAATGAGCAAATATTTAGCAAGGTGCACATTAATACTTGTGTTCACAATATGGCTGTCAATTTGAAATAAATTCTTATTCCCAAAGTAACTTTCTTTGACCAGGCATATGAGTATATTAAGGGTAATTAAAGTTAAAGTATAACAGTATTGTTTGAACAAAAAATTTATATGGTGTTTGGTAGGTTAAAGTGTCTTACACAGTCATAGAGGACTCGCGTTCAATCCACTCCTTTATAGTGTTTTTCGATGATACACCCGCAAAAAAAAAAAAAATTTTGATGACAAGAGAGATGACAAATCAATTCAACTAAAAATTTACAATACAGTCCCAGCACGTACTAACAATTAATTGAAAGTATATAATTATCTTTCTAATTTATTCAAACAGATTAATTATAATTGTTTATGATACTAATTCTTTATTTAGTTCATTTTAAATCAACATTAAATGATTTCAACTATCAAAAACTTTATAACTTGCAAATTACATATATTCATATATTTTTTTAATAATTTAAATTTTTTTTAAAACGAATTTATGTTATTTCCGTGTCATTTATCCACTTCTGGTAATTAAATTATAGTTTCTTCTTTACACAACTTGCTACAATTAATAATGAACTTATAAATTGCACAACCATTTTGGGAATTCCAAAGCCATTATTGTATTATTCAAGTTTTTTTTTTTTTTTTTTAAATCAAAGTTATTATAAATTAAAGTTCTATAAATGGTAAGTTTTGTTTTTTAATTATAGTAATACAATTTTTAACCTTTTATTGGTTCAAATTTTTAATGACTCTCTAAGAATCTAATTTAAAATGAAAATTATAGCCTATCTATATTATAATTGTTTTCTAGCTGAAAGTAAATTATAAATAATAAATTGTAATAGCTTGGGAAAATCCCAGGAACTGGATTAGTAAGTAAGATTAATTAAATGACACTAATTCTTTTGTCAATAAGAAATGACACTAATTCTTTTGTAATAGATTCATGATCACACATCACTTTTTTTTTGTTTTTAATTAAATGAATAGTTTTTAATTTATCTGAAAGTTGTTAGAATGATTCAGATTTATTAATAAATTTAAGTTAGAAAATGGTTTTACGATTATTTGGTTACATCATGAAAGGTGACAAATAACTTGTTATTGTTTGGTAAGAGGGATATACCGTTATCCTTACAACTAAACCCTGCAACACATTGTGCATCTGAACTCTATTAGTTCTTTATTTATCAACATCCTAAGAATCGGATAATGGTCCTGATGAAACATCTTCACCTCAGAGAAAAGTATCATTTTCAGTACGACTCTCACAAGATTCTCAAACATAAGTAATTAAAACTAATAATTTTAAAACTTTAAAATTAAATATTTTAATATTTGTGATCATTATATTGTATTAATGTAATTCTTGCCAAATAATTCTAAAAAATCACTCAGAATTAATTAAATAGAATTGTATCTAATGAAGTGAAGGTAATTTCGTAATTGACTCTAAGAGCAAATTAATAATATAAACTTTACAAAATGTTACATAAAAATTTCCTATTACTATTACGTAACTTGATGATGGTTTTAAAATAAAATCACCTGGACCACCTTACAATATTCAATTCCTAAGAAGTCTTTATTAAGAAAATCCCACATTTCATATGAAGAGTTTTTAAGATATTCTGGTAGTGCGGTTTTAGATTAAGACAATTCAATAAAAACAATAATAATTTTTATGTTTTTTGTTCTTATTTTTGTACATTACAGTGATGGCCTACACTGCTGCAGTTCATCTTTTGTTTTCAATTTAAAAAACAACAAAAAAAAAACACCACACGACAATTTTATTCATTTTTTTTTCTGTTTATTTTGGAAGCCTATAGTCATTCTAATAAATCACTGATGAGAGGAAGTTAAGTCAAATTATTTTCAAAGTTTTTTTTTGTTTTTCTAATATTGATCTTTAACCTTAATTTCATTAAAGTAAAAGTTTCTATTCTTTGATATTCTTTTGATAATTGATTCTGATGTCTATGTTGTCTATATGATATGATTTGTGCAAAAATATAATTCAAAAAATTTAAATTCCTGATGTGAATCCATCACAACATGGGGTGAATCTGGTTAAATTTTCTATTTATGTATATTTTATCTTCTTTTTGTCTATTTTCTTTGTTTTTGCAAAAAAAAAAAAAAAAACATAATGTCGATCGATTTGTATTAAAATATCAGAAAATAAAAATAAATAAAATAATTTTTAAATATGAATTTAATCAATAAAGAAAAATATTGTCTTTTGGCAAACAAGAAACATGATATTGTTTTCTTTGTTTTACAACTGGAAGCAAAGAAAAAAAAATCCTTTTTAATTTTTTTTTTAAAAACATGTCCTTCTGTTGTTTAAATTGTCATTGAATTTTCTTTATTGTGTCACTTTTTGATTTTTTTTTTTTTTTGTTTTTTACTATAATATTTAAACGGATGACATTTTTTTACTTTGTTTTGTTTTTTTTTTTTTTTATAAAATTAAGAAAACATTGAAGCAAAATAACATTCGTTAGTTAGAGGTTTTAACTATATAAAGATTTCTTGTATTTTTTGATCTTCATTATAGATTCCGTATCCTTAAATGAAAATATTGTGGTATTGAAGAAATTTTTACATATATACTCATATATGTATATATTATATCTTGAGAAAAAAAAAGGATATTTCAACTAGGGTGGTATTTCATTTTGTTTTTCAAAGCGCAACGGGATGCAACTAATAGAAACTTATTAAAAAACTTAAATGAGACACAGACACAAAATATATCCTATATTTATAAAGTGAAAATAATTTTGTCATTAAACAAAAACAAAACAAAAATAATTTTGTTAACTAGAAATTCAGGTCTTCAAATGATGTCTTTAATATCTGTTATAAATAAATTATATGCATGGAAAATTTAAAAATTCAAAATAAATAAAGAGAAAAATAATATGAGGACAACATGCGTTCATTCTCCTTTAAAAACCATTAAACTATAAATAAATATAACTTTTATACAAAATTATAGTGACAACAAGCAGGGCACAAAACAAAAAAAAAAAAAATTTTTTTTTCTTTTAGTTTTAAGAATCAATTTAGTTATGATCTGATCTTTTGTAGATATTTTTTATAACCAAAATTATTGCCTATATTTTGAAAATAATAATGAAGTGGAAAATCAGAATACAAGGACAATATAGGATGAGCGTATCATAATTATGTTGTTATATATATGTATAACATAATATAAAGATGTCATAAGGTGAAACTAATTTAAATTTAAAAAAAAAAAACTTTTGGTCATTATTTTCCACATTCTATATCAAATATAATTTAAATACATAATATGTACAATTTTTGTCATCACTTAGAAATTGAATATTTTTTATGATTTACATACTAAAGTAAATCTTCATGTACAATCGCCTTATCATCAAGTTTTTAAACCCTAAGGTAATAAGATATAAAGTTTATTTTTTTAAAAATCTTTGTTATTGAGAATTGAGCACTGATCGCTAAGATGGTAACATTTAAAAATGAGGTGAGTTTCACTATTATAAAGAATCTGTAACACCACCCCATAAAAGAATACATAGATTAGGGTGTTTGGCAGGTGTTGGCTTCCATAGAATTAATGAAATTAAAGAAAATTATGTACATAATATTTATTATCAAAATTCGGTCTACATATTAATTATATATATATATATATACGAGTATATATATATGTATATACAAATAAAATAGATTATCTAAAAAGCAATAATTATTTTTTGTGGAATGTTATTTTATTGTTATTTTTTCGAAATTTATGGCCATTGAATTTGGTCTATATTGTGCTACTGTTCACTTTTTTAGCCTAAATAACTAAACAGAAGGAAGAAACCAGAAAGATAGTAAAGAAGTACCAACTCCGATAGTTAAAAATCTATTATACCCAGTAAAAGTGAATATACTAGGGTCTAGGCTGGTCTTCCATAGAATTAAAGAAGGAAATATTTATGTACGAAAACTCGGTGTACTTATACATACTAATTCTATATATATACAAATAAAATAGATTGTCCAAAATTCTACTGTTTTTTTCATCTAATAATAATTTTTAATATGTATGTATATAGGTATATTATTATTATATTTTTGTTAAATAAATAATATTTCACTAAATATATTTGAATTGATAAAGTAGCAAACCTAATTTTATCATTTATTAATATTCAGTGATATTTATTGGTATGGTATTAAATTAATCATATCAACAATAAAATGAAAATAAGTAAATTTGGTTGTAAAAGGATTATAAATTGGCGCCAGCTACCAGTTTCAATAAAACTAATCATATTTTTAATACAAACATCTGTCTTTATTGCCTTTCTTAAAATTTTGCTTTTGCTATTTTTGTTCTTCCTTTTTTTTTGTGTTGTACCTTAAACATAATTATTATCGAAAACAATTTTTTTAAATGGCTTCAATTTTTTAAAATGAAAAAATAATTGGCAAAAAAAATACAATAATTGTAACATTTCGATTAATATCCAAGTAAGTTTCTAATCAATAATTTTTTTTGTGGAATGTGTACATATTTTGTTGTTATTTTTGTCGAAATTTATATGGCCATTAAATTTAGTCTATATTGTGCTACTGTTTTATCTCACCTTTAGACTAAATAACTAAACAAAAAAAAAGAAGGGGAAGCGAGAAAGGTGATGAAGAAGTAAATAAGTAATAAGTAATACAAAATTAAAAAATTTATTTATATAGAAATATCAAAAACGGCAAATGGATTGCCTATATTGCCTAGTATGTTTATATAATATTATATCGAATTATAATTTTGTTATGGAAGGAGTAGTTCATGATTCCATTATAGATGCCGATTCCAGAATGAATTTGATCATTGCAATTAAAGTTAAATGAAAAAGTAGGAGACTGTTTCAAATACGGAGAAGCGCAAATGATAGAAATAAGCTTTTTGTTGTTGTTTGTTTAGCGGCGATAGACAACTATCCTTCACCAAGCTTCTGCAATTCGTTGTGCACGCCCAACAGCATGAGACGCTCGTTTATCACAGCCGCTCATCAAATCTGCCAATATCTTTAAAAGAAGATTAGTTCAGGATAATTTTGAAAATGGAAATTAAGTTTCGAATGTTAAAGAATATGATTATATGGACCTATTCCTAAGACGAAAATATAAAGGCAGGATAAATGGTTACATTTTTTTTAATGAATTGGTGTTGCCAAAAGTTTGTAATTCGCAGCAGTGTATGATATAACGATATAACGAAAGTTAAGAAAAGCATTAACATTCTTTTTCAAAATAACTCTCCAAATTTTTTCCTCCATCCTCCATATTCCAAATTATCTCAAACCCAATTTCTCAAGTAATCGTTATCTCATTCTTTTTCCCAAAACCAAGCTATGTCACTATATGTATTAAAAGACCCATCCTAAAGTTTTGTTTTAAAAACAAAACTTGGTTGGTTGGTTATAGCCCAAAACTACCCAAAGGAAGCTCGTGCAATTTCTTTGAGTGGCTTTCGATGTTTTCCACCGTCCCTCGTAACAAAAAAATATGTATGTATACATATTAAAAATCTTATTGTTAAACTTATAAATATTTATAAAGCATATATCAAAAAAAAATTTCTGTCTAAAAAATTTTAGACAGAATAATTTGCTGTTTTCAGGAAGAATGTCTTTAATTAAAATAAAATTTGGATTCACATTGTACTACAAAATTTCATATTATATGTAATATAAAATATTAATATTCTGATAAAATTACTGTAGTACTTACATTAACTCTACGAGCACAAAAAGGGTAACTACCTATGACCCAAGTATTAAGTTATAAAATGTTGAATCTGTTCTCATAGTAGATATTTTGCATTAGATTTAAAATTACAAAGTTGATCTAGTTTTGTCTGATGACTGCAATAACTACTTAAATGCTGTCCAATAGAAAGCCATTGAACCTTTGACATATTATCATGAATATAAAAAAAATTAATTAAGGTGGCATATTAATGAATGATGAATATACTTAAACATACATACATATAAGTTTTTCCATTATTCAGTAAAAAGAAATATATTATGTATATTCAGAAGGTGATGTGTTTATATTAAAATAAATATTTATTTTATTCATATTTAATTTGAATCTATTGAGTTTATTTACACGCCCCCTATTTTGTTTTTTTTATTTACGACGCAATTTTATTTTTAATCTACTGTCATTAAGTAAGTCAGCGTGCATACATATATTTTTTTTTACTCTCTTTTATTCTCTTTCTTTTTTTTTTCTAAAAATAAAATACCGACAAAATGACTTTAAAACTAAATAAAAATAGTTTAACTTATCAAAAATTAAATAATAACGTCGCATATAATTTATTTCATATTTTTTTTTTTTACCGACATTTCATTGAATAAATACATACATTGCTTTCCTATAGTATAAACAGATGTTTGTATTGCATACCTAACTGTTTAACTGATTAACTGTTAAATAAATAAAAATGCATTTTTTTTTTATTAACTTTTATTATCATAATTTCATTTTTGTTTTTTTTTTTTGCATTAAAAAAACTGCATTTTTAACAGACGGAAGTTATTTCTATAAATTCATAATCAAAAAAAAGAAAAAAAAAATAAAATTCATAATCTGTCATTAACTATAAACTAAAATAGTATTTCAAAATTGAAAATAATAATAAACATAATAAGTACTAATAAATAGTAATAAAAAGAATAAATAGTAAGGAAAAAGAGAGAGCATAATAAAAAAAGAGAGGAAATTTAAAATAAGAAAAATAAAATAACAGAAAAAAAAAATCAATATAAGATATCGCAAACGGCAACTAAATACAAAAACAATATACGTACAAGTAACGGTATATTAACAAGACTTTATGTTTGTGTTTTTTTTTTTTTATAGATTAATACATATGAAATTTATAGTTTTAGACAGTGTATGCTCATTTAAATGCAATCGTGTTCGAGAGGCAATCTTCCAAAAAAGAGTTGTAGAGTTAGAAATAATTTATAAATTAAAAAATTGGACATTTCAGTGATAAAAATTTGAATCCCTAAAATAATTGGTTTTGAACTTTGGCCATGCCATTATATATAAGGCTTTTTAGTTCTCAAATTTTAGAGTAATTACTAGCTCCTCTTGGACCTTGGTACTCTTTTTTAATTAGGCAAATAGATAAATGAGTTAAAGGATAAATGAGTTAAATTTGCATATAAAGAATACATGCAAAAAATATATTATGATTATCTGTCCCTGTTAAAAAAAAAATTTATAAAATTGGACTTGAAAGAATATATGTAGTTTTTTTGTGTTACAGTTTAAATTGAAATACGGCTATTTTACAACTTCTTTTAATATTTCAAAACCAAATTTTAATATTTTTGTTATTTAGAAACGCAGGACCTCTACAACAACGGGTTTCCATTATAGAAAATATTATAATTAATCTTTTTTTTTGCTGTTCTCCCTCAAGTGTTCTTTAGTATTTATATTTATATAATAATAATATCTGTACCCATAAATATTATAACTTTTTCAATTATATCAAACTAAATTGTATTTTATTTTCATTATTTGTTTTTTAAGAGATCTTATCTGCTTGTTTTCAATGATACAAGGTTTCCTTTTTTGTTATTGATATATTTATTTAATTTTTTTTTAATGTATTTCTCTGCCACATAAATGTGGACAGGATATTAAAAAGCCTTTCATGTGCAGGCGTAGCTGTAAATGCCATAATGGGAAATAACTCTTACGATGTGTGTGGGATTCGAACCCACACTCCCTCGGTGTTTACAGCGTATTTCATACGCTCTTACCCACTAGGCCACCGAGGCCCCACATACTTATTATTATGTAATTGAAATAACTTACATATTTTTCTGTTGTTTGATTTATATCAACTATATTAATTCATATAGTTTTGGTTTTCGCCATAACCCTTCAGATATATATACCATTATTATTAAAATAATCAGCATCACCATTAAAATACTTTTTGTAATGCTCAAAATCATCATAATTATTAACCAGTTATAGTATATTTCATTAAAAGACACTTCAGTAATTACATTGACTATTATAGATCTCAGCCCAAATTAATAATTAACTATTTCAAGTATTTTTGTTTTATTTTTTTTAAAGGACAGTAAATTGTTACTATGTCAGTTCTAATTTTTATCTGTTAAAAGTCAAAAAATAAAAGAATCAATACGCGCCTTTTCTTTATTTTCATGATTGCCCATAATAATTTGTATAAATATAGATTTTTTTTTTATTCCTCACTTTTTTTATTATTTTTGTTTTTTTTTTTTGTGTATTGTAAATTATCATGCATCAGTTATCGGTTATTTTATCGCTGCTCGAGTTAAAAAAAAGCAATAGTTAAAGTCAATTGACTACTGTAAAACTCATTTTTAATAAGGTACTTGAATTTATTTGTACTTTTTATTTTAAAAAACCTTAACAAGCAAAAAAAAAAAAAAAAAACGCTTACGCTTTAATAAGGTAGTTAATTGAGAGCGGTAAAAAATTGCTTTGATCTTAATCGTAATATAGACCTATATACATAAATGTAATATATTATAGTACAATAATATCTTATTGTAAAATATACATAACAATCCTGTTATTGTATTTGAAAAAGCAACAAAAAAAACAAAATAAAACTAACAAGAAACACAAATTAATTATTGTAATGTAATATTTGCGATATTGTATACAATGTATCGAATCTTTTTGAATTATAATGCGTATACACGAAAGAGATAGAAAATGTATTCAAAAATATTTTAGAAGCGATACGTGTAAATATGTACCGTATGTTAAATTAAAATGAGAACAAATAAAAAAGAGTATGTTAGTTATATATACATTATGTTATTATAAAGGTGCGTCAATCTAAAATTATCGAATTTTTTAATTTATTGATAACATTAAATATTTAATTTTAATAACTTTATATGAGTTTGATAAGAGTGAAGGTGAGAATGAGAAAAAATGCAATGCAATACTGTTTAATTTTATTAGTGAAAATAAATTAATTCATACCATTGATTTGTATACGAATAGGTAAGTGTAATGTGGTAAAACGAAATAGTGCGTCATTAGATTATAATTATAATAAAAATGTGTTATAATGTGTCTTTCTTTGAATTAAAAATAATTTATATCTATTAAAGTAAAAATTTTATTATAGCCCCTCCTAAATTATAGAAAAAAAATCCAGATTCCTATTCTATATTAAATCATACTTGATTTCTAGGCACTAAATTGAATTAGAGTAATATCCTAATTGGGTTTACATGATTTTGGTACTTTTTTAAGTTTCTTACCTTACCCTTAATATACAGAACAAAAAATATGTAGGATTGAATTGAAATGCATTATTATATCGTATATACACTTTAATATTTTTACACATTTTTTCCTTGTTAGAAAAATAATAAACAAGTTATGGAAAAAACGAAGTGTTTTTTAAAAAAGCACATTTTTAAAATTAAAAAATATTCCATAATAAGATATATTCAAAAATAAATTTATAATAATATAAATGACGTATTTTATTAATACAAAATATGAATAATAATGAAAACAAGACGAAAAATTGAGAAAAAACAAATCACACTTTCGTCAATTATAAAGTAACTTTATATTATTTAGAAATATTATTAACACAGACAAAAATATAATGTTGGAATTTTAAGTTTTGTATATTACTTCAAAAAAATTTGGCCAGGTGCCCAAGTTACAGGTGTTTGAAAATAGAGAATTTTCAGTTTTTGACCCTTACAGCTTCCAAACGGGGGGCGACACAAAAATATTTCCTGAAATGACTAATACTTATTTGCAATGATCTAACTCCTCTCAAAACTTTAAGCTTCTAAGTTAAACCGTTTGAAAAATAAGGGGTCCAAAATCTTTGCATAGAATTTCACATAACGGTGGGAAAGCATGGCAAAGCCACAGATTTATTTTATTTAATTTATAAAGTTTATAAAACCAGCTATCGTTGGGCATTTCCAGCTTGATGGAAGATACCGCTTTTTCGAACTTTGTAGGGCTGCAGCTCCCTAACGGGTGATGCTACATAAAACAGTTGTTCCACAAAATTTTTTTTTGGCGATGCCTATCCGTAGTTAAAATTTCATTCCTTTATTTCAAACGGTTTAGAAGTTTTATAAGCACCCATACAGATGGACGGACAGACGGACAAAGTGAAACCAATAAGCAAATATTTTCAAAATTTTTTGAAAATGTGCTAATAAAAAAGTAAATATGCACAAATTTATTGAGCGGAATTATTGATCGAAACAAATTGAAAAAATATTTCTTTTTAATAATTTTTAAAAAATGAAAATTTCCATCCTAAATTATCTTCGATTCCCAACTGTCATAAACGCTGCAAAAGATGATCAAATTTTCTTTGAACTGTTTTTGTTTTCATAAAAGGAGATAATCTTTAAAGCAGATCAAGTATCCTAAATCGTTTTGATGTGTGAGATTTCGAAATGTTAAATTAATTTGCTCTTCCAGATGTAGTCAGATTAATCTTATAAACAGACTATAACAATTTAAGAAGCATAATGGTTTAAAGTGCGAGTATTTGGATGAGCATGATTAAAAGATTTGAGTATAAATTAGTGGTATTGAATAGAAATTCTAAAAGGAAAATGTATTTCACATTAATACGATGCCATTATAAAAAAATATTAGAATAAAAATTTTTAACCAAAGAAAAACCTAAAACACAGTAAAACAAATCAACATGTTCCAGACTTATTTTAATTATTATGTATTTAATATTATAAAGTCAAGATATTTTATGCAACTAAATCTAAAATTGTATGCAATGAGTTAATGTAGCGAAGTTAGCGGCCAAGTGTTTATATTTTCTTTATGGTTTTAAAGTTTATTATTTTCTTCTATGTATAAAAAGGATATATTGACCCTAAGATGGAGCTCAACACATGTTCAGGTGCGTCTCAATGTCAATAGAATACCTATAGATAAAATTAAAATTAACGACCTACGCCTTTTTGGTAATCCTTTTTTATAGATAACCGTTACAATTCTTGATATAGGTCGAAATATTGAAGCCACTATTTTAACAATTCCAATCCAATACTGGAGTCTATAAATACTGATATCTACACTGTGGAAATTTCCATGTGATTTAAAATTGATCAGTTTCTGTGATCATTTAAGAACCGCTAAATTGTAGAACATTATGCTTCCATTCAATGTGTTTCTGTTAGATAATTATTCGTTTCCATTTTATCTTTCAACTCTCCCTTATTATGCTCTTTCCTTCCAATTCCTCTTCCTATTATCTACAATAATTTTGTGTAAGGTAATCTTTTCCTAAAGTTTAGGAAGCGTATAAAAAAAAAATAGTATAAGTAAGAAAATAGACTTACTACTAGAAATCTTGATTTATTTTAGTTTTCTTTCTTAACAAATTAATTCCGTTCTTTATATCTTTATAATATATTCATAAAGTCTATAGCATCGAATGTCATATCAAATAAACGTAATATTTTATAAGCATAATATACATTATGTTACTTAATCCTTATATTTAAACACTATGCAGTAAAAAAAATAATCCTTTATTCTAATAATATATTATATACACAATATTTTATTATTAGATACGATTAAATTATCAAATTGATTATTTAAGTTTATTATCAATAAAATTATAATCGTCGATTGTTAATCCTTTCTATTATATTATTAAACATTCCTATTGTCATATTAATTTTTCATATATCTACATTCAGGTGCATATATACATATACTTGTATATATAAAATATTAATCTATATAACTACAGTATTTTCAATACAAAATATGCAGAGCTTTTTTAAATTAATTTATATTTACACCTAATTACATTTATAATATTACCCCTTGATTAAATCTTTTATATCTTTCTTTCATTATTTATAGATACATAAAACCCTCTATTTTCCAATTCGAACCCAAAAATCCCAATATTTGTTTGGATTTTTTAATTTGTTTTGTATTTTAAATACAAGAAATCATTTAATCCATCAGATTAATATTATGAAACGTTAAATTTGTGTAAAGAGGAGCCGCATATGAAAATATACTGAATATACGCTGACGTTGAAATGTTTTTTTTTTTATATTAACTATAGGTTGATATTTACAGTTGATATTCCTCACAACCCCTCACACTATATAATATAATATATTGGTTACAACTTATAGCATTTATATTTCATTATATTATTATTCATGTTGTTGTTGTTGTTGTAGTTGTAAATATTGAAAATAAATTCAACATTTTATATTATTATTATTATTATTGTTGTCGTCATAGTTGTTCTCGTCATCTTCACTTCCATTTCTTACTATACCATCTATATGTACAACCAATTCAATGCTTATTATCAATAACCGCGAACACCGCTATTGTCTATACGTTATATATACATAATATATATTTTTTTATATTAGGTATATACTTTGAAAAGAATTATTGACAACATTTTATTAATAATAATTTATAATATTTACTTCCCAAAGTCATAAAATCTGTTGAATTATCGCATATTTTAGGCACTTAAAAAAAAAACAAAAAAAAAAAAATCATTGAGAACTTGAAAGAAAACAAGAAAATTTTACCGCCGTCAAAGTACAGAGAACAACAAAACTACAACAACAAAAAAAAAAAAAATTAAAAAGGTTAAAATATAACTTTAACCAATATTTATAACTATTTGATAAAAGTACTTATACATACATATTACATATATACATTACATATTATATAAAATACACTAGAACATTATTATATAGAGAATAAGAGTTATACTGAACTGAAAGAAACTCTAAAAGTATATATGAGTAAAAGTTATGTTTAAAACTATAGAGACATTATAAATTTACTATATATTATGAAATATCGTTTGAGTAAGTATCGTCAAGTAATCATTATGTTGTCATTGTTCTGTTTTTTTTTTTTTTTTTTTTATTTTTGCTAAAAAGCCGATCTGATCTGTTTTTAAACTCTATCCATGCACTATACAATTTTTTTTTTTTGTTTTTTGAAATTTCGAATTTGTTATATTTTCATTATAACAACTATAATATAATGATGACATCCTCATCATTATAATGTTTTAGTTAACAATAAAATTAATTGAAGGTAATTTGTTAAAAAAAAAAAAAAGAAAAATTAGCTTTTCATCTGTTTTGGAGGTGGTATGTATATGGAGGTGGATTGTAATATTTATATTTATAGATTTTAACTAAAATTTTAAATTTGCAATAATTATTAACTTTAAAATGAATTGATTCCTAAAAGGATTTAAAAAATTAATAATTGGATTTATTTATAAAAAAAAATATCTGGTTACGACTGAAGTATTTCTTATAAGAAAATTTTAACTATAAATAATATTTTTCTTTTTTATTAAGGACCGAATAAAAGTTTTGGTTCATTATCATGGACCACACCTTTTGTTTAAAAAACTGAAACTATAATCAACATAGACTAACCATAAATTTTTTATTCACGTTATTTAGTATAAGAGTAAATCCGTAATACAATCCTCTGATATATTTTGATGCATTATGGATTTAGATGAGCTGAGCATTATATGGATTTATATGAGCACAGCTTAAACTATAAATAATATGACAAAGTTCATAAGTTTATCTTTTTAGAGTAAATCAGATCTTGCAACCCGTTATAACACTTTCCCATATCCCATATTAGATTGACTTTATGTGACTTGCATAATGATGATTGATGACTTTGTTCTTAATGGTAATTTCTTTTCGTTTCATTTCGCTTTCATTGTATTTTATTATACTTCTGCGAACTTAGCCGACTTTAATTTACTCCTTTATTTTACGTTAATGTAATCAAATCCTTTGAACATTATCTATTTGCCATACACTCACTCAACTACAATCAATCTTTTACACTTAACTGTTAAAGTTAACACTTAACTGAGTTATAAAATTGTTTATATAACTAGGTTTGTTTATAGCTCATTTACTTTCGTAGTCAATAGTGTACAACCCCAAAATCTTTCTAAGACTATTAGACAAATGCATAATTGTGATAGGTTATATACACTTATAAAATTGTATTTAAAACTCAATTTTTTGATTAAAATTTTCCCATTATGATCCTATTTTGTAAAAATTTGAATTTAATGTTAAATAATGTCAATATGTCAACAAGAGGTTAAAGAATTCTATAGGAGTTTTTTTTTTGTTTACTTAAGACACAATAATTACACTCAATCTTTTACAAAGTACACTTGAGCAAAATTTCTTTTTAAGTTTACCGCTAATAATTACAGTTACAAAAAAAAAAAAAAGAAAAAAGTGAGTTAGGAAAAAAAACATAGTGTAACAAAAATTGTTTAAGATTAGATAAGAAAAATCGTTCGTCAAGTACAACGACATTTCTGACTATTTTGATTAGATAAATTTTATATTTAAAGATAATTTAATAATAACAATATTATTATTAGTATTATTTTTTGTTTTTTTTTTTTTTGTGTATTATAAAAAGCGAAAGTGTTTAACATTGTCTAAGAATTGTCAAACATTATTAAAATTGCCTTAATAAGTTAAATATTAACAGATCAAACAAAATATTATTATTTACTTGACGTCAATCAAAAGAAAACTGTTTCCAAAAATTATTAAATTACTGTAATGTTTTCCTAATTACTTGTTTGTACAATTAAAAAAAAAGTAAGACACAATTTGAATACAATCAGTAAATCATTTTAAAAAAAATATATATCTAAGATCCCGGTATAAAGGAGAAGTTTTATTTACTAAAAAATTGACAAAAATTGAGCTGTAGTTTTAGAATCTTCATGATCATCATAGGTCCTGCCTCGTTATTGGCTCACATCAAAAAAATGTTCTCCATCTAACACGATTTTTTGCAAGTGATTTTAATTCGATCCACGTTTTTCTTTCTAGTAATCCTATAGACTCTATATATTTTTAAAATAATACATTCATCGAATAATCAGAAATTTGAAGATATCAACAAAGCTGTTTAGATAAAAAGAATCTTAAGTTCGTTGAGTACCATATTTGTCAATTCATATTAAGCTTTGCGTTTACTATGTTTTAAAGGCGGATTTTTTAATTTGATTTCTGACAAACATATGCTGAAACCGCGGATTAAAATGTTGTTTTATAACCTAAAATTGTTACCTAAGTATTAAATTGATCCAAGTAACCTCTTAGTGTACTGTCATCATGAAACGATCTATTTTACCTATTCTAATCTAGTTTGAGATCATAATACGATTTTTGAATTTATTATAACTTTATTCTAAATTTTTCATCGCTATCAACAGATAATATGTATTATATATTTGGCCCGATAATTTATCAGCTTTGAATGTTTCTTCAAATTAATAATGATCATCAAATTTTTGGGTCCACATTAAAAATTTTTATATATCAAAATAAATATTTCAATTGGATAATATTACAATATGTATTACAAAAAGTTATTAAAACAAAATCGGTTTTGTTGTTCAAGTAAATATAATAACAGATAACAAGTAATAACATCTGTTGGCAAATTTCTTAAACATGAAATATTCAATACACCCACCGCATTAAAACAAAAGATGAATAATTTTCATGTAATTATTTGTGTACAATATATTGAACCTTTTACTAAGTAAATGTTTTGCAAAGGAAATTAACTTTCTTGTTTTTGAAATGAAAAAGAAAAAAATATCCTTAAGTTATTTTTAAATATCCTTATATATTTTTCATATTGTGAAGATAAAAAAAAAACATTTTCTTCTTCAAAATTTTGCTAACAAGATAGACGAATTATATTTTATTATATTTTGAAATAAATCTTAATAGTGATAATTTTAATTTAAGGTTTAAATTAAAATAACTATCATTTATTAAATACTAATAAAATATAGTTATTTTTTTGTTTTTTCCAATGTAATTAATACTTCTTTATCCAATTGTCAGGTTTGATTTGTGATTTTTTGACTTTTTGATACCGCCTATCTAATACATGATATTTTCAGACTGGAATTATATATCTTTCTCTTTCTTTGCATCTGAGGGTGAATAAAAAACTAAAAAAAAAAAAAAACCAATTGTTTTTTCTGATCAGACTGATGAAGTAAAACCGTATAGAACTATTGATTAGAAGAGCACACTTCAATCGCGTGACTATCATCGTTCATCAGTTTAGGTTTTAGTATTTCTTCTCTACTTTTGATTACTGTATTTGTCCTAATACCGATGCAGTTATTTGATGATTGCCAATGATTATCATTGAGTCGGCATTTTTTAAATTATTGCTTAATAAAAAAAAATTTTTTTTTTTGATTTCTGAAAGTATAGTTTTTTCAAAAGGTAATAACTATTGTTTTACACTTTTCAAAAAATAATACAGCAGATGTTAATTTATTAATTTATTTTATTTAAGGCAAAAAATAAAACTTAAAATGCCAATTATAGGTCTGACAAAATAATACAAGGAATGATAAAAAGTCAAAACTAAAACTAATCTGAGTTTTATTTTCAATTGACTTTAATGAAATATGATTTTTATTCAAGGATGTTTTAATAAATTTTCATCTGATATCCTTTAATTGATGCTATTAAACATGTCTCACAAATGAAAAATCGTATAACGTAAATTCATATCTATTGTTTCATGTCAAATTATATAGAAACACTTTTAAAAATACCTACTCATTGTTCTATCAAAATAAAAAAGGATTAGTAAATTTTTTATTGTTTTTAAAAGCAGTGAGATTTTTAAAAGGATATCCCATTTTTATTTTTATTAAGTCATAACTATATAGAACATTTCAGGTAACAAAAATAATTCACTTACAAAAGAATAGAACTAATTTATCAACTTTGACTTCTATTTTAGATTCAAAAAACTTGTCCACTACTGTTAGACTTATATACGAAAAATAATATAAAGTTTATTTGAAGGCTCCAAATGTTGAATTGATGTATGCAATTGTTCCAAATGTCGCACATTTAAAACTCATGCATAATCTTATTTTTAACTTCAAGGAAAATACAACCTACTGTTTTAGACGTAATTTTCTTCCACAACTAAAAAAAATCCAATCCTAGATATAATAATCAATATTAACTATACATATTATACACTATTAAAATCTGCTCCTTTTTAATAAAATTCAGTTGACCATTGCATTTTTTTCCTTTTGCCAGAAATTTAGAAAAAATATAAAATAAAAAGAAAAATATTAGCCAAAAGAGAAAAAAAAATTAGTGCAGATTGCATGTGGTCACTCCTACATGAATTTTCGCCACAGGACACTGTTCTATTCTAAAAAAAAAATAAAACAAAAAATAAAATAAAAAAGAATTGAACCTACATCAAAATTTTAAAAATCATCAAGAAAACATAAAAAAAAAAAAAATTGGAAATTAAATTTTTAATATTAAAACAAAAGGATCAGTCAGTCAGTGAAGGTGGAATAGACAAACTCCTACTTACATTTTAAAAATTTGACCATTCAGTTTTACCACAAAAACGAATAACAAATGAGTTTTTGAAGTGCCCATCAACATTTAATAAACAGGACAGGTTGTCGATTTCTAAATGATTGATGATATTGATTATTGTTTAATAACAAGATGTTATTAAAAATATTGCTAACTTGGATATATGATTATCAATATATAGATGAGGGCAATAATTGGCTAGGCGACAGAAAATTCATGATCTGAATCAAGGAAATTAAAGAGAAATATAATGCATTTTTATTTGTTTTTTTTTTTTTTTTGTTTTTATTTAGCGTGTCATTACTGTTGATTTAAAAATGTAAAGCAACTGTTATATGGTTTAATATTAAACAACAACTGGTTGATAGATAGGGGGTGTTTAATTATTTTTTGTTTTTGTTTTATTGCATATTTTATAGAAGCGTGCTGCTCTAGTCTTCTCAGGAATAATATTTTTTTGTATAAATGAAATAAATTTTGTATAAATAAATTTTGTATTAATGAATTTTTACGTTGAATTTAGTTTTATACTGTATACTGCTATACAGAAAAAGAAGTTAACTTCTGGTTTAATTTTTTTTTTTTTTTTTTTAATTCAACAGTGGAAGGGAAATTTTTAATACATGATAATAAATGTTACACAAATGTCAATCGTAATTTGATGGATTATTTTAACAAATTTTATATAAGAAAATAAATTAAATTGTACATTAAAATGTAAATAAAAGTTTTTAACACTAATTTTAAATGATCTTTAAGAATATTTCGATAATGTTCGGTCATTGATCATTAAAATCAATTATCAGAACATTGTAGCCATCTTTTCGAATTGAACATTAACCATTTCTATTGACTAATAAAAACAAAACAGTTAATCATTGTTTAGAAATGTCAGTTCTAGGTAATGTAAATAGTAAGAGAATAGTAATGTAACGGTAAGAGAAATTTCGAAAGGGATAGTCAAAAAAAAAAAAATGTATAATATAAACATCAAAATTCATAATGTCACAGGGTATTGAATATTTATAATAGGAGCAGGAGGAATAAAATTTATAAGTACATGACATATATAATTCGTTCAAACATTTATAAACATCTTTAAACACGACCTCTAACCTCATCCCTATTTTCTTCTCCTTTTCATAGTTTAGAGAGTTTTTAGATATATATTAGTACCAGATGTTTTTTTTTTCATTTAGATATATTACAAACCTACAAACCCTCTTTATAGTCATCACAAAAACAAAACAAAAACTACAAAATATGAAATCACAATAAATTTTTTTGTTGCTTAACATATAAAAGCTGAACATATAAAACCTAGTTACAGTATAAGATCATAAAATCATAATATACCAAATGTTTCAGTGTTCCAAGGGATATTTTAATAATTTGCCTTCATAATACAAAAAAAAATTTGTTCTATAAGAATTAGGTAATTTGTTTTATTTATATTTTTTGAATACAAAAATATTATTAAGTTAAAATTTAAATCAGAAATAAAATTATATGCTTATTAATGGATATAATGTAAATAGTACCATCTCATTATTAAATAATTTTACACACTTTAAATAACTATTAAAAATTATTAGATAATATAAATCCAGGCTAATGGGTTCAATGGTTAAATTAAAAATTTGTTAAATCTGATTGAACCCTTTTTTCAACTAATAACAGCGGAAGTATTTCAATTTTTTATTGACACCAATTGCATGAAATTGAAACAATTTGAATCCCTTTAAAAATATCTATATATTTTTTTTTTAATTTATTAGACAAATCATAAAGTATCTATAGATATATTTTATTTTTTTTTTGGTTGAAACGATCATTAAATTAAAAAATAATGTTTATAGTTCTTGAATAATTGTCATTATAACGAATCTTATTAAAATCCTATTAATATAAATTCATCTTTATATCATATAGAGCCATCAATTTGTTGTATGGATAACGAAACAACAACAAATACAACAACAACAATTTTATTTATTTCCAATTAAAATTGAAGAGGAGTAAAATTTTTTTTTAAATTCATACATTATATTATAAATATTAAATACATAATATTAAAAATATTTAATTCTTCTATAATTTTTCATCTTTTTAAATCAAATGATAATGAAAGAATAAATTACAATTATTTTATAGCTTTAAATTTTTTTATAAATATACTTAGGTGCATAATGGCAGGGTGCAATAAAGTCTATAGCAATAAGGCTTATTTTTTCATTAGGTTTCAAAAAAAATTTTCTATATTCTGGTCAGCCCTGCCTGCTACTCTTGAAATGTAGGAAGCTGTTGCCTCTGCTAACGCGCCAGCGCACGAAACACGCATCACGAACGCATAATAAATTACAATTATTACAATTTTAAAAAAAATAATTATAGGCTTTGTTAAATTCCGGTAATATAGGCATTATTTCTCCATTTAGAATGAGAAATAATGCCTATTAACGGAATTTCGCGAATTAGTCTTTAGTTCTCATACCAAAAGGAAATAAGGCCTATTAGATGTAATTGCTATAGGCTTTATTGCATCCTACCGTACATAATATAAAATCTCTCAGATTGTGTATCTAAATATAAAATTTCAGAAATATAAGTATACTTATATGTATAATTTTTAGATTTCTTTTTATTAATTTTTTTAATAAATCTAAAAGAATTCCTTTTTTTTTTGTACAATAATAAAATAATAATAATCATAATTTAACTCCTAATTTATATAGTAAAGAAATAAATCTTAAGAAGAAAAACAAAAAAAAATCTCACTTAGTTTCATTTTGTTTTTTCTTTTTTGTTTTTTGGTTGAAATGAATAGGAAAGAAAAAACAAAAAGCGTTTAAAAAGATTATTATTTCAGCTCGTAAATATCACAGTTTGATTTTCATAATGGTTGTTCAATATTAAATTACCTTCAATTTTATTTTATATTATTTTTTTTTATTTGGTACCTCATTAAAATCTATAAAATTCAATAAATCAATGCTCGACTGTGTGTACTATATACAAGTATATATATATTACTATTATAGTAGTGTTTAAACATTTTAGTGCATTTTTTTATTTTTAATATTTAACCCTTTAACTACTGAATTATGAATTATGATTTTTTTTTTTAAAAACATATGATTAAAAAATCAAATAAAGTGTGTCTAATTGATACCAAATCCATTTTGCTAAGAATATTTTGGTTAAAGATTGTTAGCATTTTTTTTTTGTTGTAAATAAAAACAAATAATGTTGATTGATTTATTGTACAATTAAGAATCTATTCTAGTTAAAGGCATCAGTTGTTAGGGCTATTAATTATATATAGTAGTTAATTAATTTTAGTTATTATATAATTCAAATAAATAGATAAATAAACTAAGAATTTACCTTAAGTTATTTTTTTCTTAAATAATCTTTCATTTTCGTTTTTCATTTAAAATTTTTATAACGCGATTATACAATCTCTCACATAATGAAATGCTTTATAAAAGTTCAGTAATGTTTTGTCTTCATTTGCTAAATTTAAATAATAATGTTTTTTCCCTTCAATTCTCTTTTGACGATCTTAACTTTGTTCACCAGTACTCTAAATTATTAAATTGTTGAAGCATTGAAGCAAGTTCTAAGATTTTTAAGCCAAAATATTCTTTTTCTTCAATAGCTCCCTTCTTCCTAATATTTTAGCATCAAAAATGATATATAGAAGGCTATGTTTTTCTGAATCTCTTAATACATTGGGAAAGTGGTTTAGTTTTCTTTGCTTAACAATTTTCATTGGCTATCCCATATTTACAGGACTTCAGCATTAAAAATTCTCTCTATATTCTCTAATTCTAAATATCCATAAATAATAATTCCTAAATTGTTGAGAGATTATTTTGTTAGCTGCCATACTTCGGGATCCTTTAGGTGTACTGAAATAATATATATCATCTAATCATTCGTAGTATAAAGTTTAAGTTAAAAATTGTGGCTTCAAAATATGTTTTCCAAATTAATAAAAGGGATCCCAGTTTTCTTTATTATGAATTTCTAACGGATTATCACATTTGTCATTAAAATTATGCAGCTTTCGTCGTTTATTTAAACCTTATTTAACAAGTAAATATTATTCCAAATTATTTGGCTTAAGTATAGCGTTTCTCTCGTTAGCTGTAATTTTCCTCTCTATTTTTTTTTAAATGTTAAATATTGACTCAATTTACATTCTAGTAAATTATAGTTTTAAATTTTATTGTTTACCTTAAGAGTAACCTAAAGAAGATTTCAATATTAATATTAAATCCTTATAGGACCATTTCCTATATTGTCACAACATCTCTTAAAGAGTTAAATTTAATGTGAAATATTAGAATTACTTCAAAAAATAAAATTAAAAAGAATTTTATTATATAAATACAATATTTAATTTTATTATTTGTTGTTGTTGTTTTTTTTATTAAATAACCAATTAAGAAAAAGAATATGATAATAAAAATCTTTCATTTTTTGATGATCAGTTGATTTTTGACGTTCTAAAATCAAAAAAAAAAAAAAAACATTTTGTTTTTTTATTATTTTTAATGTCCAAAAGAGGGGGATTTTAATTTAATTTCTGTTAAGTTATTTACCCCCTAGAGGGTGAATGCTATAAGCTATTTGATGAAGGAAAGAGTTAATGAAACTGTGTTTTATTTAAGTGTTATTTGGTTTTTATTTTTTTATTTTATTTTTCAATTTTGGAAGTTTTCTTTGAAGGTAAAAATGAGCTATTTTACGCACCTTTTGTTTTATAACTTAACTACGCATTCAGTTTTTTTCTTTTTGAACCTACACTTAATATTGTGCACCAAATGCTTCATTTTTAATCATAAGTATTTGAATATATATGATATAAAATGGTGTTGGTGAAGAAGTGTGGTGATTAAACTTGATTGGTCATGTTGAGACGTTTAATAATTATTATAAAAAAAAAAACAGTCTCTTTTAATTATGATGATTTAAATTAATGTGATAAGTTGATGTGTTGGAGAGTTAGTATATATAGGGTAAAAAGGTATAATATTGTTAATGATTTGATTATAATAATAATTAAAAGCTGTCAACTTTTCACACTGCACGTGTAAAATTTTGCTGTTACATTTTATGGATTTTTGATTAAAACTATTTTTTTTAAGGGTTTTTTTTTTTTTTTTGTATATTATTTTGTATGCCTGGAACCAAGTAAAGAAATGATTTTATAAAATTTTTTATATTATATTTGGTAATGGAGTTATTACCAAAACTCCATCCATTTAGTAATATATAAAAAAGAAAAAATAAGTTTTTATTAGCTTATGGGAAACAAATCTAAACTCTCAATCCAAATTAAACTTATGCTATAAGTGTTTACAAAGTTTCTTTCACCAATATGGAAATACGGTATACAATTCTGGGGATTGTTAAAGATAGTGAAATAAATAGTATATAAATACTTCAAAATAAAGTATTAAGACAAGCTGTTATAATACCTTGGTTTATAAGAAATGTAGATCTACATAGAGATCTAAATGTTGAAACGGACTCTTAGATAACTAGATAAGTAAAATGAGTAATCAACTATACATAATCAAATTAATAGTAAAGCAAAAACAACTGCTTTGTCAATATTATAATTGAGAGAAGACTAGAGGACACCTCAACCTGAAAAACTAGTTCTGTAACTAACCAACTTAGGAATTGGCTACTTATCTAGAAATGAAGTTGCAGGAAATTTAATAAAACTTAGCATGCATTATTATCCCATCCCAACATCTGTAAGAAAATTACTTATTAATCACTTTGTATTTGTGACTAAAAAAGAAAATAAAATGATTTTCGTTTTCTTCTTTTATAATGTATTTTTTATTGAATGTTATAGTGACTATAAGGCATTGTATTTTAAGGACTCCTAATGTTTAAAAGGCTCCTACATTTATAGTAGGGTCCATTTTAGTTTTATTATAAACTCAGTAGCCAAAATAACATTTTTTATAGTTTACCTTTAGGGTAAAATTCATGTTATTCGACGATGATGAGAAACGAGATTAACATTAACTTAAAATGGTTTGAGCTTTTAAAAAAATACTATTTTTACAAAATATTAAGATAAAAAATTATTATATTTTAATTAATATTTCATTATTTATATTTTTTTTTTTTTTTTTCCAACAAAAGAAAAGTCTCATTAGCATTTTGAACTTCTTTTTATATTTTATTTGAAAACCATTTACTTTATAAACAAAACAAAAAAAAAATCCTTAAAGTTTACCGCATTATTAAAAACTTATTAAAAAAACTGAGAACAACCCACATCGATAAAATTTACAAAAACCCAAACGTTATATTTTATATATGTTCAAAAGTTAAATATTGGCAATTTGGTTAAACATTGTAATAAAATAATTATCATAATTTTTTTTTAATTTTAAAAATAATTTTCAGTAACTGATTATTAGTGGAAATCTTTTAAAAAACACTAAAGCAATTTTTTTTTTTTGTATTTCTTTTTAAAAATTTATTTTGGTTTTTGGTGCGCCAAAAAACAAAAAAACCATTCCGAAAAGTAACAATGTATTTTAATGATCTTATTAATATTCATTCAAACTCAAACCCAAACCCAAACCCAAAAAAAAAAAACCGAAATTTTATGTAAAATTTTACAATATTGATGAATTTATGAAACTGTCCAGGTGCGATATTTTATTACCCACTTAGTATTAAAAACAAACCAACAATCATATTTATATTTTTATATTTTCAGATAATTTTAATTTTTCTGGAAAAAATACTAAACATCAAAAGTTAAATTTTAAAAATCATTTTGCACCTTTAATCACTTATGATTCGTTTTTAATTTTCTTATTAAGTTTCGGGATTGAAATCAAATATAGGGAGTTAACTTCTAAACAAAAAAAAAAAAAAAATTGTTTATTTCAAAAAAAAAAAAATTAAGGGTTAAAAACAACACGCACTTTAACTCATCTTTGGAAGGTTATTCTTTAGTAGAGGTTATTTTTTGGTTCTTTGAAATTATACTAAAAACTTAATAATAAAATCCATATTGTATTATTAATGTAAGACAACTATTTGAATCATTTTCTGTATAGTTTCCACACCCCCAACAAAACGTTACAAAAAGTAACAACAAAAAAAATTTTTTAAAGACTGGTGATACAAAGTTTATAATCTTAAAATGTGCCAATATTAAAAATAAACATATGTATATATACTAAAGAGAAATACCGAAACAATTTAATGAAGCACAGGAATAAAGAAACTCATTTTCCAGGCGCCAGCGGCTAAAAAAAAATTTTTCTCTTTATAATATGTGCCTTAAAGGTGCTCATTAGGAGTGTTGTATTTTTTTGTTTTTTTTTTTTTTTTTTAATTTTTAAAATACGGCATACATTTAGGTATTTATTACAATCATATTATATATATTATATTATATGATACATATATATATGATCTGTTTATGTTGTGCACCATTCAGTCTCGAGTTTCTGTATTTAAAACAAAAAGTCAAAAACAAATTATTAACTATTTTAATTTAAATTTATTCTTTCTTTTTCTTCATGTTTCATGGGCTCAAAATGAGTCCCAAAGAATAAGAACAAATATTATGCAATGAAATTAAATTTTCTCCCATTATTTTTTATCATAATTCACAAATTTAGTGCACCCGACACCTAGTTATTAGTGTTTAAATTAAAAATGAATATAGGTAATAATAAATAAAAATAAAAAAAAGAAGGGGTTTAGGAAGGATTCTGATATTTGTCTGTATAAGACAAAAGTACAATCAGAAGATTTTTAGTTAAGATTTGATTAGTTCATTTGTATACATCATTTGTATAGGGTTGTGCATGTTATTTTTATGAGGGAATGGATGTTTTGTTAATTTTTATAAAGGAATACAAAAATCCAAAAAAAAAAATTAAACGACAAAAAATTTACCTTTTTATACTCTCAAAGGATACCATATATACATATATCAAGAATGTTAGTAAGATTTTTTTTTTTTTAGTTATATTTTTGATTTTGATCCACCCACTAACTAAACCCTTATAAATTCTTTAAATATTTTCTGAAGGATAACTATTAAATGTGATATTCTACCATATAATGCACATTTAACTACCTTTATATACCTACACTACAGTGTAGTTAAAATTTACAGAAGAAAAACTCTTCTTTGATTGTAGGTACACTGTTTTTATAAAGTTCCAAAAAAAAAATGTGGGAAAAGTTTAAAAAAAAAAAACGAAAGATATTCTAAAAATAAAAGGAGTAACTCGGGTTGCTACAATTTTTAATGTTAAAAATAAATAATTTTTTTCTTATTTTTATAAAATATTAATCTGTCATGGATAAGAAGTTTTAAAAGATTAGTTTTTTTGTTGAATTTTTTCAGAAAAGAATTTAGCAAGAAAATAAAATCTGGTTAATGAACTCTTTATAAAAGAGATTAACATAGAAATGTATATGTTGTAGTAGTTTAAACTTTGTAGTTGTTGTTAGTCATTGTTATGACTTTAAATACTTTAACTAATTTGAGAACAAAGTTTTTTATTAAAACTTTTAGAAACACGTTATATAATAAGAAGTGTAAATCAAAAGCTTGCGTCTCAATACGACTAAACATTTTTAAAACAACCCAAATATAAAGATTAAAGAATATTAAAAGGTAATTTTATGTATAGTTTAAGGTATTATCACTGAAGATTTGATGCTAAAAGTATATGATGTACGATGAAGAAAGTATTAGCACAACCTTAGAGTCTGCAGCAGAAATAAAAACTATATTCATTATTACACTCCATTTACTAATTCTTCTATCGCATAAGCAAAAATTTATCAAGGAATCCTCTTGTTAGAATTTTTCTACAGTAATTTTTGTATTCAAAGGACAATAATTGCCGTCATCGTATTTGTATACGGTATCTAAATGACTTATTGAATAAAGCGCTGAAAAGGTTAAAAAAACAAGGCAGAATGTAAACCAACAGTTTTTAAAAGCGTACATTTCCAAAAGACAATACAAACTGTTTAGAATTGTGACTTGCACAAAAATTTTAAAATTTCATGTAAATAAGAAAAAATTTTAAAATAGGACTTTTCTGGAATTTTGAGGGGCTGTAAATTCGGAACCCTATATAATTAAGAAAACCCGTTAACGCACGTGCCTTGCCGAACAAAAATTTTTACAGGTGTCTAAAAATAGCAAATTTTCGTTTTTGAGGCGTAATAATCCTTAAAGAGGAGTGCTACCAAAATATTTTCTGAGAAAACTTATACTAATTCCAAAAATTCTTTCTTATCTCAAACTTTGAGCTTCCTAAATATTGCATAATTTTGATATTGTTCTATAAAACAGTAAGAAAATTTCCGGGCTTCTTTTAGACTGTAAAACTACTACGCAGAGCTTGAGATATATACCTACATCTGAAAATAGGGTGGTTTTGTAATTTTGGGGGGCTGTAACTTAGGAACCCTATATAATTAAAAGAAACCATTAACACACATAAAAATATATTACTGGAGCTTTAATTTTTAAAATTAAAGGTGTTTAAAAATAGCAAATTTTCAATTTTTGAGCCTTAATATCTCATAAACAGGGGGTGGTACAAAAACGTTTTCTGAGCAAACTTATTTTAATTCTAAAAGTTCTTTCTCACCTCAAAATTTGAAGCCCCTATCTAAGAGCGTGCCGGAGTTATGAAAGTAGAAAATGCATGCAAAGTTTGGTTTTCACATAACGGTAAATTTAAATACTAAATTTAAAAACTGATATAATTTTGATATTGAATTATAAAGGTAAAAATAATTCCTGTCGAATGGCGTTTTCAGATTGACAAAATGTTAAAGTAGTTAAAATTTTTCTCTATCTTTAACGGTGTAGAAGTTTTGTAAACAGACGGACAGACGGACGGACGGACGGATAGAGTGAAACTAATAGACACATTTTTTCAATTTTTTTTTTGAAATGTGCTAAAAAGGAGGAACTTAAGTGCTTTCATTCTATACTTTAAGCCAATACTATAGAGGTGAATATATTTACCGATAACATATAACAGAAAAACACAACCAGACACAACCATAACAATAAAAAACATTGATGAGAAAATTGAGACATAACGTTCCGAAAAGAAAAAATAGAAAACCTCGGTAATTTCTTTTTCCAAGATTTGAATGAACTTTCTGACATAGATTTCAGAATTCTTCAAAGCTTCTTCTGGCGGAAATGAATATCATCGTCACATAAACCTAGAGAAACTAACACAAACTCTTTTCGAATAGGTTCTCCTTCGATTTGAAGGTACACCATACGGATTTATGTCGAGTGATTACTTATGAGTTAGTTCAATCAACCTTCTTCAATTAATCAGTAATGATTTCTCTTAAGTTGTCCGAAAAATAGATACATTAGAATAAAAGAGTTTAAAATTGTACTTCAATTAATTCTTTTTAAATAGAAAAATTTGGTAAGTTCTATATTTAATACCTCTACTGTTGTCTGTATAGATCTCAAGCTATTTAAATAATCAAGAAATATAAAACATTTTCTTAAGCTCTCCTTAAAATATAACTGTAATTCTAGAAATGCATATAAATACTAAATTCATAAAAGGATAATTTTTAAAATTAATTATTAGTTTTAACCAAATTCCGAAATTAAGAATTCATTTCTTTAACATACACTAATTTTTTGCTGTTATTTTAATTATAAATTAAATTAACGTTTGAAAAACTCATGTAATGAAATGATCTATTAAATTTTATTTTTGTTTAAAAAAAAAAAAATTGTTTTTCTCACAATTTAGAAAATTTATACTACAGATGTTTTTCTTAACACTTTTCGAAAAGTTTTGTTTTTTTTTTTTTAATTGACATTCCATTCTAACAATTTAAATTTTTTAAATATATTTTAATTAAAGCACTAAGAAATAGCAATTTTGAATTAAATAGTAAATTTTCTTTTTTGCATATTAAGGATTTTCATATCATAGTGAAAAAAAAATCATTAATTTAAATGGTTGTAATTCAAAAGTTTTGATGTTATTTTTACTGCTACTCAGGGATTTATTCTCACAATTAAAGCGCAATCAGGCAGTCGTTGATTCATTGAATTATTCTTTTCTACTTTTTTTCTTTTACCAATTTCATTTATATCAACATTTTTTTTTCTCATATTGCATAGTGTAAAATAGTACAATAAAATTTTTCTATATGTACGTATAATATTTAATATCTCTTTCTCTTTCACTCTCTTATATAAAAATTTATTTAATTTCAAAATTTTTTATTTACTGTCATACGAATATGAGGTTTAATATCTCATATAATTTCAACAAAAAAACAAAAAAAAAAAACAAAAATTATAACATCTAATTATTAAAGTCTGGAAAATTAGAAAATCTTTTAAGAAACTGTAAATAAAATTGTGGTAAATGAAAAAAATTATATCGGTTTATTTAAATAATTTAGTAGGAATTTAAAAAGGATCATCATTAGATTTTATTATTAACCATATTATGAAGAATATTTTATATTCATTATTAGTTGTTTAAATCTAAACCATAAATTTAAAATAAAAAATTATTTTGGAGACCTTTTATTCATAATTCTTCAATTCATTTGAAATCTAAATTTAGAACTGTACTTTCTGTATTACAGTTAAAATTTTTAACTGACATCATCTGTGGGTCAAATGTATAAAAACTATAAGCTTGAATTCAAATCTAATTTTTTCAAACAAAATCTTGAACTCTTGAACTTGTACTTTTGTTCGAAAAAGTTAAATTTGAGTTCAAGCTCAGTTTGTATACATTTGATACACAGTAATCCAGAATATTTAAGTTTTTAAAAAGTTGGATGACCAGCTATCGGAGTTTAAAATATGTGCTTGTCATTTTTATCACTTCAAAAAAAATGTAATAGCTGATCCTGCAAATTTAGAGACAGATTTCTAAAGGTAAACTTCAAATTAATTACAATAAATTTCAATTAAAAGATCAACTTCAGAACCATCTATACTGTCAGAATAAAATCATTCTGACTGAGGTTATGTTTCAAATGTTCAATAAAATTTTTTTTTTGTGATCTTATGAGAAAATTAAAAGGAATAAAAGAAAGAAGAACGTTAGGTAACATTTTATTAGGAAGGTTCATTTTTTAGCTGTTATAATATCTCATGATTATCATTTTAAACTTTATATGAATTACACTATACATATATATAAAATTTTTATTTATCCTTTTATTATATAAACATTTTTTGCTAAATTATGAACTTAAAATTATGAAAGATTCACTATAAATGACATATAAACGTTTCACTTTAAATTCTATGAATTAACAATATACATATATATGTAATAAAACAACAACAATAAAAACAACAACAAAAAGAAAAACATCAACCAAAAAGATTAACATTCAAAATGCGCTATCAACTTAAATTCAAGGTATTTGTAAAGGGGCTAAATTAAAAATTTTTACTAAATTGCAGTCAATTTAACTGATGGAAATCATTATTCTCAATTTTGAATTGATGGGAATGGAATGTTTTTTTTTTTTTTTTTTTTTTTTATAATATTATATATATTATAATGTAATTGCTCCATCTTAAGATGGACATAAGAATTATACGGGTTTAAATCATTATTTTAAAATGATTTTGATACTCATATTACCTGATCCCGTACAAATATAAGACATACATAATAATATACAGATAAAGTTAAGCATTTATAGGATCTCTTGGGAAATTCTAAAATTTTAAATTTAAGGCATTATAAAAAAAAAAACAAAAAAAAAATAAAATACAAAACAAAAGCAATAATCTTTTTTTTTGAGTATAATTAAGGAACCAACAGTACAGACAGAGAGAGAAAGAGTAAAAGACAAAAAAAGTTACATGTAAACTTAGCAAGATAACAAAATCCATTTAAATGTTTTATTAATTCTTTCAGTTAATTTTAATTGCTAGATATGATATTAGGTAGCATTTACTGTATACATCATTAATATAGTTGAGCGAAATATTATTGTAAAGCGCCATCTTACAAAATTCAAAAGAACAAAAGAAAAAAAAAAGTTAAATTTTTTATAACTTCAATAAAAAGTTTTGTTCATTTTATTAGAGTCTGGTCACAAGTCGCAAGAACCTTAATAAAATAAAAAAAAAACATTGAAATCAGAGAAAAAACTTAGAATTGGAAGTTTTACGATTAAGTATTATACAAAAAGGAGTTAAATTATTATTAGGGTCTAAAATATTTCGTTATATGTAGAATTAAATGGGTATATCAAGTGTAGTAATTATGTTATAAAATTATATTCAATTTTAATAAACGTTTTATAATATATGAATCAGTAATGTAGCTATATAGAAGTTTTCAAATCTATATTCTTCATATAATGTTATATACCTATATAATATTATATGAACATAATGGATTTGAAGACTTTTTGATTAAATTTTTTCCCTTTGCTGTTATAGATAAATTTAAGAGTTTTATAGGTTCATAGATATAGATGAACTTCAAGTGATGCTAGAAAATTAATTTAATGAACTATAAATAAGGTAAGTTTTATTGATAACTTGTCGGTAATAAAATGTCTGGCAAAAAAAAAATTAAGTATTTAAATTCGTTGTTGAGACATAAAAATATGAAACTTAATTTTTTCTCTTAATCCTAATGAGTATACTTCGGCTCCATTTGGACCCAAACTAAATTTTTATCCTTTATAATATTTAAAAGACTAGACCCATGTTCCTATAATTTTACGAGTGCGAATATATTTGAAAAATCTTCAAAACGTGATATGTGATGAGGGCTCTCATTTGAGTACTACAAAAACAAATAACACAAAAGTTTTTAAGGGTTCAAATGGACCCTTAAAACCTAGTGTTCATTTTCATACAAAATTACTATTTTAATTGGTTTCGATTTTGTAGCTGATAATGATCATTTTTGCGCACCGAATAAACTCAGTCAAAAATTATTGCTTAATCGCAAACAAGAGGCTATTGTGGGAACTTAGCAAAAACAGAAATGAACACTGAAACTTTTAGAATACAAGAAAATTTCATTGTATTCATCTTTCTTTTAATTGTATTCCGTTTCATTTATGTTTATATTACATTGCATAAAATTCATTCATATTTGTATTGCATATATCGGAAATTAATAGTGCATAAATGCAATTAATGCAATTTCTATGGTGATTATAAGTATTAACAGATTCGAGGTAGTATTATTTTATAATTTTTATATCTAAAATACATTTTTTTTCCCGCAACATAAATGTGACAACAAAAATTGTGCAACATTTTTTCTATGTGACTGTTCGTAAGGGGGAATTATTCTTATGACATGTGTAGGGTTGGAACCCACACTTCCTTGGTGTTTAGAGCTTATTTTATAAGATCAATTTTTTAATGCTTACTGACTGATGTATATTGTTATGTTAACTTCATTGTTAGCTTAACTAAAAATTATTATATAATATGATTCAAGGACAGATTTTAACGATGCATGTTCTTCGACTGGGTTTAGCAATTTGAAGTACAATTATAACAAAAATCTAATATTTTCTCTCCAATACTCTTTATATATTACAGCCTAAAAAAGTCATTTGGTATTAATTTTTAAACGAATTTCTTATCATAATTTATCATAAAAATAAAAAACTTGTAAGTCACTTTAGGGTGACTGAAGTACAAAAAGAATACCGACTTAAACGAAAAAATAAATTCGCTTAGATTAGACATCTTATTTCACAATAACGCACAACAAAAGCGATCTTGGTGCGTCATATTTATTTTGTTTTGCTTTGGTTTCAGTTTTTTTTTTTTTTGTTTTTTGGTTATACTTTGATGCCAAATAAAATGATAAAAAGAAAAATAAAATAAAAAACCAATAAAAATATTAAAAATAAAAAAAAAACAAGAGGAAAAAGAGAAAATTTGCGGCGCTTTTTTCTTGAATATCAAATTGAATATAATACAGCCGCCGCAACACAATAATAACAATGGGTTAAAAGATGAAGATCCTAAGATGACAGATTTGACTTTTTTGTATCATTTAACAAGATTTCTGGCACGTAAAGTGTTTTCCTTTTATAGAGACAAAATGTCCATTGTTTTATTTTATAAAAATTTCTTGTCAAATGTCAGCTTTTTGATAAAAAATGTCTTTATATATTTCTCTCATATTTTTCTTTTGTTATATTGTAATCCCTTTTTAGTGGTGAATTTAGATAACAAAAAATGATGGTGATATTTAAAATTGTTTTGTGTCAATTGAATAAAAGGGGTTTTCTACAGTTTTTAAATAACAAAACAAAAATCAAAAATGAATGGTACAATTTGTCATCTTAAATATTATACTAAGTGACTGTTAAGAAAAATACAATGGATATAATAGTGTTAAGTGTCATATTAAATGCTTTTTTTTGTAAAAAAGAAAATAAAAATTTAAAGGATAACGCAACACGTTAAAAATGATATACTGAATAGGTTTTCTTTTAACTTTTACTTTTCATTACATTGTTGTGCATGTAAGCGTTCGTCTTTAAGTCGAAAGCTTAAATTTAACCATTTGACTAATGAAATTTAATTTTCTGGCAAGATTTTAATCATCTGGCAAGATTGGCAAGATTAGAAAATGAAAAGAAAGAATCGAACTGGAAAATTTAATTTTTAAAAATAAATGTTGTTTTAGTACGAAAGGTTCTGAAATTTTGATTTTCGTAAAAAAACGATTATGGTCTTTCAAATAGTTAGTTATACTTATGATATATAACTATGATATTAGTTATATATTATATACTTATTTTTTAGTTAATTAGAAGTTATAAGAAAAATCCATATTATTTTTTGTTAACTTATATGACCCAGCCCAGATCCAGGGTTCAAAACCCCTGATTCCTTCGAATGAAAGGCGGATATCTTAACCACTACACCACTATGCCTGGATTATATTAAAAAAATAACTCTATAAATTTGTTAAGTAATGTCTAATAATAATTTTGGCTTAAAATATTGAGCTTTGCTTTAAATATTTGGCTTTGTTTTAAATATTTAGCTTGATTTTTAAATATTGAGTTTAGGTATATTGAGTTTTAATATTGAGTTGAGATTTTTAAATATTGAGTCTCACTATATTTTAGTAAAAAAACGTAGAAGAAAATCTATTGAGGAAATAATTTAAAAAAATGTTATTCTAAAATTTTCCGACCATTTATAAATTAGTAGGAGTATAGTAAAAATTACAAAAGTTTATAGAGAGTTGTAGAGATTTTATTCAGAAAATGAAATAAAAATATTTCTGAATATTTCTGGTAACACATTGATGTAATCAATAATTCAACATTTAAAAAATAATACTTGACATAAAACGACACAATGCCATATTAAAGAGTTTGTTTGTATACAATAAAAAATTCTTATAAGTTTGTAGGAAATTCACCTTACCATTACAACAAAATATTTAAAAAAAAAAAATAATAATTTTTCTTCTAATTATTTTATTTATTTTACAATTTTTGTGATGGAATTTGGTTCAAAAATATTTAAATCACAATAAAACTTACAAAAAAACAAAAAAGATATATACATTTTTTGTGCACTCATCTCTAAATACCATTATTTATTTTTGTTAACCCAAAAAAAAAAAAAAAAATAAACAGAAAAATTTGGATGGATCCATAGTGTAGAAAAATTCCCACACTTTCCACAATAATATTTTTCTCCACCATACTTTTTAATTTTTGTTCATTCAAAAACATAAAAAAAAAATTGGTGTTATGATGATGATGATGGTAAAACAATGCTTAAGCATTTTTCTTTAACAAAAATAAAATCAGTTCAAATAATAAGAATAATGTTGGCGGAATATAATAAAATTTAGCGGCGGCGTCGGCGGCAATAACTTCAAATAATAAATGTCTTATTATTCACTTTTGTTAAATAAATTTTTCAAACTTACGCAGTTCATTTTAAAATTCAATAGTTTTTCAATCTATTTTTGTTCATTATTTTTGTTTTTGATGATGATGATGATGATGATATTGATGATTTTTAAAAGAAAGATTCTTAAAAATTTTGAATGCGTACAAGACGCGCTTCTTTATACATTCCAATGTTAAAACGAATAATATTATGTGGAATGATTATAAAAAAACACAACTTATTTTTTTTTGTTTGGACGCATTGGTTCAAAATTATATTTAGTGAATCTTATATTCTTGACAAAATACTAAGAATAATAAAATAATAATAAAAAGAAAATTTTTTGTAAGAATGGAAAAACAAAACAATATGATGATCATCTCAATATAATAAATATAATTGGTGTGTAAACTTTTGATCATTAACCATAATGCACGACTGCCACGAACTTAAATATTAAAAAAAAAATTTATTTTTTTTTGGTGTTAAGAGTCAAGTTTTGGAGTTTTTGTTTTTTTTAATTGCTTCAGTCAATTTATATTTTAAAAAAATAAAAAAATTATATTGAAAGCTAAATCAATAAAAGAGCTTCAAAACAGCTTGAGAATAGCAGAAAAGTATTTTGCAAAAATTTTGTCTGGTGTACGTGCAAAAATGTTTTTTGTTTAAAAAGATTTTCCTAAGTCTGGGAATTTGGTAATTTTTTTTAAACAAAAACAAAAATAATATTTGATTTAATTTTGTTCGCATGAACTTTTAGATAATTGATGTAGATCAATTTTACGTGATCACAAGAGTGATTTTCTTCAATAAAAAAGAACTTTTTAATAAAATGCTCTACTTTTATAGAGATACCTAATAATACGATAACCTCTATTCATATATATATAATATTCTAGAATTTGATTTTTGATGCCACTTCATTAAGGGTCTATATTTTTTCAGTATTATTTCATGTGTACCACCTACTACAAAAATTTCTTTAAATTTTCTTAAAAATTTAAAATTATAACTTAGCGGTTAGCCCTTTTTGTTCACTTGTAAAGCACTTTTCAAAACTGTAAAATATAAATTTTTCTACTTTGTCTTTACTTTTAATCCATTTTTTTGACATTTCTCTATTCATGTGTTTTGACATTTTTAGCTGTCATTAAGAAACGATCAAAATTAAAACTTAGTTCTAAACTACTTTTTTTTATACCCGTATGAACTATGTTCAAGGGTATAATAAATTTGCCATTACGTTTGTGACACCTTAAAGGAGATATAGTGTCAAAGGTATGAATCGGCTCAGAAACGAATTCCGAATTCGTCCGTCCGCACGATAACTCAAAAAATAAAGGAGTTAGGAGGCTATAATATTTTTTACGTCACTTTTGCAAATTTGTTAGTTTTATAATTTAAATCCAGCATTTTCGGCCGCCGCGTTCGAGTAGCTGCCATACAACTTCTTTCTTTAAATGGAAATAACTCAGTGTTTATTCAAGCTAGGTATCTGAAATTTAGTAAAGAAGTGTCGAGTTACATGCCAACAACTTTTGTAAAATTTGGTTGGTCTAAAGCAGCCGGTTCAGGCTTCTCGCATTTCTTGGAACTTAATGAAGCTAGGCGCAATAGATTCGGGTGGCTGTCATACAACTCCACAATTTACATAAATATATCTCTGTAGTTAACGTCGGTATTTATAAAAGATGATCGAAATTTATAGAAGCAGGATATATTACGTTCATAGCGGTATTCCAGATTTAACACAGTCTACTCTACTGCACTCTTCCTTGTTTAAAATAAAAGTTTACAAAAGTCAAACACAAAAAGTCAAAGATAATCAAAATTTTAAAAAATAAAAAATAATTTTCAAATAAATTTAATAAACGCTTAAAGAAGTGAATTTTTTTGTCATTTTTGTCAACTCTTGTCATTTTAACAAAGTGAAGTAGGAAAGGGCCGATTAAAAAAGGGATAGTCGTCATTCTCATCTGGCAATCGTCTAAGATATTTTCAAATATTAATTTCAAATATATGTAAGTACTATACGGTTTTTAGCCAATTTCCAAAAAAAATTTTCAAAAAATATATTATAGTTTCATTCTTTCGTTCGTTTGTTTATAAAATTTCTACACAATTAAAGATAGAGCATTGAAGTTTTAACTATAGGTAGATTTCATAAAAAAATTAATGTTGTAGAATACCTTTTTGATGTAGCCCCATCTATTACCAAGCTACAGCCACTCAAACTTTGCTAAAGCCTTATTTTTTAAATGTATATATCTCATGTTCTGCTTAACATTTTTTCAATTTAAAAACGCCGTTCGACAAGATTTTTTTTACCTTAAACTAATGTCAAAATTATACAATTTTTTTAAAATTTTGTATTTAAATTTACCATTATGTGAAAACCAAATTTTGTATGATTTTTCTTCTTTCATAACTCCGTCACACTTTTAGATAGAGACTTGAAATTTTGAGAAAAGAAATAATTTTTAGAATTAGCATCAGTTTCCTTAGAATTTTTTTTTGTACCACCTCCTAAAGTTTAAGAGCTATTTTTTTTTTTACGGTGTATAATTTTTTTGAAAATGAAAGACAAAAATTGAAGCTACAACTTTATAATGTTATATGTGTTAATATGGTTTTTCTTAATTATGTTGTATTCTCTTAATATTCAAGAAAGTGTTTCTTTATTTTTTAAATTTTTTTTTATTATATGAAATTCTAAGAAAATCTTAAAATTTTGGTGTAGAGTCACAATTCTAAACAGTTTGTATTGTCTTTTGGAAATGTGCAACTTTAGAAACCATTAGTTTACATTCTGCCTTGTTTATTTTATGCTACAGCTTGTTCATCTGATAAATGATCTTACGCTTATTTGTTTATCTGATATGCGATTCCACCTCTAAGCTTTTTTAATATTTTCTTTCTTCAACGAACAAACTTTTCAATTAAATCTCTGGCGATAAGTAGTCATCTGGTTCAACTATGCGGTATAATGAAAGATCCGAGCCACTCATATTTAGATTTTATTATTTTCACTAAATAAAGTCAATATTTAACTCTAATAAATTTATTTCATCAATTAAAAAGATTTTAATTTTCTCACTATCATAAAATTTAAATTACAGAAAACTAAAAGCAAAAAAATCTAATGAAAAATACAAATGAAACGAAAAAAGAAACAAAATAAAATAATCATTTAACGATTTTTCTAAAAATAAAAAAATAAAATTAAAATTTTTATTACAATTCTGGTTGCGGAATTTCATTACCAATTAAGGAATATTATTCGATCACTAAAATACAATCTTCCGATCAGTAGATAATTCCAAATATTAGTATGGTGTTTTTTTGTTTATTGCTGTTTTGTAATATTATCTAATAACATTTTATAGTAGCCGAAAATTTTACTACTTAAATAATTTAAATGAAAAAAAACAAAAAAATAAACTATGGAAGCAATCAAGTTAACCTTGTATAAAAATAGAAAAACTTGAAAATAAAATAAAATTATAAAATAAAAAAAAAAAGTAAAATGTGTGAATGATTTTATTGCTTAACACCAGTATGAATTTATTAAATATTGGAGGGTTGTAAATATCTTTTAAAAATGTATTGATTATTATTCCTTTATTCATAAATTTAATAGTTTTTGGCACATTTTTTATAAAAATTATCTTATTAGTTTCATTTTATCGATCCATCAGTCCATTTATCTGTTTGTCCGTCTGTTCACGAAACTTTTCCACCGTTCAAGATGAAGGCATACAATTAACAACAGGTTAAAATTTTAAGAATTTTAATAACAATATTAACAAAAAATATTTTAACTAAAGGTTTCTTTAAAATGAATTTTGCACAAAAACATTGTAGCTCTATGCATTACGAACCTACAACTCCTTAAAGTTGAAAAAAAAAACCCTATTTTCAAATGCTTACATCTCGAGCTCAGCTTAATATTTTTTTAATATAAACATTCCAAATAACATGACATGTTTTTACTTTTACAAATCAATATCAATTATAAATTATTCAATTTGTTGAAATTTAGTATGTAAATTCACAGTTATGTTATTACAATATTTAGTAAGATTTCGGTTCTTCAGTATTTCCGGAACGCTTTTAGTTAGAACTTTGGAAAAGATCTTTCCGTCTAATTATAAGTTCTCTCAGTAAAATGTTTTTACTTCCCCCTCTTTAAGAAAAATCAAATATCAAAAGTTAAAAATCGAAAATTCTGTTTTTCTAAAGACCAGCTATGGATCGTATGTAAGAATTTTTCTGAATTATATAGGATTTCCTTAAAATTGAAGGAAATATCTTATGAAATTCTACAATTTTTTTTGTTCATAAAAAATTTTAAAAACAATTACATATTTTGATAAAAAAGTAACCATAATTCAAAAATATTTGTCTTTTTGAAAATGTCCACCTTTAGAAATCTTTGATTTTATATACTACCTTGTTTTTTTTACATTTGTTTTTAATTTTCTGCGATATTAATTTTTTTTTTTGCTAACAGGAAAAAATGTTTGTTCTTGTATAAAAAATTACCTATGTATATTTTGCAAACGATATTAAAATGTTATGGGAGATAAATGACTTGCTTCAGAATAAGAGCTTCTAGTAATTTATGAGATTAATTTTTTTTTTTAAATTGTATAAAGAAGCCATAAAGAGGTATAAAGAGGCCAAAAAAATAATTTTTATTAAATATTTATTTATTTATTATAAAATATAATATTCCTTTAGTATTAAATAAATAAATAAATACAATACAATTTTTCTTATAATAATGCTTGTTTAATGGTTTGTGACTTAGCTAAAACAAAAAATACATAGAACTTTTTATAATTTGTAATAAACCGCTTGTGATTATAAACAAAAATTAAATATTATTTTGTTTAAATTATTGTTTTATTTAAAAAAAAAAAAAATTTAATTAAAAAAAACAAAGAGGAAAACAAAAATACCTATGACAACTTAATTAGGGTTATGATCTGAAAATTTACAGTAAAAGAATTCCAAACAAATGCAAAACAATTAAACATCAGACGGGAGGATCCCATCACCAGACGGTTTTTGAAGTTTTATTTTTTATTTTTGTTTCTTTTTTTTTTTTTGACATTTAAATAGCTACTATTGTAGTCTTCGAGTTAAAAACGAGTTACCTTTTTAATAACTTTTATTATATTTTTATTATTATTATTATTATTTTTTTTTTTTTGTTAATTTATGATTAATATGGGACTCAAATGAAAAACTATACTAATTTATTTTAAAAATTTTTCAAAACAAAAAAAAATGTTCTTATTATTTTTATTTTTCTTGTTTTTCTTTTTATGATTAAATACACCTTTATTTTTCAGATCAAATTTATATAAGAAGTCATTTATGATCAGAGTAGCCATTTATAGTTGCTACTCTATCAGAAATTTGTTTTCTATATACATATATATATATATTTATATATATATATATATGCATAATAAAGTGTTGTATATTTCAGGGGCAAATAACTTCTAGAATTGATTAGAATTGTTTGATTTACATTTTGAATTCTTTAATTATTGGGTTTATTGTTGATTTCTTAGAATTTTGAAATAAAAGATTTTTAATTAAATGTTTATAGATATTTTTTTGTATATATATGATTCTTTTGATTTTAAAATTTTGTATTTTTTAATCTACTGTTTATTAAAATTGATGGTTTTTCATATTATAAGTATAATATTTTTAAGATTTATGTATTGAGTTTTAATATTTCGATTTACACTTCAATACATTTATTATAAATGATACCTACCTATATTAAATTAAACATCTTGATTTACTACAACATCCTTTTGAAGCTTTAGGCCTTGTTTTTCCTAAGGTATGTGGGAATTTTCCAAAGACACTAAAATACCCCCTTGGTAGTGCCAAATTCTTATTGACTAAACCCATCTTCACTTTAGTCAATATAATGGGATGAAATCTTAACTGCTAACGCAGTATGGCTATAAAGTAAGAATAGAGAAGACAAAGACAAGAATAACTGCTATAGTATAGGAATAGGGGAGAATAGGACAAGGATCTGGAAACATTGTATTGAGAAGTGCGACTGTATTCTATTAATGAACCTAATATTTAATAAACCTAACATTTCAGCTTTAATAAGAAGATCATTTGATGATTCTATTAGAACGTTTACTATTTATAGATGTAAAGAGAATTAAAAAGGGTACATTATATGAGTAAACCCCTTGTGATAACGGGTAAATGCCTATTATTTAATAAATTCGTTTTGTTGAATTGAGTTAAAATAATATTCTTCGACGTTTCAAATTAGTATTACTAATAAAATAAATTTAATATTAAATGATTTTTATTTTATTATAATATAATGTCAACATTAGAAAATGTTTGAAAGAAAAAAATTAATTTTTCCAAAAATTTTTGTTTGTGTTTTTCGTTTTCCACAGATTTTTTTTTTTTTTGCTTCGTTTTTAAAATTGTAATAATAAAATAAGAATAAAAATAATTTCAAATCATTCATATTCTTTGAAGCCATTGCAAATATAAGTCATCATCTTATACAATTAGATAATCAAAATCTTTATTTACAAAGAAAATTATAATTTAACAATTCCTCCCCTGCAACTGCATAATCAAACCCTCATATATTAAATAATTAATTTTATAAATAAAATAGAAAATAAAATCGGCATTATGATGATAAATCTTTCATGTATAAATCATCATTTATAAAACAAATTCATTCTACAAAAAAAAAAATATAAATAATGTTTGTAATATATTTTGCAAGACAATATTTGTATAGATTCGATATAATTATAAAAGAGCCCGAAAACCAGTGGCTTATATTTTTTATAACCTTTTATTGCTTTACTTAAAATGGAAACAATAGAATATGTTTTTTTTTTTTTTTGTTTTTTGTAAATTGTATAATAAAATAGTTAAATATTTTATTAAAATTTTCTGACAAATTTCTTTTTATTTTACCTGTTCAGGTTCAATATTTTTTTTTTAATGTGTTTTTTTACATGATTTAAACGTTTCATGTCCCTTTAATTTTACCAAATCTAGATCCTGTAATTTTTTATTTAATATAACATTTTCAGGTGTAATTTACTTTTTTTTTTTACATCTTTTTTTATTCTTTTGTTTTTTTTTTTTTTTTTTTTGATAACGTTGTGGTTTTATAGTAAAACACTCTATTGTTGATCCTGCCTGCGCCTTTTATAATTTATGTCATATATAAAAAAAAATTATATTCGGCAAAAAAAAAAACTTTTAATGTTTATAGAACCCAAAAATTCAGAATCCCGTCAATTATTAATAAAACAAAAGGAACAATACAAAAAAAAAAAAAAAAACAAAACACGCTAGAAATATAACGTGTAATCGCTATCTTAACAAATTTATCAAAAATTAAAAAAAAAATTTTTTTTTTTTTGTTATATATTTTACCTATATACCTAGATTTATCTATATAATATATAAGTTATAAACCCATATTTGTACATAAGTTTCGGTTTTCAACATTTTTACTTATATTATTATTCATTACAAAACAAGAACAACAATAAAAAAAAACAAAATGACATTAAAAACACCTCTTAGGAAATTTTAAAAAGATTATAAACTACATTTAAAACTGCAGTAATTCATTATATGTAATAAATTTAAAATTAAAAAACAAAAAAATTAAAAATTATTACCAATCATTAAATTTGTAACGATTTCATCTGTTCCTTTGAAATGGAAAAAAAAAAAACAAAAAACGAAAACATCAAAACAAAAACAATAGAAGTCCTTTTGTCTTGGGCCAAACCACTAAACCAAGTCGGTTATCGGTCATCGGTTTTTTTTTTCTTTTCATCTCTTTTTTAACTTCAGTAACCATCCCTTGTATTTGGATTAGCTTCGCTTAAATTTTGCGTAACTAAAGCGGCTTTTCAAGTCTTTTTTAATTTGTCGATTTTGTTTTTTTTTTTTTTTTTTTGGTTTTCCTAAATTTTAAACAAAACCCAAATAATCGATGTTTTAAAAAAAAAAAAAAAAAAAAACAGAACAATAGAATTATGAATGCAATACGCAAACATAAAAAGATTTGTATTCATTCAAACTTGACCAAATGTAATAATTTGCTTTTTTTTTTCTTTCATTTTCTTTGATTTTCATCGAACATATTTGTAAAGACCTCATCAAATCCCATTAAATCTAAATGGATTCACAGGAAAAACAGGGACTTCCAATAATATAGGAAAAAAAAAAAAAATAATTAACCTTTTTTTTTCAGGTGAAAATACAGTAATATAAATTATTGTTTGAATTATTGTACAAAAGAAGTTTACATAGCGGTTAAATGTTCTTTTTTTAAGAAAAGAAACAAAAAAAAAAGAAAAGTTTTAATTTAAAATCCGTTTTATGAAACTTATAGTATCCTTATTAGAATTTTAAACATTATTTTAATCGTATGTTTTATTTTGATACCTTAAGTTTTATACCATCAGAATTAATCAAACTTAAATTCAATAAGGTATTCGATATGTACCTGTTGTTTTCTTTTTATAAAATAACCATACCTTAGAATAACTTTGCACATTTTTTAAAAATAAATTTTGTTACCTATATTATATTATAGACATGGTATATAGGTTCTATTATTTTCCTTTTGCAAAATCTGTTTATGTGTCAGGTTCCTCATCAGATTAATAAAGATTTATTTGATGATCGTCAATCATTTTATTAAATTGTTTTTATTTTTTTTTCTTTTCTTTTTATTGATATTGTGATTTTTTTTTTTTGCTTAAAATTTATTTCTATGAATGACGATTATCTTTTTTTACTTTAAGACTAAAGGCTTATGCACCCAAAAAATAAAATTATTGATGCCTATATCAAAAAATGCTATATCAAAAATACAAAAACAAACACTTCTAGTGACTCCTAAATTTTTGGCATTCACTCATCAATTTCAATCAATTCGGAACAATCTCAGTTCCCAGTTATACTGAACCTTTGGTTGTTTATTTCGTTTGAAAAAGGCAATCAAAAATTCCAGGTAAGATTTATAATGTAAGGTACATACTAAGTATGCAGCAATTCCTCGGATAAGGTCAGATATTGTTTATAGTCAACGATTATTTATTAATTTTAGAATAAACCCAAACTTCGGACAGTAGCTATTTGATTTAAAATATTGCAAAATCATTAATTATATTTTTTCAAACATCATTTTTCATACATATAGGTATTGTTTTTATTGAACTGTTAGAAACAAAATGTTATAATAAATCACTATGAAGATGATTAATTTCTTTTTGAGTGATGCGCAATTTAGAGTGTCATAAATGTTAGATATCAGGAAATTTTTTTTTTTAAATTTGTTTTTAATTTGTAGAATTCTAAATGTTGTTTTTAATTAAAAAAGATTTAAAAAAGTATATTTTAGCACTAATCATTTTTTCTAATTGCATTAATATACGAATCAATTTAGGTTTCATATAAAACTTCCGTTATAAAACTTCCAAGAACAAAATTAATATTTAACTAGGTGAATTTGGAAGCTACTTTACGCTAAAAACATAAAAATTTGAATTGGTTCAGTAACTTTAAACTTTCAAAAGGTGAAAATTTGAAACTTTAAGGCTGTACACATTTCTTTGTCAAAGGATTAAAATAAAACAAGGCATCATGCAAAATAATATATTTTTAAAGAAGCACTTTTTCCTAAAGACATTAAAAGTAGTTTATAGTTATTGTGACTTACATCACAATTTGTTTTTATTTTAAGAATTTTTATATAATATATAAGAAAAATTGTGATAAATCAAAAACTCTTTCTTCAATTTTAAGGAAATCCTATGATTAAGAAAAGTTGTTAAGACAAAACAAAACACGGTTAACACTTATCAAAAACATAGATGCCTTTGTAGATGTATCCATAAGTGTCTAAGTTACAGGTGTCTAAAAATAACAATTTTTAAATTTTTGACCCATACTTTAAATTCTCTAAGAGGGGTAGATAGAAAAAATTTTTTTTGGGAGCTTATCCGAGGTAATTTGTAAGATTTTTCTTCTCTAAAAATTTTAAGGGAAGCGTGCCGGCAATTTGAAAAATACAAAATATTGCAAAATTTTGTTTTTAAACAATGTCAATTTTATATAATTGTATAAATTAAAAAATATTAAGCAGATCCTGATATTCACAGCTTTAAAAAATTTCTTTAACTTTAAGGAACTGTAGCTCGGTAATCGATAGGGCTACATAAAATAGTTATTTCACTACACTCATTTCACTATATTAATGAGCCATATCGAAGTTTAACATTTCATTGTTCCATTTTAAAAAGGTATAGAAGTTTTGTAAACAAACGCACGGATAGGCAGTTTGAAACAAAATAATAAAATTTTTAAAAAGTTTTGAATATAATTATAATAGGTGGATTCATTGTTTCTCTCACAATCGCACTCCGACTTCAATGTTTCCGCATCCTCGTCCTATCTTTCCCTATCCGTACTCCCAAGGCAATATACTGCATTAATACGTAAAGGTTTCATCTCATTATATTTGCTAAAAGGGTGAGGGGGGTTTAGTAAGTAAGAATCTGACTCTAGCAAAAGAGGAATTCTTGATATCTTTGAAAAATCCCCATCTCCCTTAGGAAAAAAAAATGGCCTAGAAATTTTAGAAGATATTGAAATGGCTTTAAAAACGCAATATTTTTTCTTCTAAATTTTTAAAAAATAAATCAAACTAAAGTTGAAGTTGCTGTTGAAAGGAACGATGTCGTCATTTAATTTATGCTTTTATTTACGCTTACGTATTAGGTACGACAGTTTTCATTGAAGCTATCTTATTTTGCAATTTTAAATTGCTGATGCTAGATTATGTTTTTAGCCTTTCGTCTGTCTCTATATTTTTTTTAGTAACTTTACCTTCATTTAACAAAAATCATCTCCACTTCTCTCCTTACCTATGCTAGACACCTAATCTTCCCATTGAACATTATTATTTGTAATATCAACTGGTAAATTTTCAATAACTGTACAACTTTATTCTTAAACTGTATTTTTATAGTTATTATAAGAATATCGATATTATAAAATTCCTTTAAAAAATAAAAATTTTTATTTAGAGAATAAAATTCCTTGAAAATTGCTTCCTGTAACTAATCTTTTCATTTCTATATAATTTTCTTTAAATTTTTTTCCACCAAAATGTTGTAAATTTAAAAAAACATAAAAAAAAAAAATTTCATGACATTTTAATAATAATGATTTGTGTATTAAAAAAAAAAATTAACCGAAACATTTTTTTTATTCTTTACAAATCACTCTAATTTTCTTATTTTATTTTTTTTTTTTTTTGCGTTTTTTTTTTTTTATGGTTCAAAATAAAAGAGTCCAGATTGTGTCCAAATACATAATTTAAAAGAAACTATATTATAAACCATTATGATCATTTATCACTTTTGAATGTTTCACCTTCACAAAAAAAAAAAATTGAATATAAACAGGATGCATATCCAAAAATCTGAATTAATATTAAAGTTAAGTTTTATTATTTTGTTGCTTCTTCAGGACTAAAAATTTAAATCATTATATTGGGTATAATAAAAGTATTGCGTGCAGTTAATTGTCCTGATAAATTTTGATTAAATTTATTTTGTTTCGGTTTTGAATATTTCAAAAAAAAAAAAACAAAACAAAAACAAAACAAAACGTTCGTTCCTATTTCATGTTCATAAAATCTTAAATCATCTGGACTTAATTTAAGGTTTTATTCAAAATAAATTTAAAATATTCAAGCAGGACTATATATCAGGATATGATAAAAAAAAAGGGAATTTAAATTTATTATTGATATAAAAAGGAATAAAAATGATTTAAAGCATTATTTTTATATTGAAAACCTTTGATTGATCATCATTTCAAATAATATAAGAATGAATAAAAAAAAAAAAAAAACAAAAAAAAAAAAAAAATAATCAAAAACCATTTTAAAAAATTCGAATATTCATTCAGAGTCCATCAATTTGTGAAATGGACAGCAAATTAAATTAACAAATGTAACAAAATACTAAGATACAAAATAAAGTTAATTTTAAAAAAAAATATTTTTAATGAATGGTTTCTGAATTTTTATTTTTAGTCAAAACAAAATACTAATCCTATATAGATTTCATATTGTGATCTATGTGGGTTGTTTTCTGCACTCAATCTAAATTGAACGGTTTTTTTTTTTTGTTGCGAAGGAATAAACGTTTAGTTTAATTATAGACTTTTGTGATATTCGACTTGATTTGATTGGATTTGGATACATATATTTTTTTTTTGTTTTTTTAGTTAACTTTTTAAAAAATTCCATTATAATTTGATTATAGATCGATTGTTATTTAGAAAGAAAATTTTAAATAAAAAAAAAATTTTTTTTTTTTCTGTTTAAATATTGTAAACTAAAGATTAAATTAAATGTAATCGTTTTTGATTGCAATTCTTTTAAAAAAAAAAATTTTATTTAAAAAAAATGATTTCAAAAAAAATTTTAATTAAAACGTTTAAGTTATTTTATTTGCCATAGTTGTTTCTCAAAACTTTAATTTAAATTTGATGATTTGAAGACAAATTAATCTCTTAAAAAATTTAAATGGTGAAAATGTTATCTTTATAGTGCAAAAGTGTTTCAGTATTATAAAGGTTAAGAAGGATATTTAGGGAGGTTATTCCGAATAAATATGTTAACGTATAGGTTATGATAAGTGCACTATTTTTGCCATTCTTTGAGAACATTTATATTGGTAGGCTTCCATAAATTTAAGATGTGCACTCTACAAATTACCACTATTTTGATTCATATAGATGATTGCTTAGTGATCTGTATAAAATATTTAGTACTGAATCTGTGATTCACTCATTACTTGACATTTACAATTTTTGTAAGCAAAAGCTTTAAAATTTTATCTAACACGATATGAAAGTGTCTGACTTTAAAGAAATATATTTATAGTAGTAAATATATTTCTTAATAGAACGTAATAAAAGAATGTAGTAAATTTTATTTTTTTGAAGAAGGTTAACCTAACAGATTAGTAATTACTAGGATTTAGGTACATAGTGCGTCTTCGAACATATGAGAATGTTTATAAAAAGAGTTGATATTAAGTTCTTAATGTTTTATATACCGATGATACTGCTCTTTCGGAAGAAGTTTTAAAAACTTTTTAAAACCATGTCCGAGAACTCAATTAATCATAAAGATAAAGAAATTGACGAAATATTTTTGTTTTTTCCTAGAAAGACTAAGGTTTGGAGAAAATGTTCGACGGCTGAACAAGAAAAAATCGATGGCTGAACAAGAAAGCTACTGAGTTTGAAATAAACAAAAAAGAAAAACAGAACACTGCAAAAACTTAAGTTTGTAAAGTGAGAAAATACTAAGCCAAACCTAAATTACTAATATATTACTTAATATGTTTTCATCTAAAAACTGTGGAGGAAGTGAGGGAGGAAAATAAGACAAAGGGAAGGAATTGAAGGGTGGATTGGATACGAAAAGTTTTTTTTTGAATAAGTTGAAAGTGTAAACTGGAGTATTGATGAACAGATTTGGTTGGAGACTGTTCTACATTTAACAGTTCTTACAACAAATGAGTTTCCATAACCAGTTTTAAACCACCCAAGAATTTCCACAGTGTATACATGGAAATTTGTTGCATCTCTTGTGTTACGTTGGGATTGTTTGAGAGGAGACGTTAATGATTTTAATTTAATTAAGAAATTGTTGTTACCTTCGAAATATTTAAAACAAAAGGGATAAAGCTCTGAAATTTCGACGAATGTTGAGAAGAGTAAAAGTCACTAAAATGACAGGATCGCCTAGTAGGCGAAAGGCCCGATAATTTTCTATGTGTTAAAAATTTAACACATGTAACTTGTTTTATATTTTCAATTTGAATTCTCTTACACCCTGTTTTCCTCTTTGTTTACTTCTTCTTTTACCATCAGTTCATTTTAGATCAACTTTTTAAAGCAATTACTTCATCTTAATTATATTCTGTCTTTTAACTTCGAATTTACTTTTTGTAGCGGTTGTACGGATTTTTTAAAGTATCTTGCCTTTACTTTAGTATTTATCTATAAACTGTTTTTTTTTTTTTTTTTAATTTAGAACCTTCATTTGAATTGTTGTAGAAAATTTTTTGTAACCAAATCAATCTTAACTTTATTTAAAAGTTCTTTTAAAACTCCTAAATATTAAATCAAATCACTATAGATATACAAAATACTCTGTTAATATCTTTCATTGTTTATTATACTTAAAATTTATTTTTCAGTCTAAAACTTTTCTGGAAATTATACCATTTCGTTAATCTTTATTTATGTCCAGAAATACCCAGATACAAATTACAATCATTCACGTAATTACCACGCAATTCAAAAATGTAATAAACTTTTCAGTAATCGTAATTGACAGAAAGGAAGAGACAAAAAAAATATATATATATATATAAAAAGACAGTAATGGTAAAAAACTATATCTGATTACATTTAAGAATTGCCTGGTTAACCTGAATTTCTTCCTTCCAATATAGTGCAAATTTGATAATAATATTTTTCTTTGTTTTGTTTTGTTTTTTTTTTCTTATTTTTTGTCTCATTTTGTGTCTCATATCTTTTTCCAACTTTAAAATAAAATGCATTTTTTTATTTATTTATTTTTTTTTTTTCTCTTTTGCAATTTTATTTTCTTATAAAATTGAAAATTAAACTTTTTTTTTTTCTTTCAAAATTAAAATGTGATGTGTAGGCCACCCATGTTTTTAGATATCAACACTCAACATTAAATTTAGATTGAACTCAACAGTGATCAGTAAGTGAATCGTTTTTTTTTTTCCTTTTTTCATTAGGAAATTATATTTTATTTGAATTGCATTCATTTTCCGTCTTTTAGTCTTAATATTCAAATCTAATATAAATTTCAGTATTCATTAAGCAATTTTTAAGTTGAAGAAAAGCAGTGGCAGGATTTTATAACGTTCCTATATTACTTTATATTATTAAAGTTTTGTACGTTTTAAAAGAAAAAATGATTTTTGTAGTAAATTTACTCCAATTTATATTATACAGAAGAATTAAACTGAATATTAAGAATTGAATAAAAACACAGAACCAATATTTAAAATAAAATGATTACCTCAGTAAAACAAAAAGAAAAAAAAAATTCAAACAAATAAAACCCATATTGATCTGATATGGTATGTATTTTTTTGTGGTAAACTGTTCTGCAATGACGATAAGAAGTCTCCTTTAAACTTATAGTCTTATACCATATATACATATTTACTTTAGCGAAATGATGTGGACAAAAAAAAAATTTAAAACTGATAATGGTGTTGCTGTAAATGAGTACAATTGCGTGTTTTACAAAAAACTGAAAAAATAAAAATTTAAATTCGTACATGATGTTATACCAATGCTTTTATGACCAAGAATGTATATTTCATGTAGTATTGATATCTCATACTCCGAAGACCAATATTGTTGTGACATTTTATTATTATTGCTCTTAGATACCAGAAATTCTATCAGTTCACAGTCTTGTATTAATCTCTGTATATATCGTATATACTGTAATATAAGTATATAAAAACATGAATTATATAAATTTATTGGAGTTTTCTGAATGTCTGCAAATGAGAGACATAAGAAATGATAATAAAATGTTATTGAAAATCAGTTTATGTTTAAGTCTAGATCATGTTTATTTGCTTTATTATCAAAAATAGTTGTAATGGGTAAATGATCAGTTTTCGAATTTTTAAGATTAAAATTCAAGTTTTTTTTTAATCTTTTTTGAATTTATATTTATTTTATTGGGGTATATTGAAATTTATTGTACAATTTAAAAATGAAATTTTTATTTATGTCATTAGAGTAGGTATACACAGTGTTTTAATTTAAATAATTTTCTTCACTTTTAAATATTATTATTATATTTTTTTGTGATTCATAAGTTCCCAATCAATATTAATAAGATTTTTTAAAAAATATAGGAATTATTATCTCTGAATCTGCCTAGCCACGAGTGAACAGTAATATTAGTCAGTAACTTGTCAGAAGTCCGTATTTAGTATAGTCAGTAGTTAGTAATCAGTAGTCAGTAGTTTGTAATCAGTAGTTAGTAGTCAGTAGTCTGTAATCACTAGTCAGTAGGCTGTAATCAGTAGTCAGTAGTCTGTAATTAGCAGTCAGTAGTTAGTACTTAGTAGTCAGGAATCAGCACTCAGGAAATAATAATCAGAAGTCAGTAGTTAGTAGTCAGTAGCCAGTACAGTTAGTAGTCACTAGGCAGTTGACATTAAGATGGAGCCATCAATAACAAATTTAGTGTACAAAACGAAGGAAAAACATCTAGCAATTTCATCGAAATGAATTATTCTACCATACAATTAAAACTTGATTTAAGTGGTTATTAAAAATTATTATTATTAAAAACACTCTAAAAAAAAACATAATAGTAGATTTAATATCTTACAAATTTGATTTTGAGTCTGCCTACTGTTTCAATATCATTCACACACACTTATAATGCTATAAAACGTTTTTTAACTACAAAGTATTATATTACTAACGGTTGTCTGCTATTTATACCTACTACTATATTCAAAATAAATATACCATAAAAAATTATAGGCCCATTTAAATATATTTTAAGTATAAAAAGTAAAAAATAAATAAAATAAATACTTTTGTTCTAAAATAATAACAGAACAGTCGAGGAGCCATGATCAATTTATTTATAATTCTATTCAATATAAATTTATTCCGGGATCAATATATTGTTAGTATGAATAAGGGTATAATAAATTTGCAATTACATTTGTGACACCTTAAAGGAAACAATATTCATATTGAAAAATATGTATAAATGATCTTACCATGATCTTACTGAGTCGACTTAACTATGTAAGTTCATCCTTACACACGAAAATTTAATAAAATAAGGGAGCTATAGGATTTTGAAATATTATGTATTTCATTTTTATGTAAATTCCTGTTACGATATTTAAATGAAAGAGTTTTACTGACGGGTTCATGCACCCACCATACAACTTCTTTTTTATATGACCTATGATCTAATTAAGCTAGATAATTAGACACTGGATGATAAGGACCTTGATATCTCATATGTCAAAACAAGTTAAGTTTAATGATATCTGCAAAATCTTGAGGGTCTAGTGAATAACAGATTCGGTTATTTAATTTATGTGTTCATATTTTAGTATACTTAATAAAATTAGACATCTAACCTTTTGTAAAAGATACTTAAAATTTACGGCAAAAATTTCTGTAAAATTTGGTTGGTTTAGCACAATGGGGTAAATAAAACAACGGTTACCATAGAACTCTAAAATTTACTCAGCATTTAATTAATTATATATAGTTACGTTAAATTTTTTAAATTGATGATTAAAATCCTAGAGTTTACACTGTCAACTCCTCACTTAATCTCATTTTTCTTAACATTCTTTTTAAGTTTTCTTGTTTTTATTTGAACTATAAATTCAAAGTAAGTTTTTGTATTAGTTATTTTTTTTTCAAAACTAGATAAATTTCATAACTTTTTTACTTTCTATTATGAAATATGAAAACAAAGTAGCCATTAGATCCAGTTCCAAAGAATTTAAAACCTAACTTTCTTTCTTTATTTTTTCATTCTTCCCTATATAAATACATAGAATACAAAGAATGTTTCTATTCTTTAACAAAATACCCCTTACAATTATTACTATTATTATTTTGGTCTAGACATATTGTCTCCTAATATTAAACTATTCTTTAGCTCAGAAGCCACGATTATTTTAATATTATTGTAATCAAAAAAAAAAAAAAAACAAACAAAAAAGAAAGAAAGAAATTAAAATGAAATAATAATCAAAATAATCGAATTTCCCGATTTCTATAGAATTTCTCTAATTTGATTTTATAATGATAGAATATTTATTGACTTTCTTTTCAAATTTTCTTTTCATATTTTCAAACGAATTCAAAGAATTTTTTCTTTTAAATTGTTATTGTCCTTCTTTTTAGAGTTATATTATTTATTTACACTGAATATTTTCATTGTTCAAAATTGAAGTACTTTTTGTATTTGGTTTTTTTTTTTTTTTTTGAAAACTAGGATCAATAAGGATCATCATAATTTTTTTATAATTCTTTAACAATTCTTAACATAAAAATAATAATAAATAAAGAATGGATCAATGATATTTGTATTCTTTTCTATTCATTTTTATTTCTAAAAATTTTTTTTTATTTTTTATTATCCTAGACACAATGGAATCACATAAAATCATCAATAGTCAACAGAAATAGTAACTAAAATTATGTAATCAATATAATAATAATGATTTTAAAGTACCATATATATAAAAATTATTAAATTTTTGATTAAATTCATGAAAATAAAAAAAAAAACTGTGCTCCTTGGCGAGTTATTGTTCTTGTTCTATAAAAAAAAATACAATACAATAAAAATTTCAAGAACTAAATCCTTAATTTTTACAATTTCTTCAAATAAATTCCATTGTAATAATAAAAACAAAAAAAAAAAAAAAAACAACTAAATAAATAATAATTTATCTTATTTTATAGAATTCCTGGTCCAACAAGAGACCATCAAAAACAACCAAAACATGAAAGAATTCTTCGTTTTTTTTTTTTTTTTGTCATTCGAAAGGACTATTATCATTAACAATAAAACCTGGACATAAAATATATATATTGTAGTATTTAAGGAATATAGAACTTTATACAAATGAATTAAACAAAGTATAGGTACTTGAAATTCGTTACTTTTTTAATTGTTCCCAAATGATATAAAAAAAAAACACACAATTTCACATCAATAGCAAGCCAAAAACAAAAAAAAAGGACATTAAAAGACAATTTGATATTTTGTTTATCATCATCATCATCACCATCAACATCATCATCGTTTCAATATCTGATTAGTTTAGTTCTGAACTAAATATCATTAGAGTATAAATGTTGCATTATATGCAATATTTACCTGTATTATACCAAAAAGATTCAATGAAATCAATTAGAAACGGTGACACTTTACAGGTGTAAAAAGTATTGTAAAATTTCAAAAAGACCAAAAAAAAAAAAGAAAAATGATTTTAAAAAGAATAAATAAAATAAATGAATAGAATTTGAAACAAGACAATAGACCAATCCATTCAATAAAAATAATAAAGAAAAAAAAAAAAAAAAAAAGTGCACATTAAAAGATGACTTTATACAAAATATCATATATAAATAAACTTTAGATTTGTTTTGAATCTCGTGGGAATATTTAAAAAAACAAAAAAAAAACAAAAACAGAAATAAATAAATATATATGTTATTGACATATGGATCAAAATTTACTAGCTACTGAAATAAAATCAAAGGTGGCACAACTGATAAAAAAAAAAGTATTTATTTTACAATTTTTTTGTCTAATTCTAAGAAATTAATGTTTAATTTAAAAAATAAATCTTAATGTTGTACCTGTTGTGATTTTTGGTTTTTTTTTTTTTGCTCATTTAGCACTATTTTGTTATATCTTAAGCTATTCTTAACAAAGTTTGAAATATCCTTTTTCATGATTTCGATATTTTTTTCAGTAAATCGGAGTAAGATATGCATTAAATGTTATGTATAGTTTGCCAATTACCACTTCATGAAAGTCATGCTCAGTTGAAATCATAACTTAAATATGAAAATATTAAAAATTAAATATGAATACCAAAATCTTCCGAATGGAATGTAAATTTTACTTTGGACGGGCTTTGATCAAATAATAACAATAAGACTGTAGTCAAATTTTGGTGAGCTTTTGAAGATCAGTGATCTTGTGATCATTTCAAACATAAAATGAAAAGTATTCACCATAATTTATATTGCTTTACAATCAAAATATTGTAAATTTATAAAAAGAAAAGTTTAATTTAATTGGTGGCTCCTTTTACAAATTCAATTTTATTAAAAAAAACAATTTTTTTTTTTATATTTATTATCCTGAATTTAAATACGAGTATAATGTTTTAGTTACATTCTATATTTAGAACGTTTGTTCTAAAATCACCATTTTCTACTTTTTTTTTGAAAATTTTTCGTGTTGAATAAATCGGTTTACAAATTTTAATTTTTATTATCTTCTGCTTGTGTTTATTGCAGTTTTTTTTTTTTTTTGTTATGCAAAAATCTCACGGTCTTCAGAAATATCACAGCCTCCATTAATTTTATTGAAATGTTTTTACTTCAGGTTTTTTTTTATTCTTTTTTTTTTTTTTTTGGTAAATTTTTTTGTTTTAGTACTTGTTTTGCAGCAATAGAACAAAAGTTGAGTAGGCAGATATATTAACATCAAAAAACTATCCAAATCGAGCCACTCCAGCAGTCTTTTTTTTTTTTACCTTTTTTTTGTGTTTTGCTGTAAGACTCTCTATAAAAAAAAAAAAAACAAAAAATAACATCGAGTAATAATATTTCAATCCCTTACGTGCAATGAATTCACCCTCAGGCTAAAGTGATGAACTGAAATGTTAAAAAAATAAAAAGCAACAAAGAAAATTAAAAAGTCAAATATTTTGTTTTTAATAAAACCAAAACAAAAAAAAAAGGACAAAAAAAAAACCATTAAAAATATTGAAAAGTGGGGAGAATTTTTTACATTCCATATCGTAAATAAAAAAATTTACTTCAGAACTTTCCCATTGGCAAAGGAAAAAACTGTTTAGTCAGTCAACCGCTCATTTAACCAATAGCAAATAAAATAAAGTTTGATAACCAGGCAAATAGTTAGTAGATTTGTGTATGATATGGCAAAATTTAAAAATATTTTTTCAGTTATTTCTACTTACATAACATGAAGTTAAATTTAGATTAAAAACGGGCGGTGCATAAGTGAACACCTAATTTATCGAAACTGTAAAGTTATATGCAACTGAAGTTTTAGTCGGTGCTTTCGGGCAACTATACAATAAGTAGTTTTTTCAATTGACTAACCTTCTGTCTGTCCTGAACATTATTGTTCAGACCTATTCAAGTTCTTTACAAATTTTTTAATTTTTTGTTTTTTTTTTTTATTCTTTACTTTATTTACACGAAGAATGCGTTTATCACTTATTTTTTTCTTTTTTTTTTTTGCAAATCTTTATTGGTCACTAAAAAAATTGTGTGAATACTCTTTTAACATTATTTTGTATTATAACATGATCGAGAAACTGGTAAATGTCCTTAGGTAATGTAGAATGTATAAAAATAATATAAAGAAAGTGATAGTACAACACAGTACCTATTATCAAAAATATCACTTAAGATGTTGTATGGAATGATGATTTAATTTAATTTTACAAAATATAATCATTAATAAGTCGGTTCATATTTATAACACAATTAAGACTTCAAAATAATTTTATTTTTAAAAAGAAATAATAAATTTTCCCAAGAAAACAAAAATTGTTTGATATCCATTCTTAAAACAATATTGAATGATTTTTTTCCACTCCAATAAGAAGCATATAAGATATCCACTATGTTATTTATTATTCAGATTTGATTAAGCTTCAGTTTCTAGATTCATTAATTTCACTAAGTATTTGATGGATAGTTGAATAAACATTGCAAACGTATTCTAGGAGAATAACGCAAACTACTTCTAGGGAAGAATCAATTTTTTAACACTAGTTCTTATTTGGAAGTTATTTAGTTAAACTTAGTTCATCAAAATACGTTTAAAATATTGTGACATATTTAGATTATACCTATATATGGTTTTTCATGCTCTTAAATATAAATAACAATTTCTAAGAACATGTCTTGTTTCCATCCTTCCCGCAGCTCCTCCTTAACCTAAATTCGTTAATGGCTTAGTGGCGTTAATGGCGTTAATTCGAAAAAAGCTGCTAACAAATATTTTTCATAATCTTTCAAAAAAAAAAAAAAAAAAACCAATTTCTCCAATCCCAATGACATTAAATTAACTTAAAAATATAATGAATCTTTAAGTTCATATTTCATAATATAACAAGCTCTTAGTTTATAATCAATAAAAAAAAAAAATTAAGAATAGAGAAAATTAAAAATAAAATATGTACTTTATTTCCATATTACAACAATCTTAACGAAAGTTTATAGTTCAACAAAGTAATAATAACTCGACTATAGAATTCCAAAGGAAATCATTTAAATTTTATAGAAACAAGAAGAAATATATTTATATACATACTTACATACCTATATGTAATAATATTTACTATAATATAAACATAACATTTTTCATTTTATAGCAACCACAAAATAAAATCATATTTTTCTAATCATATTTTTGTTTTCTTTTTTTTTTTTTTTGTGAAATTTTTCTACCAAAAATTTTTATGCAACATTTTTACCAGCCAACAACGAAAACATGAATCATCCATCTATTAAATTCCTGGACATTACCTATGAAATTTTAAATATTAGTGATATTTTTATATTTTTTTTTTTTTTTTTTTTTGTTTTTTTTTTTTTATTATTATATTAAGAAAATCATCATAAAACAAGTAACAGTCAAATTGGTCGGCACACGCTTGCGGGCACACGTCATTTCCCACGGATTTTTACCCAATATTAAAATAAAATTTAACAATAATGAAAAGGAAAAAAACCAAAACTAAAAAGAAAAAAAAAAATATCAGTGCTCTATGATTATTGGGATGTATTTAATCGGTGATTTGATCGTTCATGTAATTGCTAAAATGTATATTATATATAGGTATACTAAACATAAAAAAAATAAGAAGAATAAATTATAATCAGTCGGAAGAGTCTCTTGTAATCTCATTGAACAGCAGTATATTTTTAAAATATAATTTCCTTTAAAATTATTTGATAATGCAATAGAAGAATCGGTATACTCTTAATGTAAATTTCATGGGAGGGAATTTCATGGGATTTTATATAAAGAAAAAAAAAACATTTTTCTTTTTAAGTTTAATTTTAATAACAATCTTTTGAAGTTGAAGATATTTTTTGTAATTTTATTTTTAAATACTTATATATTACATAGTTAACTTATGACAGGAGTAAATCAGCAGGAGTTATAAATATTCATTATTTAATAATGAAATGTAATAATATAAATGTTATTTTTTTAAATATAAATTTTAAATATACATAACAATACAAAGCATGATGTATTTTAACTAAATCTTTAATTATAAACTTTAAAAGGATCAATTATTTATTTAAAACAATATAAAAAATAGATATTATTTACCGAAAAGTTAAGGACAATAAACATATATAGGCCTAAAATGTATATATGTTACTATTTAAATCTTCATCTCATACAATTTTTTCTGATCCATATTCTAAAGATATTCAACAAATTGCGAAATGCTTATTAGTTAATTTTTCATTCGCTCTGTCATTTAGCCTATAAAACTTTAAAGCAACTATGAAGTTACTTTCATAATATATATATATATATATATAATAAGTTATATTAGAGATATATGAATTTCCGAAAAATAAAACTTAAAAAACTCTTTGTTTCATTTAAACATTTCTCGGAATTCTCGTAATTTGATTTTCAAAATAATCCTTTTACGTGTTGTCCGTTATTATTAGTTCACAGAAAGCTCAAACTTTTCTAAGTTTTATTACAAGTACAAAAAACTTCAGCTTAATAATTAACGGTTTAGTGTAATATAATTTATATCTGGGGTTCTAAAACTTAAAAAAGGCTTGAAAACTTACTATATTCACCTTAAAGATCGTTCTTTGTATATGCTCCTTAAGAAATATACAGAACAAAAATTTAAAAATTATATCAAATTCCTACCTAAAATTGTTCATATTAAGAGGTTTTATTTATTCATATCAAGATATGTCCAAGGTTCTATTAAAATTAAATGATTTTAGAGAAGTTATACCTTCTGCAGAAGAATTTTGTACTTAAAGCCCGCACATTAACTCAATATAAACCTATTTAATATCTTTATGTATGATAAAATAAACTGAAATTCATAACTTACATAAAATGCATCTGTATATTAAATGATTATTAAGTATATAAGAACCCTTTATGAAAGTTAAAGTTTCTTGTGGATATGTTTAACAGCTGTAACCTTCCATGATGCCAAACTACTGATAATATCCAAACTTTAATGAAATGTTAATGGTATATTGGTATCCTAGGGATTTTTAATCCTTTGCCATAATCTTTCTAGTATACAGCATTGTCTCGCATGATATTATATCTAGTGAATACCTACTTATTTTTCTATAAAAATTTTATTAAAAATTTGACCGGTGTCATTTAAGTTATACAAAGACAAAAGAAATGTGGATAAAATCAATTTTAAAAATAAATTTTTTTTTTTTATTGAATTTCTAAAAAGAATTTTTTTTTTTTTTACTTTTTAAACAAATTGTAATGATCGTAAGAGTTGTCCTTTTCATTTAAAAAAAAAAAAAATTATTAATATTTTTTTATGAAAAAAAGTTACCGACATATTCGTTTAAATCCTTAGCATTAATGATAACAAAGAAATGGCGACGACAAATTGAAATTTTTATATTTTTGATTTCTAAGAATCGCAGGTGAAAAAATCAATGTAATATGATCACCGTTTATTCGATTTATGTTATCTCAAGTATATATTATTATGATATTAAATTTTTAGATTTTGGTTTTTTTTATTTCAAATCATAAAATTTTATATTAAATTTTTGAATTTTAATAAAAATTAAAGAAGTTCAATTAAATTTTTTGAATTTTTATTGATTCTAAAGAAAAGTATTAGTATTATAAAAGTAAAAGTATTTAAAGTAATAAATTAAGGTAATATAAATACGTAGATTTTATTATTTTCTTTAATATCCTTTCTATTTTTACGTTTAATTATAATTGTTATAGTAGAAATCAGTGTGTTTTTAACTATCATCATTCTTTAGTTGTATATTACTGGATTTCAATGTGATACTATACTACAGCAATTTCCAATGTAGTTGATACCTATTCTTCTTTTGTTACTTCCTTCTTTGTTAACAAAACTTTGTATTGCGATACCTAATTTTTTTTTTAATGCATTTTCCTGCCACATAAATGTAACAAGGAAATTACACAGCCTTTCCATTTCAGACGTGGCTGTACATGTCGCAAAGGAAAATTACTCTTACGACGTGTGTGGGAAACACCCAAACTCCGTCGGTGTTTACAGTGTATTTTATACCCTCTTACTCACTAGGCCACCGAGGCCCCTGGCCCTGCGCCACCTAATATAATTAATTGGTTTCTATGAGAGTAGTAAATCTTCAAAAATCTGAATTCGCTTCTAATAGTTATACTTCGTCGCGACGTCAGATCTCTTTCTCAGCCAGAATATCCCAATTTATTATTTTTAGAAACGTTATATTAAAATTTACAAAATGGTCAAAATTAAAAATCGTACAATTATAAAAACCTAACAATTTTCAATTTTATAAAATAAATTGTTTTTCAAATATAAAAATCCTGAAAACAAACAAATCGTTAAATAAACAAAGTGCAAAGATTTATCTTCAATGCAATTATCTGATTGTCTTCAAAAAACAAAACTTGCTTAAAATGCAAACAAGGCCTAAACTATTATTAATTGGTCTTATAAAAATTCTGATTTGATGTCCTTAACGATTTTTACATTATTTCAAAATATTTTGAATATTGTCTGTATGTTGGCAATATGTTGATTAAAAATACTAAAATGACCTTTAAATATTTAATTAATAAGAATGTTAGTTAAATATTAAAATTCTAAAAATATAATATTTCTCACAATCTTATATTAAATATAATAAATTCTTCAAAAGAATTACATATTTATTTTTTTTTTTTACTCTATGATAACAACATCAAATAAGCTCCCGCTTCTAGGAAATTAAAATTCCATTTCTGTTTCAGTTTCAGTTTTTTTTTTTCTGCAAAACACGACTTTACAAATAAAACCCCTAAACAAATTTAGACTTAAAGGTGTTGTTTCTAAATAAAACTGGAGCATCTATCAAATAATTTATAATCTTATTTACATTTCTAAAAAACTTACTTTTCAAAACAAATCAAAATATTGCCACACCTAATAAAGAATCACTAAATTCTGTAATTTGTGTGTGTCTTAAGTACGTCAAAATTCTAAGAAATTATTATCAAAAAACGAAAAAATTGTTTTTGTTTTTTTTTTTAAATCATTTTTAGATAAAGTTATTTACCAAAAGAAGGTATCTAATGTATGTATATAGAATCTTATATAGTAAATGTACTGATGATAAGTTTTAAAGAAAAATTTTAAGAATATTTCTAAATGTAAAACAGTTCACAAAATGATCTTCAGTAAAATTTTCAGTAAGATCAAAAATTTAATTTATGAAGTAAATATAAACAAAGAAAACTAATCTAAGAATTTTTTCGAAAAAAAAAAAAATGAATTATTTTCATTAAAAAAATAAAAAAAAAAATAAACAAAAATTAAGTAGTTCCCACGGTAACCATTTTAATTCTAGGACTCGATATTTCACCATTATTTACTGCGTTTTCTTATAAATGAAAGAACAAAAAAAAAAGAAAAGAACAAAAAAAAAAAAAATAGGAGCAAAGAAGGAAAACCTGAAGCCCTGAAGCAACCAAAATCATGACCAAGAAATATTTCTTTGTGTTTTTTTTTTTTTTGTTAATTCAACCAGTACTTTTATACAGCAGTACATTCACTTCAAGAGATTTATTCTAAAAGATGCAAATAAAGATCATCTACCAACAATAGTTCTGATGCAATTTATAAAAAATCATTAAAAGTTTTTATTTTTTTTTTTTTTTCGTTATTTTTTTAAAGTTAATTTTATGTTTCAGCATACATCAGCCTTAGGTTAATAAAAAAAAAAAAAAAAATAAAATAAAAATCTTAAAAAGAAAATAAATATCTCACAATTTATTTTGTATTTAAATATTTTTCAAAAAATATTCACAAGTGTAGAACTAAACTATGACATTATCGATTTATTTTAAATTTTGTTCTAGTTTTAATTCAAATAAGAAAATTATATAAAAAAATTACACCTTAAGTACATTTTAAAATAATTTAGTTGGTATGGTATTAAATTTTTCTACCGTTATCGTGTATTTTTCCAGGTGAATTGAAATATAATATACACATTATACGTTAAATAATACAGTTAAAGAAATTTAAATCTAAAATATAATAAACATTAATAAATTCTTTGTTATCTACAACATCTTATTGTATATAGATACACCCCTTCACTATATCTTTTCCTAAGCAATCTCCAGCTTTATAACAAATTAATTTTATATTTTTAATACCCAATTAGTCTATTAAAAAGATTTATAGCTGCAGCTCATAAAATCCATTACAAATTAATTATACAAATAAACTCACTTAATTGTTCAATAAAAATACAAAGAAAAAAAAAAAAAAAACATTCAATTACTGATCATCACCATGACATATATATATAATTATTTTCATCATGCAACAAATAAAAAAGAAACAACTTCATCAACAACAAATATTATTAAAAAAAATAAATAAAAAATAAAAATGAATCACTTATAATATATACCATCTCTTTAGAAAGATAATAACAAAAACAAAACATTCCAATAACCACAATAGCCTAGTGAAATGTTTCAGTTCTTTTTACCAGAGTCCGCGAAGTCAAACCACAAATTATTATTACAAAAAAAAAACAAGAACCAAAACATTCATGTTCTTTTCTTTAGAAATTATAGACAGTGTAAGTATACCTTAGAGATTACAATCAGCACAAGTTTTTTTGGTTCGTGCCATCAGCAAATAATAATCAACAACAAGTAGTAACGATGACGATTATAATCAACATAACTATGTTAAAAACAACAAGCAAATACACAAAAAAATAGCCACGAACAGAAAAAAAAAAAAAACAAAAACAAAAAAAACTGAAATAAAAAGTTCCCCTATCGTGTGTAAAACCAGTAGTCGTGTGTCTAAAACTAATAAACAAACAAACCAAAAATAAAACTGCAACATCAGCAGCACATGATCATCATTATATTATTATTCTTTCTCAATTATCATTTTTTTTTTTATTATTGTTATTTTTATTGCTATTATTGTTTTTTTTTTTTTTGTTTATAATTTTAAGTGTTTTTCTTAACTCCATACTTCAAATTATTGCACTAAAAGAACAAAGTAAACCTAAAGGGTATTATACCACCACATTTCTCACTGTTATCTTCATTAAAAGTCCCTAAATAAGAAGTCTATTACCATGTTTGTGCTGTACACTAAATGATTGTAACAACAAGCAAGTTGAAAAGTAGAGGTGAAAACTACAAAAACAACAAAAAAAAAAAAAATAAACTTAAATAAACTCTTTACCCAATGTATACCATAGTAACACGGTTGCTTGAGGACTTTGCCAAATTGCTTTTCACCTCACATATGGAGAAAGAAACAGAACAGAACAAAAATAAAAAAAATAAAAACAAAAATAAAATAAATAAATCGAAACAACAACAAAAAATTAAATTGTACAGTAGTCCATATTATGTATGTATAGTTATAGTATAGATACTGGTGGGATTTGTATAAAGATGCAATGTTATTTAATTTTTTTCTTTTTAGTGTTTTTTTGTTTAGTTTTTTTTTTTTGTTTTTTGCTTTCTTAACTCCAATGCACTAAAATGTATTTGCTCCAATTTGTGAAAACCACCTATAAAACAAAAGGCAATAACAGCAGTTATTCTATTCAGTTTTTGTTATCATACTGAGACTACCTTGTAGTTTGTGGACTTTACTGATGGTTTATGTAGGTTCTAAAAGTAAAAAAAAAAAAAAAAACAAAAGCAAAAAATATATAAAAAATAAAGAAAAGAATAAAAAGTACAAAACATTTTCAAGTTGGAAGCACTGAGTATCCAATAATAATGATTATATAAATACCTGAAGGTCGGAATCAGTTACTGTTTGTTTTGTAATACCCACCGCATGGAGTGCATAATTTTCTTTACTTTAAAGTTTAAACACTTTTTTTTTTTTTTTTTGCTTTTTTTTCCCCCAAGTGCAAATATGTAAATTAGAAAGATGTTTACGATTACGATCTTCTTTTGTTTTAAAATATTTTGTTTTATGTTTTTTTTTTTTTTCAAATTTTAACAGGTTAATTTGCATAATTTGTATATAAAAGAGTTAAGATCTGTATATGATGAAATAAATAAAGTTAAAATAGTGAACGTTATTTAAATTTAAAATTGATCAAATACATATTTTAAAAAATTTTAACTAAATATAATCAATCAGAAATATATTTTAAATTATAGTTATACAATAATTGTCCTTATTATAAAACATTAGTTTGTAAATGGTTAATTTACATAAAAAGGTTTAGAAAAACTGATTCGTTCGAAAAATGTTGAAAGAAAAATTTGTGGCAAAGTACACTATTTCAAATAAATAAGAGGATCGAAAAGGAAATTTTCAGTATTTTATATTTTTAAGCATTTTTTTTTTTAAATATTTGAAAATAATTCAACACCTGATATTCCGAATTTTACCACAAAATTAAATTAATTGGAAGCGTTTAATCTTGTCTAACAAATTTAATATTTTCTAAAACTTTTTTTACCATTTTCGTTAATTTGCCGCAACAATTAAATGCACCAGAACTATCTTTAAATTTATTTTGAAATAAAAACGAATTTGTATCTTAATAAAAATTACCTTTCACATATCAATTTAATTATCAAAAACATTTGTTTTATACGAATAACAAATGATTTCCAATTATTCATTGTTTATAAACTTTTATTTATATGAAAAATTATTTTGATAATTTCTTTTTTATCCCTTTTAGTTCTCTATTGTGTTTTCTTTCTAATACGGTTATTCTTATTTTTTATTTATTTAAACAAAAAACAAAGGTTTCATAACTCAACAGCACCGTTTCGTAAAGGTTTAAATTAAGCATTTCGTAATTAAGCATAATATAGTTGTTTATATATGTTTTAAACAACTGGTGATAAAAAATATGCCGAAAGGTATATAAATGTTATATTAAGTATATAAGCATCTGCTGCCAGAAAAATGTTCCCACTTAAAAAAGGAATGATCATTTAAAAAAGATATAACTTTGATTTCTAAATCTAAAGAACCAAATGTCACATTGACATTTTGAGCTCAAAAAAAATTAATTCAATCAAAATATTAATTATTTTATTCTTTTTTGGTATTAAATGTAATACCGTATGTATAAATGTTAAGCATTATGATTAATTTAAAAGAAAAATCTAATGGGATATATACCGTTACTGATTGTTGTTAACTCTAACACTACACTAATGGCAATTTGTAAATAAAAAATTATATTTCAGTTCTTTACTGGTTCAATTTATTTTGTTGACGATTACAATTAAAATCAAAATTACTTCCTTCATTTTATTCCAGAGCATCCTCAAATTGTAAAGAATATAAAAGTTAATAAGTTGGATGAAAACGTCTCCAAACAAAACTAAATGTGTGGTGTATAGACATTTAACAATTAAGATATATCTTTACACTTAGGCATTCAGGTACCCAGTAGAAGGTTACCTTATTCCTTTTTGCCAACTAGTTTAGTTTCACTAAGCACTCCCAAACTAATTGAGATTTAATTATCTTATACTACTTGTCTGTCTGCCAGAATAGCTATTTCTTTATTTCTATATTATCTGTCGAGGTTAAATTATATGTACACAGAAATAAACATTTATTAGGACAAAAATGTTTGTTACTTGTTTAGTACAATTCAAATATAAGCCGATCACTAAAAAAAACGATTAGGAAAATAATTTTTGACAAATGCAAATTAACTCGATTTTGAAACGGATTCGGAAACATTGAATTGGGGTGTAGAACTGTATAAGAACAATGAATCCATCTATTGTTAATATTTTGTTTTCAGTGACAACACCCATCAACAGAGTTACAACATGCAGTAGTACATAACACCCTCCTGCATGAGGTAATATTTGAAGGCAACCCCATTGTTACTGTATCAGATATTATTATTACTATTAGTATTAATTATTAATATTATTATAATTTGCTACAGAGCTAGGATCATCAGTGGTTTACAACATGCAATACTCTTTTACACCTTCCTGCATGATGTAACCAAAGGTTACTCTATTATAGCAGCTATTAATTTATTATTATTATACGATATAAACTTACTACTTAATTTTTGATATCATCTGAGCAGAGCTTGAACTCAAAATCATCCAATTGAAAAGCTAGCGACTTAACCACTACGTCATGAGACAGGTAAAATATAAATTTTCAAATTTTGTTTTAATTTACTTCTGGTTGTTTACTGCCAAATATCACTTTGACACCTGTCAAAAAGGGCAAATTTATAAATTTTTCAAAATCTGTATAGAGATTTTGATAAAAAGTTGAATGAACGATTTATATGAAAACTCATAAAAGCTGCTTGACTGAATCAATAAAAACACACTGCTAATACAGGAACAGGAAAATTGAAAATTGTGTTTTAAAATGATGTTTTTAAAACAAACTAAAAATTTATTTATTATATTAATTATATATTAAACTCCTAGTCATCCATTTTCTTTATTCATGTTATTTCTACTAATTCAAAAATATTGAAAATTCTCTTCTCAGAACTAATTTTAAAAATGCCGTTATTATTTAATTAAGAAACTATTAACTATATTACGCAAAACCAAATTCAATAAGTTGGGTTAATTATAATTATCAATTTTAACTGTAAAATGAATTTTTTTCACAAATTTTAAAATTTTAAACCAATGTTTTTTTATAATTCCTCTATAATTATTATAAATATATTCCAATCTATTTCGTATATTAAATCAAAAGACGTTATTACAAAAAAAAAAAACAAAAAAGGATATACTTTGTCTATATATTTATATAGGATACCTTTATAAAAATTGATTTTCTCTAATTTTCCTTATTTCGGAATAAAAAAAATCAAAACTTTTAATTTTTATTTAATGGGATCATCTATCCCGATTATTTTATTTTTAAACATTAAGAACTGTTAGAATTAAAATAATATTATAAAAAAATAAAATATTTAAAAAAAAACAAAAATTAAAAATCCTTCAGGAACGTTAATCTAAACAAATTAAGGAACAACTGTAAAGGTAGTTTACATGGTTATTAAAAATTTAATTAAACCTTTCTCTGTTTTTTTTTTTTGTGTTTTTCTTTTAAGAGAACCTTTATTCGTTTTTATTTCTGTTCCCAAAAAATAAATAAATTTTAAAGATGACTCCTCCAGCAGCAGCAGCATATATCATCTTTTCTAAGTAAAACATAAATTAGTCGGCGGCTATTTTATTGTTATTATTTTTAATTTTATTTTTTTTTTTTTTGGTGAATCTTTTGAGCATCAGCGGACATATACACTTATATACATATGTAATATATATTATATATTATATACAATATACAAATATCAATTCCATATATAACATCATGATGATTATTATTACTGTTGACTTGCTGTTAATGCAGTTGCTTCTGATGTTGTTAGTTTGTTACTGTTGCCGTCAACCATTCTTATTTCCAAATCACCTTTGAATAAGTTCCTTTAATACTTTGGGGTTTTTGTTTTTTTTTTTTTGTTCTCTTTCTAGACAGGACTAGAAGCAAAAACCAAAAAAAAAAAAAAAAAGAACAGTTTATTATTGCACTGTGGGGTATCCTTGTAATCTAAATTAAAATTCTCTATCATCAGTGAAATTAATCGTCTCTTCTAAAATAAAACGAATCAAATATATATATATATATATATGTATATATATATAAAATAAATAAAATTTGTAGAATGATTTGTTTTACATACATATATTCACATTTATATGTGCATAATATAATATAATTTTAAGTAAAAATGTCTCTTTGCTTTAATTTAATTTGTATATTATTAGTATTATTTAAAAAAAAAAAAAAAACAAATCAATCGACATGGTCACAATATTATTAAGAATTTAAAAAAACAACGTGAGTTAGGTATATGCAATCTATTAGAGATGAAAAGTATTTTTTAAAATGAAATTATTTACAGATATAACGGAATATAAGTTAAGATGAAATTGTATTGTCTTAGGCGACTAATACTCTTTTAGAGTAACAGGTATATAAGGGACACAAAAATTTTTAAAAAATAATATTTAAAAATGTTTTTTATCCAGCCATTGGTACAGTGGTTGACGCACCGCTTCTCATTCATAAGGGAATGACAGGGTTCGGGTTCGATTCCCAGCTGGGTACAATAATTATAATATAAAAAAAAAAAAATATTCATATATCGCAATATATAAATACTTAATATATCACATAATATCTCGTACACCCCACATTCTTACCAGGAAACAGGGGTTATAGCTACCTGGCACATTTATGTACCACGGTACCTGTATATAAATAAATAAATAAAAATGTTTTTGAATACTGATAAGTCGAAACTCTAAATTGAGTTTGAAAAATGTATTTATTTCAGTTTCAAAATTTTATTTCAAAATAAAATCATATTTGACCACGTCAATTTTGTTACATTCCTTATAAAATTTCTTATTGTGTAATAATTTAATTTTTAAGGAGTATAAACAAAAGGAGGAGTTTATTTAATTCGATCCGCTGGCTATTTTTTTAACCTTCATTTTAATTTTTATTTCTTTTTTGTTCATTTAAGTCCCAAAGTCATTTACTTTTAAAAGAATTAATTTATTTTAAAACGCACATGTTTTAGTTTAAAAACATTTCAAATCGTTTTAAAAGAAAAAAGCAAAAACACTTAGAAAAATAAAAATAAAATATTTGACTGGGAACGCCTTAATGAGGCAATAAAAAAAAACAAAAAACATTATTAAAAGGAGATCTTTTATATATTTTCTGCCTAAAACACTGTCATTAATTTGAATCAAAATATCAGAAGTTATTTTAAATTTTAGTAACTCTGTTAGTTATATACTGGAGGCTTTTAATAGAACCTAGAAGTAATTTTAAATTCGGATGCATATATAAATATATTTTAAGTGGCGGTTTTGCTTGAACAAACCTTGCGGGATACTAATAACTGTTGGATTTTGATGCCGCTTAAATGCTTCAAGGAATATTTTCTCAAAATAATTTAGTTAATAAAAGAATTTCTAGTTAGTAAATTTTGAAATTCGTTATTATTCTTATAATTTTGTTTTATTTTTGTTTTTAATAATTATAACTAATATTTAAATTAGATTTAAAGAGCTATAGTTTATATACAGTCTATGATCAATTCATATTAAGTAATTATATGAATAAATTAAATATTAAATAATATCTAATTTCAATGACTAGACACCGTCGGAAACTTTAATCTAAAAATATTGTCTCCAAAATTTTCTCCATTTGAATGTGGAAATAAGAGTTTAAAAACTAAATAGGATAATTTAAATTTAATTCTTTAGATTTGGGCGGTTTCAATTTTTTTTTTTATAACTGAGACTATCTTTTTTTATTTAAATTTAAGTTAAAAAAAAAAAAAGTGATCTAGAAAATCTTGAAATTTTGAATGAAACTTTATTGAAAATTGAAAATTAATTATAAGGAATTTAAAGAATTTAAAGAAAGGCGGTAAAATAAATAATTTAAATATGATTAAAAATGATTTAAATGATGTGATCCAACGGAAAAAGATTCTTATCGTAGAAGATATCAGAAAGTTGATATATATTTTATTTAGAGACAGTTAATTAATACTGGTAATATAAAAAATTTCGAGATCTCGGTGGCCTAGTAGGTAAGAGCGTATAAAATACGCTGATGTAAATACCGAGGGATTGTGGGTCCGAATTTCACACACGTCGTAAGAGTTATTCCCTCTTACGACATTTACCGCCACGCCTGAACAGTAAATGCTGTGTAATTTCCAGAGAAATGCTTAAAAAAAAAAAGTTTCTTTATAAAATATTCTTAGAAATGATATAATCTACAAATTTAAGTTAATATTTGCAAAAATTAATTGAACGCTTCAAAGTCATTAATTTTTTAGGAACTTTTTATTGCTGAGAGTTAGAGTTTTTTAAATTCATTATTTTAATATCATTTGAACTCAAAAATATAAAATTAATCGCAACTACACATGAAAAGGAAAGGTTCATTTATGGTGGCGAAGCAAAATAAATAAATAAATTATATTAGCATTTTCTACCGTATTCACCTGTCCGTCAATTTATTTATTAAAATTTCTGAACTATAGTACAGATAAATAAATGCAATTTTAGACGCAAATAAATCTCATAAAATTGGTAAGAGTCGTATACTAACATTTTTAAGCCATACCCGATGCCATACTATAACAGATCTACGAAGCTGGAATAAGCTCGATATTTAAATAATTAGATAAATTCAAGATCTACTTAAAATTTTTAGAATCTGTCCTAATCTTTAACAGAAATTTATGCTCTATAAATAAAAACAAAAAGAGAGTTAGTTTTTAAAATTTTAACATTTAAGTTTACTATGGATAAAGTTCGCTAATTGCTAAAGTTAAGGAATTTAAAAATTTGTGTAATTAAAATCTTTAATTTACAGTCGAGTAATCAACGACTTAGTACAAATAATGATTGGCGAAACTGAAGCTTAGTTTAATATGAATAATAAGTGATTCACTGTGAAAAGGAAAAAATATCTTTAAGAATAAACAAAATCTACTTCAAAAAAATGTTAGTTCATAAATTTAAGGTACCCGCGTACCCGATAACTGTGCTAATTTTTCAAAGTTAATATGTAAAAAATTTATGAAATAGCTCCGCAATCCAAAAATTAAATAATTTCTCAAACATTTTTTTGTTTTGCTGATGCGGAGTTATTTCATTTTTGTTCGGATTTATTTTTTTCTGTTTTGCCGACTTATATCATATTTTGATTATAATGTTCGCAAATCAAAAAATAAAATAAATCCTCAAATTGACTTTTTGCGGGTTCATCTATTAATTTTTTTCCTTAACGTACATAATATGTATATATTATACGTTATTAAGAAATGGGAGGGATTTTTGAGTTTAGAGGTCCGCAATTTAATGCGGAATTATTTAATTTCTTAATGCGGAATTATTTCATGATGCCCAAAAACTTCATCTCCCAACATTATATTTTGACAAGTATTAATAGTTTTGTTTATGTTTGCTTAATATTGAAGAAAGTGTCTCTTATTTAACAGTGTGTGAGCGAAGCACAATGTTTTCCTTATCACAGAAAATAGCAAGTTATTCGCTGTTATTTTACTCTCTCTTTTCTTGGGGAAAAAATGAGGTATAGAGAAAATCCAAATAAATTGAGATCGAACTAGTTTTTCAACATTTCATGCGACCCTAGACTAACAAGCTTGTTAATGTTGGTATAGTCTAGGACTAAACAACACTAAAAGCCAGACTTTACGCTATAGTAGGTACGATTAACACCCAAATTTACAATATCTAATCAATAGGAAATTACATTTTTTCATTAGATTTTTAGTTTTTAACCATCATTTAACTTTATTTAAAGTAATTAAGTAGTTTAATGAGTAGTAGGCTAAATTATTTATAAGATTATTATGAAGAAGAAATATTTTGATTTACTAAAAAATTAAATAAATAAATTTATGATTAAATCAGTTTGTAATGATTCTCAAAATGATGATACTTATGTTAAACAATATAACTGATATATACTTAAAACATCTTTCTAAGAAAAATTGAAAATTTTGATTCAAAAGTAGTTCAAAGTTCAAGAATTTTTTTTTATTTCCTTTTTAGAAATAAATGCTTTAAAAAATCTTTAGTTTTATATGCTAACTTGTTTACATTTCCTTTCACTTTAAATATTAACTAAAATATATTTAATATCACCAAAAGTGCCAAGTTTAGGACATTTTCAAAAAAAATTTTAAAAAATGTACTTATTGCTTTTACTCTTTCCGTCCGTTCGTCCGTCTATCCATCTGTTTATAAAATTTCTACCCAGTTAACGATAGAGAAAAAATATTATAATCATGTGTAGGTCTCATAAAAGAATTAATTTTGTGGAACAACTTCTTCATCTAGTCCCATCCATCAGGGAACTACAGCCCCTCAAACTTTGAAAAAGCCCAATTAAAATACGTATGTTCCTCTTAACGTAATTTCATGTTCCGTTTAATATTTTTTCATCTGAATGGGTTTAAAAATTTAAAATTTGCTATTTTTAAATACCTGTAACGTAGGCATCTGTATACATTTTTCTTCAGCAAGATATAAAAATTAAACCTCCGCAGTAATATATTTTTTTACGTGTATTAACGGTTTTTCTTAGTTATATAGGGTTCCGAATTTACAGCCCCTCAAAATTGCAAAAAAGTCCTATTTGCACATTTTTTCTTATATATATATGAACTTTTTAAATTTTGGCGCAAGTCACAATTCTAAACAGTTTGTAATATCTTTTGGAAATTTACGCTTTTAAAAACCGTTAGTTTATATTCTGCCTTGTTTCATATTACATTTTATTTAACAAAATGCTTGTTTTGATGAAAACATATAACTAGTTAGTACTAATAATAGAAATTGTAATGAAATGCTTTAATATAATAACAGCTTTTAAAGCTACTATATCAACCTAATTTTATTAAAAAAATAATAATTTATACACTTATTATTGATTTGACACATTTGATTATTTATGACTGAATTTGAAACAAAATAAAAATTATTCAAATAGATCTGATTACTAAAAAAAAAAAAATTTTATTTATTATAATTTTTATTGAATAATTTAAAAAGTTAATATGTAAATTATTAAAAATTATTAAACAATAATATTTTCTATTTTTGATTTTAATGTAATTAAATTAATTCCATGTTGTTAAAATATAACTAAAAAATTTCAACGCCTCTATCCACTAAACATTTAACTCTTAATAAAATCAAAAAAAAAAAAACAAAACAAAACAAAAAATATTTCATAATAAATGTATAATATGAAATATGAAAAATTTTTTTTTTTTTTACGATTGCAACTGTTAATGCCTCCAAACTTATAAATTACCATATTTTTCATTGTTTCTATTTTCTTGATTCAACAAAAAAAAAAAAAAACAAAAAAAATGTTTTCATTACATATTAAATTTTTTAAATAAGTCGTTGTCATATCAAACTATATCGATAAAATAAAACCAAGTCGTTTATCATAAATCGAAATTCAATCGAAACAGTGAAATACCATATATTATGTATATGTAATGTATGTATATAAAAAAAGCTCAATGACCCAATCGGCCACTATTTATACTTTACAAGACCATCAGTCATTCAGAAATAATTATTTAATAATTAATTATAACTAGTTATCATTATAGTTAGGTAATTTCAATGAAAGCTCATTATTACGTGAATTATGGGAGCTTTCTAAATAATTTAACTAAAAAACAATGTCAAAATTTATTTGTATATATACTCTGAGTATCGATTCGATCAATCGATTTAAGTGATTCAAAAGAAATGTCTAGAAATTTTCTGTATGACAGCAATATGATTAATTCGGTAGTTTTTTTTATTTTTTGTTTTTATAAGGGTTGATGCTGAAATGAAAAATAAAAGAAACTTATTTTTAATGGGTTACGAATTAGTATGTAATAAAATGGTATCAAATATAGTACTGTTTCATTTTACGATATACTGACTATTTTTAGATGATATTGTGATGGTATTGCTGCTGTTATTGCTGCCGCTGCCTCTGTTAGTTTGTTTTTTTTTTTTATAGGTATATTATAATAATTATAAGTTTTTTTTTTTTTATGCTTAAAATGTTGCTATTTTTATTACTTGTTATAATGTTGGAGTACGCCTTTTCTAATTTTAATAATATACCGAAGTTTTTCATGTTAATTTACTGAAATGTTTTTTTTTTTTGTTGTTTGTTGTTTGTTTGTTGTTATTTTGCTGCCATTTAAGGTGTTCCAAATGTAGTTTAGATTATTTTTTTTTTTTATTTTATGTTAAATTTGTAAAATTTTAAGATTTGCTAAGTGAGATTGTAAATAGCCATAAGCGATTTTAAATTAGTTTTCAGTTTTAAGTTTAATTTTGCTTTTTTTTTTGTTTTTTTTTTTGTTTTTGTTTTAACTGATCTGTAGTTTAAAATTAATTTTTTGAAATGATTTTAAAATTCATGTGAACGAATTTAGTTGAAAATTGGAATTGCGAGAAGGAAAAAAATATTATGGTGGTGGAAATTTTTCTTTTTTGTTTTCTTGAATTAGTGTGTAAATATTTTGTAAAAACAAAAAAAAAAAAAAAACAATAATATTTAATTTGTAAGATAATTTTTAGTTTAAAACATACGCCCTCAACTCAATGTTTTACTGGTCTTTTTTGTTTTCCTCTCTTTTTTTTTTTTTGTTTTTTTTTGCTTTATGGGTAACTGGTAATTATAAGTTTTTATTAAACAAAATTATTTCCATATGAGTTTTACGGATTTTTTTTTTTTTTAAGGTGGTACATTATTAATGAAAGAATATACTTTAGAAATTTTCTAAAATAAACTTACTTTACAATAATATGTGTACCTATACATAAATTACATATTATATTGTATAGGTTACAATGAATGAAAATTAAATAAAAAAATTTAAATCTGTTTCCCTTTTGATTAATAATACAAAACAAAAAACAAATTTTATAACATCATTTAAAATTTTGAAAATTTTATTTTCCCAGAAATAAAATATAAAAATTATATTCCCGTGTCTAATATTTCAATTTAACAACAAAAAAAAAAAAAAAATTAAATTCACATACGTATTAAAGTTAACATTTTTTTTTTTTTTTTTTTTTGTTAATTCAATAAAACGAAATTTCAGTTTAAATTCAAAAAGTCAAAAATCTTATAAAAAAAATTTAAAGATTAATAGTTAAATAATATTACCTATAAGAAGTCTTAAGAGTTAAATTTTCAAAAATAAATATAATTTAAAATGTTCAAAAAAAAAACAAAAAAAAACAATTTTTAAAGATAAAAATAAAAATAAATAATTTACTACCAAATCAAAGAAAATGGACGCTTTTTATTAACCAATTAAATTTGTTATTTTATTAATTTTGCTTGGAACTCCCAAAAATTTTTGAAATAAGAATAAAAAAAAATAAATTTTAATTTTTTTTTAACAATGAAAACATTTAATTGGTGGAATGTAATAAATAAAACTATATTATGGGTACCTTCTAAATTTTCTATAATAATCATTTAAATTTCAAATTTCGTGTAACTTTTCCTTAATCGCAGAAACTTTTCAAAAAAAAAAAATCAGATATTCAAAATTTTAGATATTAAAGTTGTAGACGTAGTCGTAGCTCCTATCCATTTATATATATAAGAATGAAAATTGCTGTGCTATAATATGAATGATTAGTGCTGTTGACTATATATTGGCGAACAATTTAAACCTTAAATACATATCGAAAGATACAAATTTATCATCTATATAGCAGTACAAAAATAAAGAATATAAAAAAAGACTAATTTCAGCAGAACATTTAAAAGCATCCATAGAGAAACATATTATGTATATAAACCTATAAAAATTTAAAAAAAAAAAAAAATGGCAAGAGTATCCAAAACTGTAAAAATAAAGGATAAAAACTAAATAAATCTTAAAACTTACAAGGAACTACTGCAAAACTGCTATTATAATATATATACACAAACCATAATTTAACAGAAGCACAAGTTTAAAAAATCGGTTGAATAATCTATTGATTCATATAAACATTGAAAAAAGCCGAGGTTCAAATTAATGCGACTATTGATTACTACCTTTAAAATAAGTTTTAGATATTTGTTTTGTTTTCAGTACTTGAGCGATATAAAAGAAGTAGATAACAAATTTTAATATGCAAATCTTTCTCAACTAATCGTTAGTTCACGAAATGAAATTTAGTACATAAGTATCTTAGTTGTCTATAATTCATAGTCAAATCAATAACAATTTTTTTTATGAATTATAACGAATTTCAGAAAGATTTTAAAGTTATTGAGCAAAGCTTATAGTATTGTTAATGCCCGACTTTCGCAACATTTTCATATCAATTCAAGTGTTGTACGACTTTAAAAGCATGCCAAACATAAAAACAATACCTATTATATATATCATACAGATTGTTAACCCTTCATTTACAGTGTTTATCGTTCAAGATTTTCATTTGATTTTGAGTGTTAAAATCTTCTTCTTTTTTTTAACAACCAACACCGATAAAATAACTGACCGCCATGATTAAGTTTCGTTATTAAATTCTCTCTTTGTCTATTTTTAACTGTTTTTTTTTTTTTTTTTTAAATAAAAACTGCCACCATGATAGAAAATGTCATTCAGAAGAGAACAACAAAAACATTATAAAATTTACATAAAACTTAAAAATAAAACTTCATATTATACGAGTATGTATATACATAATATACATATATAAATATCATGTGATTTTAAACATCGCTGATAGTTTTTTGATGACAAAAAACAAAATGAGAAATATCTAATGTTTAAGTTGTTTAATTTATGAATACGTTTCATTAAAACTCTTATCAAAAATGAAAAAAGAAGAAGGGAAAGAACTTTATCAAAACTCAAATTTTCTGATTTGTTCAATTCCATTGACAAACAAAAAAAAAAAACAACAACAATAAAATGAATTTTTTAAATGTCTGTGGATAATATGGTTCATGTTTTTTTTTTGTTTATATTTTACAGTTTTTCCTAACATGGTGGCAAATGACACTGAGTTATGTGTATCACACACAACACAGAAGAAGAAACAACAAAAAAGCAAAGCAAAAAAAATTATACATACATAGGTGTAAGATTCAGATTAACTGATGCTGGGTTAATTGAATTAAATTAAATATACTGAAATCGATCAGTGATCGGTGTTCAAATCAAAACAAAAAAAAACATTCAAAATATTATGCTGACCAGTTAAATCAATAATTTCCATTAAGCATTAAGCTGCATAACATTACAAGAATTCATATTAAAAGGTGGGTTACACTTCTGAATAATGGGCTTCAAGAGCATATTTTCTTTTCTGAATTTCAAATTTTAGTGACTTTTATCAAACCTTATATTTTGCAATAATTTTGATAAAATTTCATCTTATATGCATTCTGTTCATAAGCCAAAAATATAAAAATTAATAAAACCAACTATACTTTAAAACGGAGAAGCAATTTTAATATATCCGATACTGAACCATTTTTTTTATTAATTTTCCAATATTTTTTGTTTTTTCTGCGAAGTAATGTAGAAATTTATTTTCAAACTTTCATCAAGCACTCGCATTGTTTTGCATTGGAATCAACTAAAAACTCTTTTCTTTTATGCTAAAAACAAATGGCAAATCAAATTAGAAGGCAATTTTGAAGATTGTTCCTTTTTCTCATATTGAATATATATTTTATTTCGAAAATTTCCGATTCGATTCTTCGATTCGATATTCGGAACTATCCCTTTCATAATATTTTATTTTCTCAATGATGGAATTTCTATTCTATTTTTAAATAAAATTCAACTTTTTGTTTGAATTCTATGGTGGTCTTGAGATTTGATTTTTAATTGACTGTTTGCGCATTTGATATGTCAGACAAATGTACACAACTTCGGTGACTGGCCAAAGCAAAGCAAATCAAAGTTTTTTTTTTTTTTGTTTTTATTCATTTATGTTTTTATCTTTTGGATTTTGTTAATATAAATTATATGATTGGGTCTTTTATAATGAAACGTCCTGAAACTTATTATAAAGATCAAATGAATGAACAATATTTATAAAAAAAACCTATGAACATAAACATGTTCTGAATGGTGTTAAACGACAACATGAAAAAATCAAAGCAACCAACCAACCAACCAACCAACCAACCATTATGAATCTGAAAAGGAAATATGTGGGCTGATGAAAACATTAAATAAAACAAAAAAAAAAACAAAAATTAAATTGGGATGAGCATGTGCATTTATTAAAATGAATTAACATGAAAATAAATAAAACTAAAAAAAAAAACAAAAAAAAAAATACAAAGTAAAATAAAAAATAGAGAAAGAAATAAAAAATAAAAATGAAATAAAAATTTAAAATTCAATTTAAAGAGAAATGTAACATGTTTTTCAACATTTCTAAGATAAGGTGAATTTTATTTTCACCTAAATTTTAAATTTTTTATAACTTTATTATTATTGAATACAAGAAGAAAACCAACAAAAAAAAAACAAAAACAATGTTAAATAATAAAAAAAAAAATTAGAAAAAAAAATAAATATAAATTATTGGTATATTCTGTGGAATGAAGAATGTTGTGTAAAAATGTCATTTGACATTAATGTGTTGTAATATCAATTTTTAAGAGTTAATGACATTTTTAATGGAATTTATTTTTATGACTGACTGATTTTTTTTATTTTTAATTTCTTTTTCTAAAGCAAATTAAAGATAAATTACAATGTATGTATGTAATTCATTGGTGTTGAATATTGACTTAATTGACAATAGAAATTTTAGTTTTGGTCAAAAATTTGAATAAGAAATAAATAAGTATTTATGCTAATAATAAAAAAAAATCTAAATTGTATGTTAAATAAATTATAGAGAAAATTCTTTTGGCCTCGGTGGCTTAGTTGGTAAGAGCGTATTAAATATCTTGTTAACACCGAAGGAGTGTGGGTTCGAATATCACACACGTCAAAAGAATAATTCCCCCTTACGACATTTATAGCCACGCCTGAAAAGGAAAGGCTGTATATTTTCCTTGTCACATTTATGTCGCAGGGGAATACACCAAAAAAAAATAAAAATTTATTTTGCATTGTATAAATTAAATTAGATATTTATACCCGTACGATAGGATCGGGTATAATAAAATTACTCCTCCGTTTGTAACACCTCGAAATAAGCGAGCTAGATATACCTTCAAAGGTATGGATCGGATCAGAAAAAAATTCTAAGACTTTTGAGCCATGTCCGTCCGTCCGTTCGTCCGTCAGCACGCTAACTCAAAAACTAAGAAAGCTAGAATCTTGAAATTTACACAAAATATTTTAGGAGTAATTTGTAGGTTCACTATTTTTTTTGGTTGAGTTTGGACCAAACCTTAGGGCAGCTCTCGAACACCTAACTTTTAGATCCCCACATTTTTTTTGAAATAGAGCTATGAAATTTTAACTGCTGATAGATCTCACAAAAATATTAATTTTACTTTTAATAACTTTTTTTGTAGCCCCACCCGTTATGGAGCTACAGCTCCCCAAAGGTTCAAAAAAGCTCTATATTTAAATTGTTATAGCACAAATTGTATAAAGTATATCTTCATTTTGAAAATGCCAAACGATTACTACTTTTATTAGCTTTAAAAGTATATATATATTAAATATATATTTGTGGCATACGGTGTCTTAATTTACCGTTATGTGAAACTCAAATTTTGCAAAATCCTTCAACCCTTCTATCTTCTAAACCGTTTAAGTTGGAAACTTGAAATTTTGACAGAAGTTAGATCTTTGAAAATAAGTATGAGTCATTTCAGAAATTTTTTTGTATCACTCCCCTTTTAGGAGCTGTAAGGGGTCAAAAACTGAAAATTTCCTATTTTTAAACACCTGTAACTTGAACACCTGTTAAAATTTTTTTGAAGTAATACACAAAAATTAAAGCTTCAACATTATACTCTTATTTCTGTTAACAACTTTTTTTAATAATATAGGGTTACTTTATAATTGACGAAAGTGTTACTTGATTTTTTCAAATTTTCTAACAAATTTCTTTAACGAATTTTTTCCATTTTGTTTTTTATATTTGCCGTATTTACATACATATATGTATTTTATTGTACTTATAAGAAATTATTCTGTCAATGGAATATTTATATATAATATAATATAATATTTAAAATTATATTTACTATTTTGTGCTAAGTAAATTTAATATACATTTACCGCTTAGTATTAAATGGTACTATAGAATATTTGAAAAAGTTTTGGATTGATAATCGTTATGTGAAGGGTAAGAATCTGCTTTTGTAGAATGCACATATAAACATATAGTTTGAATATATGTACAACCCATAGTTCTAGAAATTATAAAATTCACCCAAATTATTTTAAAATACTAAAATATTAAAAAAATAATATTGTGAGCAGAGTGACAGGCTGTGAACATACTAACGGTTCGTACGGGTATCTAAGAGTTGACAAACTGTATTCTTCCTCGTTTTACTTTAAGCCTCTAACACTTCTTGATGAAAAGAAATCTTAATAAAATCTAAACGTGAACGAAAATTATCATATCATAATGAAATAAAGATTTTATTGAGAAAAATAGTACATCAAAGAAAAAAGGTTAGCCACAAAAAAAAAAAAATAAATAAATTAAGCAATTTATTTCGAAAATATATGGCAATGATTGCAGTTCTAAAACAAGTGTTAAGTTAAGAAGAAACTTCATTTAAAAAAAATTAATTTATTATTTATTTTCTAAAATTAATTTATTATTTATTTATTAGTAAGTATTTTCTACATAAAGACATTTCTTCAGGATAAACAGGCAGACATTTCAAAACGATATTCTTAATCTATACTAGAAGTCTAGTAATACTTCTGGAAAAAAAGATTTTTATGTTAATCAAAAACATAAAACCTGACCTCGTATAACAAACTTATAATGCAAACATTTATTTTAGATTCAAGTACATCAACTTTTAACCGTTTTTCAACTACTTTTAATTAGGGCCAAATTTTATACATACCAATTTTAAATGAAAGTGTATTTTTTCAAATTTTGTGAAGTTTACCTAGTACATAATTGAGAAAACCAAAAAAAAAAAACAAATTCGGACAAGAAAATTATCACATTTCTTCAAAGCTGGACCAATTACTGACCATTATCATATTTTAACTTCGATGATTTTTTGATTCTTTTTCTACTTCAATAAATTATTGTACCTACCTAAAATATGTACGAAGTTTTAAACAACTTAACTTTAACTTTTACTATAATAACATTTTTTTGTTATACCGGTATGAACTATGTTCAAGGGTATAATAAATTTACCATTACGTTTGTGACACCTTAAAGGAGTCGAGTTAGATATAGTGTCAAAGGTATGGATCGGCTCAGAATCGAATTTTGAGTCGATTAAGCTATGTACGTCCGTCCGCACGATAACTTAAAAAATAAAGGAACTAGGAGGCTGAAATTTTTGTCACTTTTGCAAAATTGTTAGTTGTGCTATTTAAATTCAACATTTACGGTCGGCGGGTTCGAGTAGCTGCTATACAACTTCTTGCCTTAAATGGAAATAACTCAGTATCTATTCAAGTTAGGTTTCTGAAATTTTGCAAATGACGATCAAGTTTTATGGCAACAACTTCTGTAAAATTTGGTTGTGATGGTATGACAGGTTCTGTTAGTCTACTGAAGCTAGGAATCTGAAATTTAGTAAAGAGGTGTCAAGTTACATGCCAACAATTTTTGTAAAATTTGGTTCGTCTAAAGCAGCCGGTTCAGGCTTCTTGCACCTCTTGGAACTTAATGAAGATAGGAACAATAGATTCGGGTAGCTGTCATACAACTCCACAATTTACATAAATATATTTCTGTAGTTAACGTCGGTACTAAAACATCTGAATGTTTTTAAAAGATGATCAAGTTTTATAGAAACAGGATATATTACGTTCATACGGGTATCCCAGAGTTGACACAGTCTACTCTACTGCACTCTTCCTCGTTTTTTTTGAAGTTCCTCTTTCGCTTTCCATTTCAATTAACCTGGAATAGTGTAGTAAATAGAAATTATACATAAAAATATGACAATAACATAAAACAAAACAATTAAATTGCATCAAAAAACCAAAAATTAAAATTTTTGTTTCTTTCCCTCCTCTTTTTCATATTTTTTTTTACAGTTTCTTCATATTGTTCCGAAACAATTTGATTCAATCATTCAAAAAAAGAAAAAAAAAATTGTAAATGCAAAAATAAAAATTATTCGAAAACAAAAAAAAAAAAAAACAATTTTTAAAGAAAAAACATTTTTGTTTTAATGTCAGGCATTAAAACCGAAATACCAAAACAAAAAATAAATAAAAAAAAGAAACCGAACCAAACGAAATTATAATCCACTATATAATCTCTTTAATCGATCACTTACAGTTGTCCGATTTCAGTAAATTTTTTAGCACCTGAAGATTCCATCTTCCGTATCCAAATCAGGCAAAACAACAACAACAAAAAACATAAAATAAAAATATATACTTTTGTTTCAATATCTGTTTAATTCTTAAGATACCAAACCAAAACCAAGAAAAACAAACCAACAAAAAAAAAAAAAAATAATAAATTTATGAAAGAAAAAAAAAAATTTTTTTTTTTTTTTTATATAAATGTATGTAGATATTCAAGTATATAATAATGTTTACATCAATTTATACATTTATATAAAGGTAAAAATAAAAAGTAACCATTTAAAATCAATAGTTGTAATCAGAAACTTTCTAGCCTCAAGTCATATCAATAAATTTAAGAGAAATAACGAAAAATTTATATTTTTTATAAAAGAGAAATAAAAAAAAATCAATATTTACATTGAAATTATTAAAATTTCATAATAATCTTCCATAATATATCAAGTTCCATTCACATTCATTCAAAAAACAAAAAAAATAAAAATTAAATAAGATAGAGTTGGTCTAAACAACGTTTGGACTATAAAAGTTTGACTGATATTTAAAAGAATAAAAGAGCTCATATTTATTTATATTTTTCATTTCGCGCCAAAAAACAGAATATATACTATACATATTAATATTAATATTATTCTGTTACTGGAGAAAAGGATAACTGTCTTAAGAAGCTTTAAAAAAGTTTTTGGGGGCATAAAATAATGCTTACAAATGTGTTCTCAAAGCAAATCAAATGGGAAAGCAGAAACTTTTTCGTTATTTTATTTACCCAATTACTATCAGACAGACCTTTGTAAAAAGTAAGTGTTCGATAGTTCCTCTACCGTTTCACGTCCCTCGCAGAATATGTACTTATAGTTTATCGTTGAATTACAGTATTCGGCATTAAATGATGCTTCCACATGCGTTTGCCCTTTAAACAGACGTTTTGGAAAAAATGTAAATTTTCTTTTCATTTACCGACTTACTACTAAATCTTTTGAAAATGTTGTTATGTTTAATCGTTACTTCTGCTTCACACTCCTTTCAGAATTTGTACTGAGTTCATTGTTGTATTTCAGGATTTCAATCTTTAGAATAGACGAAATATCGGATATTGAAATTAAAAAAATCTGAAACGGAAGTCTGAAATATTTCGAAATAATTCAAAAATTTCCACTAGTTTTATTTTCTCTGGCGTAGAAACTTCAAACCCTTTGACGAAATTTTCTTTTTAATATTTCGTAAATCAATTACATAAAAAACTAATAATGAATTATATACTGTGCTTCACAAATTGTTATTCGATTCGATTATTAATTTAATTATTCAAGGTGAAAAAAACTTGTACCTTGTGAACTTATGCGAAAACACTATTTGTTAGAGTTCGATATAAATAACTAAACAAAAAACATTATTTTTTATTTAAAATAATTTAATTTGTCTTGAAGTTACGGTTGTATCAAAAGTTAATTTTTAAAATTCAAATATCAACATTCGGTTTATTTCTTTGTATTTTTTTTTTTTTGTTGTTTATTTCTTTCTTCTAAAAAAAATGAATCCGAACGCTACTCGTTCATTGCATTGGAAAATGTTGTTTTTCAACAAATGATACACAAAGTTTAAGAAAATACAATGACGATCTTTTCATCATATCATCGATCGGATTAAAACAAATAAATTCAATTTTTATAATTTTTTTTTTGGGGGGTAATTTGATATTATTAAACCAACAATTTCATCGGTTCATTATTTTATTTTTTTTTTTTTCGAATTAAAACCACAAAGATGTCTTCAGAAACATCAATTGTTTTTTTTTTTTGGAAATTATTTTTTATCTCTTCAAACTTACCATTTTTTTTTTACATCGAGATCAATGAAGATCACCTGTACGATTATATAATTTTTTTTTATAAATTAATTTTGGTTTTTTTTGTTTTTGTATAGATGATCCAGGTTATAAAAAAAAAACTTAAATTCTGACTTTTTTGGTATTTTACGATAAGGTCGATATGTGTAAGTGGGCATTTAAATTAATAAACGAAAAGAAAAATAAAAATCGATTGTATCTTCGGTGGTCTTCTCCTGGAATGTTGTTTACAACAGGACAAATCCAAAGGTGACAAATCTACATTTTTATTACCCAAAAGTATTCAAATTGTAATAACATAATTTATTTGTAACTTTGTTATTTCTTTTTATTTTATTTTTTTTTTGTCTTAATTTAAGTGACTAATTAAGTGACTATATTGTCGCCATTCATTCAGTTTTTTTTTGTTTTTGCTTAGTTCTGGTGTCAAAAAGTTAAAAAAGAAATATTGATAAAGAAAAAATCTACAGCAGGCAATTGATATCTTATACTAAATAATTGTATATCCTAGAATATTTGAAGAAAGAGTTCTAAACAATTTCAAATAATGTACCTACAAAAAAAATAAATAACAGTGCAAGTTAAAATTATTTTGTCTTAGTTGCAAAGAAATATAAAACAATAATTATACAACGTTATAAATATGCAATATATATATGTTCTTATAAACTTACAAAAAGTGTAAAATAGAGAATTAAGAGAAGAGTAGTCAATTGTGGGAGTTTGCTCATAAACAGATTTAATACTAGAAGGATGCAATTTAATACTAGAAGGATGAAGCAAACGAAAGTGAGAACCTGGAGTACTTTGTTTTCTGATATCAGATGGCCCTAGCTAAAGCCGGACTCCTCTCACTCGGCATACCGTTCTATCACAACGTCAGCGAGCTTACTGAACACAAAATCAAAAAATAGATTTCGTATCTGAACTCCTCGGGTTGGATATAAAACCGTAAACAATCCTAAAACATAGGTCACGTGAGTGCAGTGGTATCAAAATGACGTAATCTAGAGCTAATTGAGGCCTTCACGTAGTATAATGAAGGTCACCACCCTACCTATCTACCTAGAAGGATGAACTTAAAAAGGATACTAAGAAGTTTCCTCCACTTGATAACACAAAATCTTTCTATAGTAATGATATTTGTTTAAAAAATTGATTACTCCGTAATTTTATATTTTATACGTTTAAATGTGTCTATTATTTACCTAAACGATTTTACGTTTGACTCAAAAAGTCTTCAATTATTTTCTATACTTAGGTTATTAAATATATTGACAACTTCATGGTACAATTCCAATTAATTTCTTACAATACACCATTCGTATTTCCTAGATCAGTTTTTTTTTTATTCTTGCTGTAAAATCTATTTAAATATCCTTTCTACTTGTAATATAATTTCTATCCTGCGTAATAAAATATAACATCAGTTATCAAATTTCCTATCAAATTTCTTGCACAAAAAAGAAACACAAAATTAACTTCTCAACACAAAATAACATATGAAACGATCAAAACAAATACTGATAATAAAACCAAGAAAACCCTAATAATTTTCTAAATTTAATATTGATATGAAGTTCTAAAATTTTAAAGTACCTACCTTCAATAAAAGACACCGATAAGACTTCATCATTTAAAAATATATAGACATCACTAAAAACAAAAAATAAACCAAAGACAAAAAACTAATAAAATTGTAGACAAGACTTAATCTAAAATTAAGGTTTTTTTTTTATCTTTAGACTGCATCTTTTTTTCTTAAAGTCTCAAATTTTTAAACGAAATTCTACAACAACAATAAAACTTTGTTAAAATAAATGAATGATAAACCTATAAATATTCTGTATGATGTGTAAATTTACACTTACAAAAACTTTTTTTTTTTTTAATAGACTCATCTCTATTAAGGGCTCAATCAAGTCAAACTAATTGGCCCTCCCAAGTGCATTTGTCCACAGAATTTATTGATAATGCAATAAGTTGAAATAAACAAGTGCACTGAAGAAAGATATCAAGAACTTATCATCGAAGATAATTCAAACCTTTTTTATTTTCTTTTAAGTTTTTGTTTTTTGTTGTTGATTGTTTGTTTTAAGAGGCTTGCTAGATGCTCTAAGTACCTTTTCAGGAAATTAATTTTAAAAAATAAAGATTGGTGATAAAATACAAATAAAATCGTTTGACACTTTCTTTCTTTTCATTACATTGTTAAATCTCTGGTCTATAGGTTTTATTTTCAAACAAATTAATTGTTGTTGATTTTGTTTTGGATACAATGTCTTGGTCTTGGATCACTCAACAATATTATAACATATAAGTAGAGAATTTATTTTTAAAATCATTAATTTAACATGCTACGCTAAAACTATATTGAATTTACTAATGTAATAATTATTGATATGGTATTGTCTTTGTCTATAGAGTCTTGTAATTGAGATTATGTAAATTTTTTAAGGTATAATATATATATGTATTGTTAAGTGTTTCACATGTATGTCTGATGGAGGTCTTTGAATTTTAATAGGAGTTAAAAAAAAAATTCAAAGATAATCTTTATTTTTATGATTTCTGGTTTTTGTGTGCTTGATTTCTCTTTCTTAACTGTTTTAAGTTTCAAGATCATCTCAGGTTAAGTGTTAATTTCAAGAAAATTATGTGAGAACTTTTTAGATTTGAAATTGAAGCTTATTGAAAATAGAGAAAAAAAATTTCAATAAAATTTTATTTTTAGGGGTAAGACTAATCGAATGAATTAAAATTCTTTTCATAGGGGGTCTCAGATTTCATTCATAAAAATTCTATCAAAGGTTACTATTGCATTTTAAAATTATTGAAGAAATACAAAAGTGGGTTGGACAAAATCATGGAGGGCACCATTTTTATTTTAAATTTTTTTTTTAGTGTTCGAATTAAACCCTTGAACTCAACAGTTTTATTTGAGATATCATTTTTTTTTCATTACAATTTTTTAATTAGCGACAGAAAAGAAATTGAAAAGAAATCTATATAAGAAAATAAATCTAAAACGTAGTAAGAATAGGATCATAAAAAAGTATTTGGGATTTTTTGGTTTTAAATGATCCTTTATAATATTTTTTGCAATTAAATTTAAAAACACAATCATTCTTCTAAAAATTTTTTAGTATTCACAATTTAATTAAAGGATTAAATCAAAAACTGTCATGTCATAGCATTCTCAAAGAGGATGAATGAAAAAAAGAAAAAGCAATTCCCAACAAATTGTAACGGGCAGAAAAAAAAACAAAAATTATTGCTTTTTTCTTTTCAAAATAGTTCTTAAAAATTAGATTATCTGTTTTTCGGGATCAATGTGAAGGACTTTGAATACATTTAATAAAGTGTTCTTAAGTGGTTGTAATCCGATAATTCTTGCCTTTTAGGATACTACTCAGAATAGTAGTAATGCCTATAATAAATTATGATAAGTGACTAATAATATAGTGTCCATGGTCAAATTTATGTTCTGATAATAATAATAAAGAGGATTATAAAAATTCATTTTTTTTTTATTTTAATAAATTTCTCAGAAACCTTCTTATAAAAGATCTTTTATATTTTGAAATCTAGATCAAGAGTTTTCGGTTCTCTTTTGTTTTTTTTCTTCAAATCTGATAAAAGATAAGACAATTTGCTTTAATTATTAGATTCTAATAATTAGTATTGCTGAATAATAAGATTTTCTTAGAAAATAGACCGGAAATAATTAGAAGCAAAAATTGTAAATCAGCATCAGTATTGGTTTTCTTTTAATTCGAATGAAAATTAGGAGGATAGTTCCATTTCTTTGAACCAAAATTAAAGATTATAGATTTATTTGAATGAAATAAGGAAGATAATTTTGTTAAGAAAATTACTAGTAGTAAAAATGTCTTGATTTAAAAGAATCTCAATAGATTTTAAATTTAAATTATAGAAATGGACATCGGTTTCATCACATTTTTATCATGCATTTCAATTAAATTATAATGAAAATATCTTTTTTAGGACTAAGTTTATATAAATAATACAAGAATAAAGGAAATAAGTCATTCATTTAAAATTTTATGTTCGTCATCAATGTTATCTATAACACCTATTCAGAATTTAAAATTAGTTGTCTCAGCTACAAAAAAGCGGTTAAAACTAAGCTAAAAATACAAATATTTGTGTTATTATTACTCTATAGCGACTCCATATTTTCATATATCCAAAAATAAAATCAATTCAATAGGTTCACCTTTTAAGTATAGAAAATTAATACTCACAATAATATAACCAAATAATGTTTAATCATTTAACCTAACTAATCGTGCATTTAAATGGGAGATTTATTTGTTTTGTTCAAGCATTAACTCCACAAATAATTTTGAATTTTTCAAATTCTCAACCACCAGGTGGTATATGTAAGTGTGGCTATATACTTTGAACAAGCCAATGAACATCCTGTTGAGAATTTTTCTTTTTTTCTTTTTTTGAAGAAAAACACGTACAACGCTTACAACAACAAAAATTATTACAAATTTTGAAATACTCATCAAATTTATATTCTTAATTTAAATTTTAAGTACAAAAGAAATTAGAAAAAAATAGTTTTTTTTTTTTCTGAGGGTGGGAATACCCTCCTTGGTTTCTTTAAATGATTTTCAATAAAAAGAAATTTCTAATAATGTTAAAAAAAAAAAAAATTTCCATATTTCATTAAGTTTTTTTTCCATTATAACACCTAAAAATTAATAATAATAAAAATAATTTACATACACAGGTATTTGACACGAGTAAAATGTTATTTTATCCGTTTGTTGATAGTTCTTAGGGTTTGAATCATTTTTGATTGATGACTTTTCATCACCAGGAAATGTTATTTTTTTGCTTTGATTTTTTTAATTTTTTTCTTCCTTTTATTTCTTTGAATTGTAATTCTAAAAAATTCACAAAAAAATTCAAATTTATTTTAACAACAAATCTTTTGTGAAAAAGTGTTTAGTATTATGAAAGTGATTTTAAGTCAATAAAATTGAATAATAAGTCTTTTTTAATTAACATTTTGTTTTTAACAGAAAGAATAATAATTTTTGCCTCTGAATTTTTTCCTTTATTATTTTTGTATCATATACTATAGTTGGTTTGAATGCTCGTCCAATCATTGACGTGAGTGGTTTTAATTAATAAATGTTAAAACATAAGCCCCAATAAAACAACATAAGCCCCAATAACATTCAAATAACTTTAATAATTCCTTTTTGATATCCTCTCTATATACAAATTAAAGTCATAAATCTATAAGTTTTAGTATAAAATAGTTTGAAAAATAATATTTTAATCGTTTTATATAATATTTTTATATTATTACAAGAGATAATATAACGGCTTTTCCTCAAACATCATATTTTAAGAATTCCATAATGTATTTTAATGGTTATTAACTTTATTACATGGCTCGGATTAGAACTTTAAAACAATGTTCATTTCCTTTTTATATAATAAAAATTTTACCGGATTTGTTTCTTCATTTGCCTATAACATTTTTATTAATTCGTATATAATATTTAAAATACAATATTAAATGTTCGGATGACTTTGTGATATATCATGTCAACTTTTAGCATATTTCTTACTTTAAGTAACTAAATATCATCTAAATTTAAATTTAAAAAAATTGCGTTTTTCGCGGTAAATTCTTTTGCAATCGATTGCAAAACTTTATTTTAGATGGTAAAACTAATATTCTTGATAAGTATCATCCTAAACTGTAAGAAAAAACTCTTGTAAATATTTTTTTTGCTGCACTAACTATAAGTATATATCTTGCCCTTAATGAAAATATATTTTTAATTTTGTATTTCGAATACTGTTTCTAACGATTTTTCATCAAAATAAAATAACAAAAAGAATTAAAAAATACATGAAACTTAAGTTATAGCATACATTAAATTCATTTTATTTTAGTACTTAAGTTACACCACATCATAACAATCACACCGAGTTCAGAAACAAATATATATATATATATATATATAATATATATATTTATTAATATATATAATATTATTTTTTAATCGAATTATCAACGCTTTATTATCACTCAGTTAGGGGTGGGATTAAAGTTTAAGCTTTAAAATAGGAAATCATTAGGAGTTAGGAACGTATCGAAATATTATAAATTATATTTAAAAAGTGCACGCGTACATTTTTATGTTATCTTTTTTTCACAGTTTTTCCACAAATTTAGAATAAATGAAAAATTATTTCTTTAAATAAAGAAAATATGTGATTGAAACAGGAAAAAAAATCATGTTTTATTATATATAAAAATTTCTCTTGTTTTAATTTAAAAAACATTCACTGTTAGTGGTCCCAAAATAAATTTCTTGTACATGTAATGAATCGCACTATAATAATAAAGGTATATTTTGTGATCGCGATCTCTGTATAATTCATTTATTTTCGTATTTAAAATCACCTGTGAAGGTGAATCTCCAGGTACTCAACCCTTTTTGAATTTAAACGTTTAGTGTTTTCATTCCTGTATACTCCATAGGAATACATAAAAGGTGGAAAATATATTTGCTTTTTGTCAAAATCATTTAGTTGAGGTTTTTTTTTTTTGTTAAATTTGAAAATTTCAAAGGCGAAATAAAAGTACAAACAACAACAATCGGGAAAAAAATTAATCGATTTAATTCAAATATTATTTTTTTTTTTTTTGATTATTAATCAATATTTTGATTGTTCTGAATTATTCAATATAAAAAAAAAAAAAAAATTATAAAGTGATTGTTTGTAATGTTCTTAAGCGTGTGCAAGACCTCAGATGAAGATTTTTTTTTTTTTGAATTTTTTATTATTGTGATTTTTTGAAAATGGGTGGTTACCAAAAATCATATTTAATATGTATGTAAAATATATTATGATTGTAATTGTAAGAGTTATAAAACTAATTGTGACCATAAAAAAAAATTAAAGAATCAATAAAATTTCAAAACAAGAGAAGTGTATATTAATATAAACGGTCTATTGTAATGTAAAGTTATAAACACGCAATTTTATTATTTTTATTTTGTACTTATTAAATTGATTTTTCATGTATGAATTAATTTTAAAGGACGATCTTATGAAGAAAACAAAATAACTGATAAAGTGAGTTTAGTATAATGCAGAACAAAAAAAGATTAGAAAATGGGTTAAACATTATAGCTTAAGCGATTATCACAAACACATAACCAAATAATTTAGTTAATACTAAACTTAAATATGAATATGATATATAATATAATTAATTATTAATACTAAACTTAAATATAATATGATATTTCAATATGAAACACTATTATTTTTTAATTGACGCCTAAATGAAGTTGATAATCTGAATAATGGCGTATAGTAGTGAAGTCGTCGACCTTTCAATCAAAAATCCTTTGGATTCAAAATTCGTTTCAGAATTTTTTTCCCAATCTCCAGCAGAATATACAACGCCTTAATGAAAATAATGATTCAAGGAACTGAAGTTTAGTAAATATAATAACTATGACTTAGGGGATACTCTATATGCTACTTTAAGCATTGATCAGCACAATAAATGATTCAAGAAACTGAAGTTCTCGTATTGATTCAAATTTAAAGTAAGATTAAGAAAATTTTATAATTCCAAAAGATGTAAGTAAGAAGCGGAAATTAGAAAAAGAAGAGTAAGGAAAGTCTAAGCTTTAATTAAGAAAAGCTGAACAGAGTAGCAAACTGGGATAGCATTCAATTTGTTTATTTATAATCGATTTTTGAAATTCTTCATTTTTAGTGTTCTTCAAATATAATAAAATATCAAATATAATAATATATATATAATATAATATATTAGGAGAGTACAATGAACAAACCTCTATTGAAACATTACATCATATACTTCTAATACTAATATCGACATAAAAATTTATTTCCATAGTTTAATCAAAAATCATTCAACCTTCTTCTTACATAAATAATGATAACCCTTCAAGTACAGAACCTGCATATAAAAATATTTAAATCATTTTTAAATTTTTTATTTACCTGTACCAAATTAAAAAAAATTTTCTTTGATTTTCATACAAAAAATAGCGACAAATCATAGAATTAGAAAAAAAATATTTGTACATCATTTTTTTCATTCTATTATTTACACCTCATTATTATAGGGACTTCATTTTTTATGTATTTTTTGACTAAAGTTGAAAGAACCATTTTGTAAATTCAATAATTTTATTATTATTATATCATTTCAATATAAAAATACAAAAAAAAAAGAAAAGAATCATCATTAATTATAAATTGTATCGATTTTATAAAAATAACACAGAATAACACTTAAATGAATCGAATTGTTTATTATTTTTTTTTTATTATTACATAATATGCAAAGCTATTAATAATTTATTAGATATTTCTCATTATACAATGAATATTATATTAAATCCTTTTGATAAAATTTTTTTTTTTTTTTTATTTAATATAAAATTTGATTGGCATTTTATTTTGGGATAAATAATAATTTTCGATACAATTTACAAAATAAAAAGAACAAATGAATGAAATCAAATATATCCAGGGGTGCGTTATGATTATTCAATACATACCTATATTTTAATGATTATTAAATCTATTTTATAAAATTTTATAAAAATAAATATATACAATTGTATATTAATTTGGTAATTTGACATAATGATGTAAAATTATTTTTAAATTTTTATTTTTATAAATAATTTTTTTTTTTCATATAAATTTACGTATATTATAATAGAAATAAAAGGGATAACAATATTAAATGTTTAAAAAAATAATCAAATCATCAGATTTTCTATTTTATTTAAATTGAAAAATGATTTTTTCAAATTTACTATATTTTTTTTATTATTTGATTCAAGTAATTTGTTTTATTATTTAAAACTTTTATAATTTTATTTAAATTATAATTTTGATTATCAATTTTGTGTGGCATTTGAAGAGATCAATTTTGTTTTTTTTTTACTTATTTTATTTTATGGTGGTCTAAAGGAATTTTCAAAATAAAATAATATTCTTATTTGTAATGGGATAAACAATCAAATTAGTAATAGTAAAAGTTATTTATTAAAGTACATTCCATTAATTTTTTTTCAAAAATTGTTAACCTTAAGTTTTAGCCTAAGATTAGAGTCCATCTTTTTCCCCCCCAAATCATATTTGAAGACATTTTGAATTCTTATAATTTTTGCTACAATCTTTTTGATAATATTTGTTTCGTATAAAGATTCTGTTTTCCATTTTTTTTCCTCTTCCTTTCCTTGACCCCAGACAACCTTATTTCATCTTAAATTTGTATTCTTTGATGATTCGTTTTTATTTCAAGACCTATTTCTAAGGGTAGGTGGAAATCTTGAAAGACACCAATTACAATAGTGTTGGAGATTAACCAACTAAACGCCACCTCCCTTTTAAACCAAACATAATTTAAAACCTATGGTACGATGTACTGTTTGGTTTGGGGATTGGCAAAATAGGAATAAAGGAATAGGAATAAAAATATTTGGAAAATATAGGAAGTTATTGGATGTTGGGAGAATTATTTGGAACAAAGATGTTGATGTTCTTCTTGAATTTATCAATATCATACACCTTATGATTGTTCTTTAAGTCAGAGTTGAGGTAGCTATGGGATCATTTATTAAACGAATAGTTCTGTTTTGAATTTTGTCTAGGTATCCCAATGCTGTTTGTGGGGCTCTTGTCCAAATATGTGAATTCTAGGCCTAACGAATGATTTATAAAGTGATCAGTATTTGCTCGCGATTGTTAGATTTCTGTTGTCTCAAAATGCCTTCAATTAAAATTCCAACTTATATTTTCGTATTAAAATAAAAAAGAAGAAGATTTTTATAATTTTATCCAGTTCATATTTCAACCCCTAGATTTAGAATTTACGGCTACACCAAATTTCTCTTATATAGTCTTCAAATTCTGTAATATTTTGTTTAATTGATAACTATCTAATATGGCGCATTGTAGTTGAAATAGAAATACAAAAAGAAGATATTTCTAATAAGTAAAAAACTTTTATAGCACCACGACCCATATTTCTTTTGTAAAATTTAAAAAACACATTTTATTAATATCATATTTTACATTAAATTGCATTAACGTTTTAGTTTAAAAATAATTAATATATTTACATATGCACATTGCACATATAGCTATGAACAGAAACAAAATTCATTTATTCCAAAAAAAAAAAAAAATATTGAAGGATTATGTGAATTTATAAAAGCAATCACACCTTACTAAAATTACATGCAATATTTTTTTTATAAAATCAAGTAACAAACAATATTTTTTTATTAATTTCAAACATAATTTTTATTATTATTATAAGTACATTTTTTTTTTTATATAATTAAAATCCGATTGAATTATAATTCACAAAACATTTGTCAGGAGCTTTATTAGTGCACAGCACACCCATTTGAATTTTCTTTATGAATTACTTTTAATGTCAACAAAAATTCGATATATAATTTAATACGATTAAATTTAAATATCGAATATCTTTAATTAACAAAATAAAAACAATAAAGAAAATAAAACAAAATTAACAGTTATAATATTAAGACATTTATATAAATTATTATATGCCACACCTAACTTATAATTCAATAATTCCAAAATACTAAAAAAAAAAATAATAAATATAATATCAATCGAAAAACTAAGAACTAATACGAATTAAACTTAAATCGATTCATTCACAAAAAAAAAAAAAAACAATATCCATGTATAAATATTAGTCACAAATTTTTTAAATCGAAATTCTGAAAAACAAAAAAAATTTAATATTTATTTATTTATTAAAAATTAATAATAAAATCTTTAAAACGAAAGAGATAGAATTATAGATAAAGAAAAATAATTCAACTAATTTGCATGTAAAACCAAGAATTTGAACACATTTTTTTGTTTTGCAGTGATGTTTTGTATTTAGTTTTTTTTTTTTTTTTTTTTTTTTAATTTGAATCCAAATAATATTTCCAGGTTCAGGTTCAGGCAATAAGACAAAAAAAAACCTGCTTAGTTATAATGATTTTTTAGTAAAAAAAAAAAATTAAATAATATTTGTGTACCTTTACACAAAAAATTCATTTCATATTTGCCTCCGGGTTTGTTCTCAATTCAGAAGCACAGCAGGAGGTTCTAAAAGTTATCACGGTCGAAACTAATAGATGGACGACAGACGATTTCGTTCTTGTTTTTTTTTTTTTTGTTTTCTTCATTTTCTGTCTCTTTTCTTTTGTTTTATTTTGCGTTGTTTTCTGCGTAAGGTTCTTTTTCTGCTTTTTGTTTTTGTTTTTGTTGTTGTTTTTAATAATAATTGTTGTAACCCAAAAGCTATATTTCTCTACCAAACCCAGTGTTATATTGGCTTGAAGGATTAGTGGCTCGGTTAATGTTTGTTATTTAAAAAAAAAAAAAAGAAAAAAAAAAAATAACATAAGATTGTAAAGAGAATAAGATGAACGAGGTTATGAGCCAATTTAATTTGCATTTGCATTTTGATTTTTTTTTTTTTTGTTTTTGATATTTTGTGGTATTATACACTTTTATATATAATAATATGTTGTGTTATGGAAATCCTCTACATATATCATACATTATACATGTATAAATATACAACATAGGTATGTACATACACATTACACATATAACATTTATATGAATTTTAGACTATCATATTATGAGATGTTGTCTCGTAAACAAATGAGGATTTCTGACTTTTTTATTAGTTGTTTTTTTTTTTGTTTTTTGGTTTTGTTTTGGTGCATATTTAAAAACGCGTAAAAAATTCTTAAAAAAAAAAATAAATTAAAAAAAAAAAAAATTGATTGTAAATATTTTTTAATAATGCAATTAACTTAAAAAATAATAAAATAAAATAATAAAAAATAAACCAAAAAAAAAAAAGTAACAAATTGAAAGGTATGAAATTGTCTTAATAAGAATATATTTTTTTTGTTTGGTGTTTTTTTTTTGTTCGATTTATGAGTTTACAAAGAACCTTAAAAGAAAAAGGGGTTTCAATGAGTAAGCATTAAATTTAAATGTTACTAAATCAAAATATTTAAAAATAAGTTTGGAATTATAATATATGTATTTATGTATACCTATAACAGTTATAAGTATTTTTAATTGGTTTTGTTTAAAAGCAGATTTGTTTTATGTTGGGGTATTCTGAAGTTTTTTTTTATGTAACCAATAGTTTTATCTAACTTAAGCCATCGAACTTTCAGTAGAAATACCACGTATTTCAACGTCAATCAAATCATGTACGAAAGTATGCAACTTTAATATGAGCTAGCTTAGCTTTCTTAGAACATTAAATTTTAACATAAAGTGTAAGATAACTTTAATATTAGTAAGTTGTATTGAAATTATTATTAATTTATATAAGTATATAATAAATTTTTGAATAGTTTCTGCATTTATCAAGATTAGGTATCTAAAATATTTACTTTTTCTATTTTAATTACAAAACTTCTGCAACAAATGAAAACTAACGGTTTTTAAAGGCGCATATTTTTCAAAAGATAATACAAACAGTTTAGTAGAATACATTGACTTGCAGCAAAATAAATGGATACTTTCTTCAATTTACCAAAGAAAATTAAGAAAATGTACCTATTACACATAAAAACATTATCTTAGAACTTTATTTATTAGCAAATTTTAGGAAATAGCAAATTTCCAATTTGTGAGCCCTAATACAGCTTTGAAACAATGGGTGATATAAAAAAAATTTCTGACTTAACATATGTTTCTTCTCTAAAAATGTTAAGGTTACATGTTATAAGATTAAGGTTATGTTACGAAGACATGAAGGAAGCAAAATGTTCCAAAATTTTATTTTCACATAACTGCAAATTTAAAATAATATATTTATAAAATTTTGATATTGATTTATATATGTAAAAAATCTTCTCGTTTCGTGTTTTTAGATTTAAAAAATATTAATCAGAAGCTGAGATGGACACATTTAAAAATAGGGTTTTTTCAAATAAATTTTGAGGAGTTGTAGCTACGAAACGGATGAAAATACTTGAAAAACTTATTCTACAACATTAATTTTTTTAAGAGACATATCCATGGTTAAAATTTCATTGTACTATCTTCAACGGTAAACAGAAAGGTAAATTTAAAATTTTGATCAAAAGCATTGCCCTATTGCTGAATGTTTTTTACTAATATTTGTTTAAAATCATGCATATTTAAAAATTTTAAATAAACGTACAAGATCCCAACCTACTTAGACTTGGGAAAAGTAATTTAAGAAGTTATGACAATTTTAAAAGAAGAAAATCACATTGAAAAGAACCAAAACTTGGAATTAACTTTTAAGTAAAAGCAAAACATGGACAATTTTTTGGAAGTATTCTATTTATTTTTTATTCTATAACAAATAAATGAGTCCAGACTTAACCTAAACTATTTTAAAATTTATATTTTCATATATTTATATTATATTTGAGATGGGGCGCCATTTAGACGCCTATTCAAAAATATAATTCCATTATTTGAGACTAATAATATTATCCACCGAACACAAATTATTACTTAATTATTACAATATCTACTATTTAAATAAAATTAAATAATATTTTATTATTAACACTTTTACCTAATAACCCAAATTTCATTCAAATTTATTCAAAAATTTTTTAATTATATTTACTTTTCTTTTTTCAATTTACATTTTGTCATTCATTTATAAAATTTTCAAAATTTTCAACTAAATTTAATAACTTCCCAAAACAATAATTAGAATTTTTAAATTCTTTTAAGTGTTATTATTTACTTCCTTTCTTTATATTTTATTACTTTATTGAATCTTAAATTTAATACATTTTCTAAATAAAGTATCTATACCTTTACCAAAAGTAATAAATTTCACACTTATTCCTAACCATACATCATAAGAATAAAAAAAATTATCAGATTATTTGTATTGAAATGCCGCGTAAATCACTTAATAATTATATTTTCCGCCGATATTTTTACGATTACCTATAATGATACTTTTATCAATGTTTTTAATGTTACAGTTGTGGAAATTTGATTTGCACATGTTAGTCATTTTTAATTTTAGAATAGAAAAACCCTGACAAAAGTTATGTAGTAGGGGGGAATAACTCTTACGACGCATGTGGGATTCGAACCCACACTACCTCGGTGCTTACAGCGTATTTTATATGCTCTTACCCACTAGACCACCGAGGCCTCTAAAGAAAAATACTTAATTAAAATAACAGATTAAGTGATAATTCTTGACAATTCTTAGCGAAGTTAGGGAGGATGTTCAGATGTCAACTCAAATACACTAAAATCTTAATTTGCCGTTTATGGTCGGGCAATCTATAAGCCATCTATAAACACTTAAAACCTTAAAATAAAATAAAATTTACTCATTTAAAACAAACTTGCAAGAAAATTATATTCTATGTCAGTTGTTTAGTGTTGTATTGATTTATAACGTCGATTTCACTTAAAACAGGACTTGATATTTCCCCTAAGACTAAGAGACAGTTCGGTTAATTGGAGAAAATAATATATCTGAATATTTGAAGTGGTTAGAAATAATAGAAGTGAACATAATATGAAGGTAAACGAATGTAATATTGAAATATTTACAATTTAGTTTATTGGTGTATCATTATACGTTTTTATACCCGTACGATAGGATCGGGTATAATAAAATTACTCCTCCGTTTGTAACACCTCGAAATAAGCGAGCTAGATATACCTTCAAAGGTATGGATCGGATCAGAAAAAAATTCCAAGACTTTTGAGCCATGTCCGTCCGTCCGTCCGTACGTCAGCACGCTAACTCAAAAACTAAGAAAGCTAAAATCTTGAAATTTACACAAAATATTCTAGGAGTAATTTGTAGGTTCCCTATTTTTTTTGGTTGAGTTTGGACCAAGCCTTAGGGTAGCTCACGAACACGTAACTTTTAGATCCCCACATTTTTTTTGAAATACAGCTATGAAATTTTAACTGCTGATAGATCTCACAAAAATATTAATTTTATTTTTAATAACTTTTTTTTGTAACCCCACCCGTTACGGAGCTACAGCTTCCCAAAGGTTCAAAAAAGCTCTATATTTAAATTGTTATAGCACAAGTTGTATAAGGTATATTTTCATTTTGAAAACGCCAAACGATTACTACTTTTATTAGCTTTAAAAGTATATATACAATAAATATATTTTTGTGGCATACGGTGTCTTAATTTACCGTTATACGAAACTAAAATTTTGCAAAATCCTTTAACCCTTCTATCTTCTAAACGGTTTAAGTTGGAAACTTGAAATTTTGACAGAAGTTAGAACTTTGAAAATAAGTATGAGTCATTTCAGAAATTTTTTTTGTATCACCCCCCCTTTAGGAGCTGTAAGGGGTCAAAAACTGAAAATTTCCTATTTTTAAACACCTGTTAAAATTTTTTTGAAGTAATACACAAAAATTAAAGCTTCAACATTATACTCTTATTTCTGTTAACAACTTTCTTTAATAATATAGGGTTACTTTATAATTGACGAAAGTGTTACTTGATTTTTTCAAATTTTCTAACAAATTTCTTCAACAAATTTTTTGCATTTTGTTTTACTCGATAATTTGAAATTGTTGAGGATATAATGCGTAGTACATAAAAATGTAAATAAATAAACAACATAACGGTTGCTTGAAGAATTTTTATTTATATGATATTGATATACATACTTATATAATATCATGTTTATTTACAAATCGTATATGCCACTAGTGAGTGAATGATAAGAGTATATATGTATATTATATAGTGCCGTATTTACATACATATATGTATTTTATTGTACTTATAAGAAATTATTTTGTCAATGGAATATTTAAATATAATATAATATAATATTTAAAATTATATTTACTATTTTGTACTAAGTAAATTTAATATACATTTACCGCTTAGTATTAAATGGTACTATAGAATATTTGAAAAGGTTTTGGATTGATAATCGTTATGTGGAAGGTTAGAATCTACTTTTGAAGAATGTACATATAAACATATAGTTTGAATATATGTACAACCCATAGTACTAGAAATTATAAAATTCACCCAAATTATTTTAAAATACTAAAATATTTAAAAAATAATATTGTAAGCAGAGTGACAGGCTGTGAACATACGAACATACTAGTACGGGTATCTAAGAGTTGACAAAGTCAACTGTATTCTTCCTCGTTTAATTTATTTTTATTTTAGTGGTTATAATAAACAGTTTAATGAGTATCAAAAATACTTAGAATGCGGCAATAAAATGTCCACAACTGTACTTATTTGTTTTTTTTTTTGTATTACTATAGTTAACATTTCTTGGTTGCCATTTTTATTTATTTTAGTTCTAATAACTGACGATTAGATTATTTTTATGCATATAATTACCACACAAAAGAACCGCAATTAACATCCTTATTCACTTTTTTTTTTCTTATCTACTAATGTAAACTTACGGATATTTTCCGAATCAATGACTGAATAAACAGAAAAACAAATAATTAAAAACAAAACAAAATAAATATAAATTAACAAATAAATAAAATACAATTCATGGTGGTATACAGAATAATGGTTAACAAACACCCTTTTTTTCTACAACTACAACTGAAGAAACATACCTAGGTATGTACTTTTTATACCAATAATAATAACGTTTATTTTATTTTCCATTATCATAACTATTTACTGTCATAATAATCATTAGGGTTACCATACTTTTTCACTTAAAATAGAGAACAAATTATTAAGGGTATTCACGAGTTGATGCAAAAGTGCAAATTTTTTTTGCACCGTAGCACATATTTGCACCAACTCGTGAACAACCCTAGCATGAATTTTTATTGAACTGTCAAATAACGTTGATGTGCTTGTTTTGTTTAGATAAAAATTTAATATGCTTACCAAAAATTTCAGATATTTGTATATCTTCTTATGCTTGACTTAATAAATAATCAGAAATAATTTTTTTCCACTTTTTTTAGGCATTTTTTAAATTTTTAGAATATAGCGCTTACAAAAAATATATAAACAAACTTTGCAATGGTCTTGCACAAATATGCAATAGGGTTTAGGTCTTGCATAGTCTTGCAAAATTTTGCACTTTTTTATACATGAAAACAACAACAAATTGTGCACTTTCAAACTGTCAAAAAATTGAAATATGCTACGGTGCAAAATTTTGCACTTGTGCAAGACCACTTTGCACCAACTCGTGAATACCCTTATTATTTTGCTTTTTGAACAAATTTTAAATTGGTTAATATATTTTACAGGTATATTAAATGAAATATATATAATGAAAAATATATATTTTAAAACTAATTATCACTCATCTAATGATATCATTTTTTTTTTGCCTAAGGGATGTCAGAATATTCCAAAGACCATTATAATTTCCACTTGATAGTGTTAGGTACTTGGTAACTTAAAACTCTCCCCATTAGCAAACATAATGGGATGAAACACCTAACTGGAGTATATTGGGAGTAGGAAGTAGGATTAAGAGAGCATAAAACAAGGATTAAGAAACGTTGAATTAAGAGTGAAATTGTAAAGGAAGAACGAACTATTATGATTACTATATTACTACTAATGACGAAGCCATCAACATTTAGAACATGCAGTAGTATATAACATTTTTCTTCATGAGACAATTATTTAAGGTAGCTCCACTGTCACTGTAACATTTATTATTATTGGTATTAGTATTTATTATTATTACCATTTATCACAGTCATGGGCAAAAATTTATTTGAAGTTGTTCTTTTAGCTTACATGAATTAAGTAACATATAGAGAAACATTTACGTCATTTACAAATTTTTTTTAATATTAAGCTAATCGGCTTCAGTAATTAGTTAGCAAATACTAATTATTATCAAAATTGTAACCCAATTACAAAGCCATTTAACGAATTGTATTTCATCCATTTTAATATATTTATTTGTCATAAGTTTTCAGGGAATTGAAAATTTAATTAGTATATAAATAAGTCGATATGTCTGGCAACCTTAATTGTCATTATAATTTTAGTAATATATACCATAATATAGCATTTGTTGTTATTTTGAATTCCTAATAACTGCTGATGAAAAGCGGAAATTGATTATAAAATCGCACCTTTTTTCAAAGTGTAAACGAAAGAAAAAAAGAAAATACTGTAAAATGTCGCTTTTATTGAGTACTTATGCGCACGTTTACATAATTGTTAATCAAATATTGACAACCGCTATTTTTATTTGTTGTTGTTCTCTATCTCTTTCTTTCTTTTTTTTTTTTGATTTTATTTGTTCATTATATTATTATGTATTATGACAATATCAAGCAAGCACAATTGGTTGGGTAAATAAAGCTTACAGGTAGGGCGGAACACAAGAATTTATTAATTTTCAAATTTTTAACTATTATGATCAATTTCCTTATCTTGTTAAGTGCTCTTTTACTGCATTATTATCAACACGCAATATACGTTGTTTTTTTTGCTTTGACTTTGTTTTCTTTTTTTTAAATTTCGCAGTTTTACAGTTTGTTTATTTTTATTTTTTTTTTTACTTGCGACACAGTATCGTGTTTTTGCGGCATTTTGCGGGAAAATATAAATAAAAGGTAAAATAATAAAAAAATATTTGCCATTGTTAAAGATTTCATATCTACTATATTGAAAGTATGACATCGCAACATTTGTAACTCATATTATAAAGTAATTAATACATACATTAAATGAAGACATTTATAATTATTTGATTTGTTTGATTAGTTTCTTCAAAGAAGTTTAATTGATCATTTTCATATTTCCTATATACATATGCATATAGAATTTTACTTTTTATGAAAGAAAATAATAGTTTTGCTAATTTAAAATGTTAAACAATTTAAACAACTGATGCAAAATATGATACGGCACTACTAACAAACAATAATTTTGATTCATAATAAAGAAATCAAAAATCAAATAATAATAAATAATAAAAAATAATAATAATAAAATAATAAAGAATCAAAAAGTCTACTTTATATAATATTTGTAATTAATTATTTAAGAGGCTTAATTATTTCACTTCGCTGTCCTATTAAAAATCAATTTTATCGAATACTAAAACTTCTCTGAAATAAGTGGAGTATCACTGAATGCAATTAAAGGTTAGCAATGGAAAACCATGATAATAATTTCCTACTGAGAGAAAAGAGTTCCTATGATACAGTTACAATAATTTTTTAGATTGCAACGAACTTTTTTTAGACAGATAGTAAAAGCTTCCCTCAGTTTTTTTTAGCACAGAACAGTTCGTTTATTTTTAAAAATAAGCTTCATTTAGTACTACAGTATTATTTTATCAAATGTCTTAATGGTATAGCAAACGTTGTGTTAAACTTTTTTGAGAGCAAATTGCTCTTAGAATTACACTACTATTATATAATAATACATATAGAAACCATATATTTTGTGGTTTCTGTATAATATATTTTGGAAAATTTAAGTTTTAATTTCGACATATTATTTCTTTTCCACTACACTTTTATAGCTTCAATTCTAGTTATATTATTTAAAAACAAAAAATACTAGTGCTAGTTGCTTGGTTGAATATCAGATGATAACCTTAAGTAATATTTTTCTTACTTCACTAATATTTCATCACATTATAAAATCATCATAATATTAAGGATCAGCTCCTCGTGGTTCTTAAGTCCATCCATCTAAATCTTAATGGAAACTTCCGAAGAGTTTTCGACTAAAGCGGAATGGGAGGGAGGTGATGTAACAAAGAACTACGATGCAAATATCTTCACCGGCAGATTCAAGATGAAGGACGGAATCGGTGCTGATATTCTCTTGAAGAAACTCAATATTTCAAAATTCTACAAACTCGACATAACTAGTATCTTTCAGACGGAGATACTAGCAGTTCGGAAAAGTTGTAGGGCAGTGTGAAGAGGAACTCGCCTCAATAAGCCAAAATCTAAGCATAATCTTCGCGTGGGTGCCAGACCCAGGGCATAATAATATTGAAGGCAACGAAATACCAAACAAACTAGCAAAGAAAGGAGTCACTCGGAACATCAACTCTGAGTCAGGTGTCCAATAAGTGCTGCAAAAGAACGAGTCATTTCTTTGTATATAGCGAAATCGGAACAGATGTGGAGCAATCTAAGCAATTGTACCATATCTAGAACATTGTGACCCATCTAGAACAAAAGGAGATCAAATGAATTGATATCCAAATCATGCATGGATATTACGCATGCAGTCAAACTGAGAATTCCTCACAACACTTCCTGCAGGAGTTGTAGAGAAGCAAACGAAAGTGAAAACCTTGAGCACTTTCTTTGCAGATGTTTGGCCCTAGCTTGAGTCAGACTCCTTTCACTCGGCAAACCATTCTACCACAACCTTAGCAAACTTTCCAAACACAAAATCAAAGAATTGATTTCGTATTTGAATTTCTCGGGTTGGATATAAAACCGATAGCAATTACAAAACACAGGTCACGTGAGCGCAGCGGGATCAAAATGGCGCAACCTAGTGCTAATTTAGGTCTTCACGCAGCATAGTGAAGGTCACCACCTTACCTAGCTACCTACCATCTAAACCAATCTTTATGGTTGTTATTTAAACTATTTAAAAGTATTCAATTAATCTACAATTTATTATTATACTTTCATGATCTTATTATTTAGGTATATTCTTTTTTATTTACATTTTCATTTTTATTAACATATAAATAAAAATGAATATAAATAATAAGATCATAACAGTATAATAATGAATCTGTAAATAATTATTAAAATATTGACACAAATTTAAATTGAAATCCATTAAAATTTGAATAAAAGTGTTGATTACTCCGTATAACATCAAAAATAATTAATCAAAGCTCAAATAAATAAATAACCGTAAAGAAAATAAATAAAATCTAATAATTTACAATTATGTTAAAAACAAAAAAATTAAATTAATCACAACCCACATAATTTTTATATCTCAAGATACAAATAGAAACAATACATATGATTTAAATCATTAAAAGAACAGTGCTTCTACAATATTTTTCTATTCTTCTCCATTTTTGTTTTATTATTATATATATTATGTTTTACTATTCCTTTTTCTTTTTATTAAAATGACTTCTCATCAGTAGACTTTTTATATTTTTTTTTTGTTTGGTCTTATTCAAAATAAATTTAGAAATTAATCAATTAATTTTATTCAATAAACCTAATCATTCTGTTACACATATATATATGTGTCTTTAAAGCAGAAACAAAATCATTTCTTTTATAGATAACTCAACTTCAAATTATCCAAAAAAAAAAACAAACGTTAGGCTTGAAACCATTTAACCAAAAATATAAAATAAAACAAAATAAAAATAAAAAGCCCCATAACCAAATCTCATTTATCATTGGCTTATTTAAATTTTTTTTATGTTATCTATATATTTTTTGGGAACAAGAACAAGACAAAAATGGATTCTGAATTGCTTCAAGACAAAATTAAAACTTAAAAAAAAAAAAACAAAAAAAAAAACCACTATAAAATTATAGTTTTACAAGTTTAACTAAACTACCGCTGCGCTTATACTTAACTATATACTCGTACCGTACCATACCAAAATAATCATGGATAACTTTTGCTTAAATCTATTAAAAGGTGTGGGTTTTAGAATTAATTTCATACACAATACATATGTTATATCAGTGCTATAATTATCATAGAAAAATAAAAACATTTAATTAATTTTCTAAACTTATATAGGCAAATTTCAGTTATATTACAACTTCCTCTCCTCTCATCACCACAACCACTCCTTACATTATTTTGTCCATTGTAAAAGTACAAAAAATTTTACGTAGAAATTAAAATACAAAACTAAAGATTGAAAACAAGAAAAGAAAAAAAAAAAAAAACAACAACCTCAAGTTCAAGTTAAAAATGACTTGAAAATTAATTTAAATAAAAAATTTCCCACAATCAGTAAAAATTATTTTGTTTTTCTTTATCAAAAAAAATTGAAAAAATTATTTAAAAAAAAAAAAAAAAACCGAGAAATCGGGGTAAGACCTTTAAATAAACCAATATATAAAATCCAAAAAAAAAACCAAAACAAAAAATTAAGAGAAAAACAAAGAATTATCTATAAGATACAAAATATTTGTCGAAAATTAAAACAAAAAAGTAACCAGAAAAGTGAAAAAAAAAACAAAAAATTAATAATCAATTTTTACGTGATCAATTTACTCATCACTGCTGAAATCTCCCTACAATTCCACAAAAATAGAAAATTTCTACCATTCAAAATGATGAGATTTCAAAAATAAAACAAAACATACAATGAAATCAGTACGATTTAAAACGTTTCTTTGTTTCTTTTTTTTTTGAATTGAAACCCTTTCGGAATTGGTCCAAAAAAAAAAAAATTATATTTTTGTATAAGCGTGGGAAAGCTTTCACCTTACTTCATTTTTTATTTAAAGGTATACGAACGCGCAAAATTGTGTTATCGCAACCACTTTTCAAAAAAAAAAAAAAAAACTTAACTCTACAACTCTAGAATTCGAATACACTTTTTGACTGATTGATTGAATAAAATTCCTTTTTAAAATCAACCTGTATATATAGAAAATGACTGACATTGTAGTCAATTAGAAGGGAGAATTTAAATATTTGTAAATGGATATTTATAATTTTTTTTCAATTTGTTAGGAATCGATTAAGTAGTGAATCATTTTATGTTTTTGTATTTTAAAAGATTTAGAATTAATTAAGGTTATTAAAGTAAGAGTTATTATTAGGCTTAACAAAAATAAATATGTGATTACTAACTTTTATAATTTGTTTACGGATGATGATTTTATAATATGTACCAACCAATAAATTTTTAAAAGGTTTTATTGCTTCTATCAATCTGTTTAGTTGATTACAGTATTTACCTTACTGTTGTTTACTTTTAATGCATGGGATAATGGAGTCTTCAACACAAAAATATAGTTAATAAATGAGTAGTGTCATTAGATAATTTAATTAAATTATTATTATTTATAGGATATCATTATCATGAACTGCGATCTATTGATGTAGATCTATTGTGCTTCCTCTATTACTATCTGTTGTGAATTTTTCCTCCACATATATATAATACTTCTGTCAACCCTACTGTCTCTAAGAAATTGAAGATCTTTAAAGAGTTTGTTGGTGGCAGCTAGTATAGTAACATACTAAAAGAACAATTTCAACGAAAAGACAAAATCTTTTTATTATAGCGAAAATGTTCAGTTAAACTAAATTGCGTATCGTAACTGGAATTCTTATAAGTATTAGTATTAAACTTTTAATTAAAAAATCCTTGATATATTCATCGTATCACTAAACTAAAGATCCGTAATTAATTCTACGTGATTTCCTTTATAAAAACTTTTTAGAAACTCTATAAAAAATACAGTAGGGAAATAAATTTGCAAACAACAACAAAAATTTTACACAAAAGGTCAGACATCTTCACTATTTTTTGTATTTCTTTCTTTAATTTCATTTCCTGTCCAAAATAAACCAAAATTATTTGCAATTAAATTTCATCAATATACGATTATTTTATAAAATAATTACATAGTTTACAAGGGGTGAGAAAATTTACAGAAATAATTACTAACAGTTTCTTAAAAAAATGAATTTATAAGTATTTTCATTCTTAAATCAATTTTATTGAAAGACATTACAATTATTCATTAAATTGGAACAAAATATCTATAGTTTGTAGAATTAATTACAAAAATAAGCAGTGATGGTTTCCAATATCTATTGAATTGAAACCTCTTTTACCTAACCTATAAATAAATATACCTAACTATATAAATATCTAACTTTGATTCATCACTAAATACATACAACTGTAATTTCCTTTTGATGTGTCTTCAATTACAATTAAATTGTTTTTAGTTGGTTTTAAAATGTTTTGTCTATTGATTTCAATATTTTATTAACCATCTGGGAATTTTTCGCAATTTTTCTCTTTTAAGTCACAAAAAATTTACTGTCAGTCTTCAGACACGCGGTACAATTTTTATTAAGTGGTAATAATATCAATGATTTTTCTTTTTATTGATAATGATGATGATCGAATGATAATTATCAATATAGTGAAATCAAATTTATACGATTTTCTCATTATTGTTCTTTTGGTGAAAAAAAACTCTTTGTACGTAGTTATTTGTTTTTTTTTTTTTTTTTTTTAAATTTACAAAATTTACCTGCCAATATCATGTCTTCTGGTCATCAGCGTGCAATAATTATCACTATCAGAAGAAAAAAATCAATTTGTTGATCAACGGACCAGATTAATTATTATGTTTTGAAATAATTACAATTGAAGCGTTTTGTAACAAATTTCGAAAATAAAAAAATTTAAAGAAGAAGAAAAAAATAACCAGTATAATGATGATTTTGCTAAAAAATGATAATTTTTATTTTTGTTTCCTATAAATGGAAAAATAATTGAAATGGAAATGTTCCAAAATAGGTTTAAAATTAAAAAAATGCCAATTTGTAAAAAAAATTTTAGGCTGCGAACAAAAATTTAAAAATTTTTAAATTGATTAAACGTTTTTTTTTTTTTTTGTTGTAAATAATTCTGAGAAAAAGATTTTCTTTTGAAAAGAAATTTCTTAATTTGGAACAAAACAAGGAGTGCTTTTGTTTTATTGATTAAGAAGTTTAAAAAAATGTATTAAAAATAATTGAAATTTAAATATTAAGAGATCCTATACATTAAGATCAAATAAAAATTAGCACAGATATTTACTGAAAGTAATATAGGTATAGGCTTTTGAAGAATTCAACTTGCTTGGACATTAAATCGTCAGCCTTTCAATCGAAGGGTCCTGGGTTCAAACCCTGCTCAGATATAACTAATAATTTTATATCTTAATAATGTATATCGCGTAATAATAATAATAATATTAATTAATACTAACACTAATAAAAATAGCTGCTACAGTGAGAGGGGCCTTCAATTATTACCTCATGCTGGAGGTGTTGTATAGTACCGCATCTTTTAATTGTTGATGACCTAGTGATAGCAAATTATGTAGTACTAATAATAGGCGGATTTATTGTTTCCTTACAGTTCTACTCTTATTCAAAGTTTTCTTATCCTTGTCCCATCCTCTCCTATCCCTACTTCATAGCCTGTTTCTACTGATCTGCTTTCCATATAAGCGTGTTGGTAATTTAACAAACCACGCTGTTACGGTGAATACGACTTCTGAAAGGAATGTCCAGAATTCTTTTCAACACAAGAAAAAGAGCAGTCTTATGGGGTTTCAGCTCCCTTACATTTATGGCGTAGATTTCTCTACCTCCGGAATGAAAATTACCCTAGTCTCTTTTCAATTCCTTGTTATGTATCCTATATTGAAACAGCTACTATAAATATGAATAATACATTCTATAATAACCTCATTGGCAAAATTGAATTATCGAGGTCTTATCGTATTTTTTGTGTACAAAAGATTATATTCATTTCTTTTCATTCCCATAAGTTTCTTACCATTTCTTTATGATGCCTGTATTAAGGCAACGTACATACAACAAAAAACTTCAAATTTTTGTAACAATATTATTTTTTTTTTATTTTTCGATTTAAATTTATTATTTTCGTTAATAAAAAAAAATGTTTAAGCTTTAAACTTTAAATTTATTTCAGATTTGTATGAAAATTAATGATTTACTTCCTTCTGCTTGAACTTTAAAATTTTCCTGTATTTTATACTCGTTAAATCAGCTTAAACCCAGCTTATATACATAAATACTTTTTAAATATATTTTTAGAAAAAACATTTAAACGCAATAACTGGTCTTATTTTATATCATATTACAGAAAATTATAGGCATTAAGCTAAAAAATGTTACCACCTATGAAGCAGTTTCTAGAATTTTAGATTACATTAAGTTAAGTGGTATTTTGACACATTAAATTTAATAAATCAATGAAAATACTTAATATTAAAAACTATAAAAATCCAATTCAATTTATTTTGACAAAATAACAGAATTTGATTAATATTTAGAATTTTAGTGAATTTAAAAAAAAATTCCTTTCTATAAAATTAGGCTCACAAAAAAATTTATTATATTATCAACAAAATAGAACTTTAAGTTGTAGCATTATAATCATAAATATCATATGTTTGCATTTTTATGACTTTTAAAATAATATAATTAAAAAAAAAAAAATTTAAAAAAAAAAGAAAAACTTATGTTAAGGTATAAGTCATTTTCACAATGAGTCAAAAAACAAAAGCACTCAAATTCTGTTCCAAATAATTCATTTTAAAGGGCTATTCAAATATGCATCGTTTCAATAATTTAATTCAGTTTCATTCAAATTGGTTCGTTGTGTATTTTATTAAATGGCGTTTCAGAATTGAAAATCTACTTTTCAAACAAAAAACTCAAAAAAAAAAAAATCAAGTGGCGCTTTCAAATTATTTGGGATTATCAGGACACCCCATTGTGCAGAACATTATCCATCGTCAATATGCCTCTTTTTTTCTTTTTATATGGACAAACTTAAATTCATATGTAATTTTAAAAAAAAAAAAAAACAAAAGTTTTTGTGTTATTGTTAAAAGTATAGTGGACACATTTTTTAAACGGGGACATTCTTTTTGGACAAAAGTTAATAATAAAAAAAAAATCAAGAAACTAAAACAACATTTATATTGGGTGACAATAGCGAACAATACCGACTCTCAACATTTTTCTTTTATTTTTTTTTAATATTTTTTTTTATTTTTAATTTTTAATAAATTAAAACGTAAATGAGATTTTATGGTTAAATTTGGAAAATATGTTCTTAAAAAATAAATACCTGTATTAAATAATAAAAATGACATTTAAAAATTAATAAAGTCTGCTAACTCTAGGCTAATAACTTATTAATAATTGTAGTAATATTCACCAGGTTTGTCGAAAAAAAAATTTTCATTTTCTCTGCCACATAAATGTGAACAGGAAATTACACAGCCTATCTTTTTCAGGCATGGCTGTAAATGTCTTAAGGGGAAATAACTCTTACGACGTGTGTAGGATACGAACCCACACTTCCTTGGCGTTTACAGCGTATTTTATAAATTTTTACATTTTCTATTTAAGACTGAAAATTAAAGTGTCCACAAAATTTTAAAAATGGTATTTATATCGCCAAATAAATTAAATAACAAAAATCGATGTCTTCAAAATTTTGAGAATAAAAATCTATGACTTTAAAAATTGAAGAACAAAAATCCATGTCTTCGTATTAATTGAAAACAAAAATCCATGTCTCCAATTAATTTAAGAACAAAATTTCATGTCTCCCACTTATATAGATTTGACGCTTATCATCCAAAAATACAAATAAATTAAATAAAACTATATTGAATTCTAAATTTTTAACTAATCTAACTTTCTTGACATAATTCGATTTTAGTATAATAATCTGATTTGCAGTTTAAGAGTGATATTTCTATATTTATAAGACATGAAAAAAAACTGCCCAATAAAACGGTCACATATTTTTCTTCTACAAATTACAAGTCACCAAATTTAAAAAAAAAATTATATATAAATAAAAAATTTCTTTTGTGACAATTTTGAATAAAAATTTTGAAAAAAAATATTACAAAATAATGTAGAGTGTGAGGGTGCTATTATATATTTTCTTTTTTATTAAAAAAAAGAAGGGCTAAACAAAGTTACCAAATTTTAAATAAAGAAAAAATAAAGGAAAATTTTGAAAAGATTTATTCGGGTACCAAATTAGGCATTTAAAATCGATCAGAACTAATAATTTTTTTTTTTTTTGTTAGAAACAATTAAATTCCAATAATAGCCGTGAAAAATTTCGTTGGAATTTTTTTTGGTCAATTCATTTTTTTTTTTTTTTTTTGTTTTTATTCCTTAGCTAACAATTTTTATACAAAAAAGAAAAATATTTACGAGCTAATTTTGAATTTAAAATAAAGCCAAAGGGTTAACATTGTTAAATATAAAACCCATAAAAACAAGAATTGCTTTTATTTCAATTATTGTAAATCTAGACTTAGACAAAATTTGAATGGGCGGTATGGCGTCTAGACGAGACAGTAGTAAAAATATGTAGAAATAAATAAATGGATCTCTACAATTATTTTATTTTTGTATATATAAATACAAAAAATAAAATACTAATAATTTATAATTTTAAATAGAATAGAATTTTATTAGTAGCCTTTAAAAAAAAGTTTTTATTTAATTTTATTTTAATGTTAATTTTTGTTTTTTATCATATTTGTTTGCTTTTTTAAATGATTAGAACCAATTTATTCAAATAAATATTGTTTTGAATCTAAAAGGTTTCATCCCAAAAAAAATTTATTTTTAAATTTTTTGTCTTGATCTAAATTCCATCAATTGAAAGAGCATAAGGAAAAAAATAGTGTTTGTGATCATTGTTTGTATTAAAGGATTGAATCAACAAAAAAAAATACAAAACGAAAACTTATAGGCGTAATTATGGGTTTTTTTTTGAACAATAATATATTAGAGTATTGTTTAGTGACATTTTATTTCTACTAAACAGAATATAATTTATTAAAATAAAATATCTGCTATATATTAAAATAATTTATGAAAGAATTTTAGCTATTTTAGTTCCAATTTATGCCCCACTAGATGTAAAATAAATTCTTAGAAATAGTTATTAGTGAATCCGTATAAATATGTATTTCTAAATATGTTTATATTTGTAGGTACTAGATTTTGTTCTCTTAGACACCACCAAGAATTGCCCCTTGGTGGTGTCAGATTCTTACTGACTAAATCAATCTCTCCCTTTAGCCAAATTAATGGGATGAAACGCCTACCTGCTAATGCAGTATATTGGCTAGGGAGTAGATATAGAAAACAATAGGACAAGGATGAGGAAACAATGAATTGAAAATGGGACTATAAAGGAACAAAGAATCTGCCTATTATTATTACTATTTTGCTAACACTGATTATAGGCATCAACCATAGATATAATAGATTGGCAGCTTCTCTTTCACTCTAATGTATTTCCTATTCAAGCATTTTAAGCCAAAAATTAACATATGTTTTACTCTAAAGCTAAAATAGCTGCTTAGATTTTGTACAATTTATGCGTAAAAGCATATAGAACAGTTTCTTCTAAAACCAAATATGTACATTCACAGACAGTACTTGTATTTATTTAGATTTTAATTAAGTAGTAGCAGAACACGAAGCAGGATTAAAAAATATAGATATTGATAAAAAATATAAAAAGAAAAGTACAGATTAGAATTGCCACCGAATATAAGACCAAATGATGAAATATTTAATATTATCTATATTTAAACCAGAAGATAACAAAACTGGATTAGAAAATTTTGAAAAATTATTCGATATTACTGTGTTGTAAGTACCGAAATTTACGCTTTATTAATTTTGAAATGAAGCATTTTTTTTTTTGATTCAGATACATGAACCAGTTATATATTAGAGAAAACTTCATACTCCAGTTTTATGTATTCAGTGCTATGTGACACATTATTTTGATTTGACAAAATGAGATTCAATCCCATATTATCAACTTATAAAATTACTGTTCAGCAATAAATTGTAACATTATTACTTCTTTATTTAAAAGAACTTCCAGAAAATTGTTCATTCCCTTATTTTATGAAACAAAAATTACAAAATATTAAAAAGGTACTATTATCACAGATAAAATAATACCTAATTTTATATTATTTATTTATTTTTTTCACTTTTATTTATTTATTTTTTTTTTATAACAGACACTAACTAACTACTTACATCACTTTTTATTTTACTTTAATTTCTGTAAATAAAAAAATTTAAAAAGCGCGAAAGTTTCCTTTTGCGGGAATATTTGCAGGGGAAACTAAATAATGCAAAAACAGCTGTTACTGAAAAAAAAAAAGTGGCTGAATTTTTTTCGTTATGTTGCCTATCTATTAATTTATATCTATGGCATCAACAGTTACAATATTCAGTAGTATATAAATACTTCCTGCAATAGTTAATAATAGAAAGCAATCCCACTGTCACTATACAAATTATTATTATTAGTATTGTTATTGGTATTGATATTAGTTATTAATATTATTATCATTTACTACAGAGGCCATCAATGGAACAAAACAAGAAATTAAGTTTCATTACGAATTAAAGATTTTTAAAAATTTTCTTTGCTTAAAATAATATTTTTAAATTTACCAAAAAAAAAAAGATCTTTTTTAGTCAATTAATATACATATAAGGGAAATAAAGGATCAGTAAATGGAAAAAAAGGACTAATTTGTTTTATTACATAAAAATAAATTAACACCGACTAAAAGAAAGAAAAACACCTGAGCGCGACTTTAGAGTTTCAATATTAAATCATTTATCTAAATTGATTCTTTTAATTTAATTAAAATAAATTTAAAATTATTTACTAATTTTAAGAAAGACAATAAGAATCTGTCAGTAAATTTTCTTAAACAATAATTGTTTCGTTCCATCAATCAAACAATAATTTTTATTTTTTTCTTAAAGAAAAATAAATACACATGCCGGGTGCATATTTGCCTAAAAGCCAAAATTAAAAATAATTCGGCAATTTTTTTTACAAATCAAAAAAACTAAAATAACACGCAAGTTATTAAAAGGTGCTGACGTGCAATCTAACAATCTTTCAAAATAAAACGGACGTGAACACTTTATTAGATTTTTCATGATTCTTCAGTTTTTTATTTTCTCTTTTTTTGAGGATCAATTTTTGATCTATTGTTCAAATTTATAGGCGGTTCAAATTGAAATTTAATTAATTCAACCTTTTAAAGATATTTCCAATCGTTTTCTATATAGAAAATTTCAAATATTGTGCACTTTAAGGTAAATATAATATAAGCTTCATCAAATGATTTATAGTGCAGGCACAAGATCAAGAAACCTTTTTTTTCGAAAGATTTTTAATTTATTTGCATGCAAAAATTTAGAAATTGGCTTTTTTTCTACTTAATCAAAAAAGATGTTGAAGAGTATTATAAGATGGTAGTTAGAAGATAAGAAACTATTCACTAGAAACTAGTGATTGAAACGAGAATAGTAAATTTAGTATATATTAATATACATATTGTGTTTTTTTTTTTGAGTATAAAAATCTTAATGCCAATTTAGTGAAATTAAAAATTTTAAATACAAATACTTATATGGAAGTAAAATTTAATATAACCCTGCAAATTAAAATTAATTATTTCTAAATAAAAGGTATTAGTCAGCTTTATTAAAATGATATTATGTGGTTTTTCGAGAAGTCATCAATAATATAATTTTAACAACGTATTTAACATCAAATTGTGTTCTTTATCGTCATTATTGAGTTGACAATTCTAATAGACTATAAATTAATTTTTAGCCTCCATGTGGATCTGTTTCTACATGATATTCTACACTTTATTTTCTCTATTATTTACCTGCCTCTCTAAAATTTTTTTCATTGTGCATACAAAAAATTTTAATCAATCGTAAAAAAACGCGAGAGAAGTAATATCATAATTTTTTTATTTTCTTTTATTACAGTACTTAAATTTAATTAGGATCCTTAAGTATAAATGCATAAGCATCAGTATGAATTATGTCTTCAAACTATGTTACAATCTAATACACTTACCCATTCGGTTAATATCCACGCAGAGCCTTTATATATTATAAATCAATTATTAAATATCCTTAATAATCCATCAAGGTTTACGGATTCTTACAAATTAGTTGATGATTAATTGAAGGCATCATTGATGATTGCTGAAGCATCAATAATTCAATGTCAGAATTTCTAAATGTGTTTTAAAGAATTCATTTCTAACTGTAGGAAAATACATTTTTTATCTAGGAAAAATTTTTTTTTCAAGAATAACAAATAAAAATCTTCTTTATCGCAGAAGACAAATGGAAATCTTCTTTATCGCAGAAGAGATGTCGTACACTAGTTGTACTTAATTTCATTAATAACCAATTGGATAGAAAAAATAAAGTCTAAATTTTAAAAATTATTTCAATAACAGTTTTATTTCGTTCTTCAAAAAAAAAACCAACAATAAATCGAAAAATTGTATTTTAAAGAAAATCATATTTTTAACGACTGTTAAAAGTAATCAAAATATTCAAATTAAAATGTGATGCTCCGCGGTTACGAAAGGTTCGTTAGGTACTCAATGTGTTTAATAAAAACTTTCATAGATGCATCAAGTGTTCCCATAAAATTCCGTATTTATAACTAAAATAATAAAAATAATATAAATAAAATATTAATTTAACTATTCAAATTATTCGTTTTTAATTAAAAATTTCATATAATTTTAGAAATTGTAAAAAAATTTCTCTCAATTTTGATTAAAAATTACAACAAAAACAAAAAACTACATATATATAAAGTTTTAATATTTTCATATTTATGAGTTTAATTTTATAGCATTAAAACTGTCACAAAATCTACTAAATCTACTTAAAACACTTTCCAAAGGTGTTAGAACCCCAATTGTTTTTATGCATTTTTTCACTAAAATATAAAATTTAAAATTAAAAATTATGGCATTTTTTTTTTGTTTTTATTATTATATTCAAAGATCACAACTATTTATTTATTACCTTATAGAATTTTGATGAAATCGAAAGAAGCCGCTTATATTTTTTTTTTCTTTTTATGATTAGGTATACATTTTATAATGTTGTTTTATAATACTGCTTCTTGATTATCTTAGATCGTCTTATATACAAATATATATATTATATATATATATATATAACTCATATTTATAATGACTCTTGAAAAGACAATTAAAATAAAACACCAGACATAAATTCCGAGTCTGAACAATCTGAATTGTCTTCTTAAATGTCAGTAAATATGAACATTTTCACTTAAAAAAAAAATATACAGCAACAACAAAAATTACAACTATAGTAACATAACAAAGAAACGTAAAAATAGTTTTAAGATACGAATCTTTAATGAAACTGAAAATAGCTCCCATACATTCCACGTTGACAGAAAAATCATCCCTGCTGTGTTTGACAAAGTGATGATCTTTGAACAAGACAGTCTATTTCATTTGACAAAAAAGAAAAAAAAGGCAGCAAAAAAGAAACTAAAAACGACAACACTAACACATTTTGTTAATTCGTTGAAAATTAACAAAAAAAAAAAAAAAATATTTTTTTTTACATTTGAACTTACATGCGACAAACTTTGGTAGATGACAGTATATATTATGTTGCATTCATTCGTAAAATTACTTTATATTTATCATTACAATCACAGATATTATCATCAAAGTTCAGAAGTTGCAAAAAAAAAAAATTTTTTTTTCTGATTATAAAATGCGCGCTTCTTTATGCGCCCCACTAAATACATTTTTTTTTTTTTTTGCATTTTACAACAATATTTCCATATGCATTACTTGGACAACAAGCAAACTGTCACTGTATAAAATATTCTCAGTTTTTTTTTTTTTTTATTACTTTTATATAAGTGTTAATTTAATGACTACTAATCAACTAAATATAAATTTAAATAAAAGAAGAAAAAAAACGAAAAGAACAAAGAACAGAAAATATAACAAAAATATTGATCAAGTAATGGCGATAAAATATTTTCATATTTGACATTTTGGAACATTTCTTCTGTAAACAACAAATCGAATTCATCATTTTCTTTAAATATATTGAAAGGATTAAAGTTTTAACCCTTTACAAGAATATTATTTAATAACAATATGTGTCATTTGAAACTGGTTTGACTTAAAGTAACTTCTTAGAAGAATACGAATTCTAACTTTACTCAACAGAGTTCTTATGAGTTAGAAAAATGAAGGCGTTTATTTTTACATTGAACCCTTGTTCGCGACCATTTTTGTAGTAATTTTCCTTTACCATCAGTACTTTTAGTTTTACCATCAGTACCATCAGTACCATCAAACTAAAAAGTACCTTTACCATCAGTACTTTTAGTTTTTTTGAAATATGATCGAAATTTAGTACAAGGTATTGTGACTAATTTGAATACAATAACCTCATTAGAATTTGAAGCAATAAAAACGCTTCAAGGCTACAAGTTGAGGGCAGGGTATTACTAATAAGTACGAACTCATTGATTTTTACTTTTTATAATCATAGCATATCATATTCACAATTAATGGTTTATAGAAAAACCACAAATATTTTTCATCAAAGACTTTTAAGTTTCAAAACCTCTTATACGTGCCGCAAGTGAATAGATGTTTTAATTACTCTAACATTTTTCAGATGGGGCCTTGGTGGCCTAATGGGTAAGAGCGTAGTAAATACGCTGTAAACACCGAGGGAGTGTGGGTTCGAATCCCACACACATCGTAAGAGTTATTTCCTTTTACGACATTTACAGCCACGCCTGAACAGGAAAGACTGTGTAATTTCCTGTCCACATATATTTATAAGAACGGATTATTTATATTACATATTATTATGATAATATGTATATATTCAAAAATATTCGTATAGGTTTTATTTATCATTTGAAAGATACTTTTATTAATGACACGACAAAGTTGTGCATATACATATTTAATTAAATTCTGCCTGTAATATAATATACAAAATTGGATTTCACATTTATATAGTAGTGTAAACATCTAAAAATATAAATGCTATTTAAAAATATTAATTCCAATCTTCAACTTTTTAAACAACTCGAAAGAAGTTAATTTTAATAGTTGCGCTGTACAGTTTACCCCATAAAATATTCTCTCAATTTGGATTAAGCGATTAAGGGTTAAACAATTTTACAAAAAAAAACAATTGAAATTACTCTTCTTTTTATCTTTTTCTTCGTTTTTTTTTTTTTTTGTTAATAACTTGTACTTAAAGTGACATTTTAAACTTACATTAAAAGCAATTAAAGAAAAAAAAATATTTAAAATTAATTAAACCAATTGACATACCCTTGTACATCATCAATAAAATATCAAATAATTTCAATAATCGAATAATTTTTTGAATTGAAAGCATAAATTGCAGAAATTGTAAGTACCAGTGCAAAAAAGATCGATTTTCAAAATTATTATATTTTTTTTTTATTCTTTTGCATCGCAACGAAAAAGAAAAACATCGTATAATGAATTTTTATATAAGAAAGCGCGGCATTTGTAATTCAATACGAATGGAAAATATTAAAGAGAAAACTTCTTAACTTCTATTTTCAACTAAATAGTGGTCCTCGTAAAAACGAAAAAAAAAAAAATTTTTTAAATATTGGGGACACTGTCATAAAACGCTTCACAAGATATAGTGCACAGTATCCCATCAAATACTGATGTTTTATTCATTTTAAATAAGTATTTCTTATTGTTGTTACAATTACTTAGAAGTATTTCTACTATGTTATTTGTTGTATATCTTTTTTGTTTTGATCGGTTCGCTAAAATGCTAACATGCTGAGTTTAAAAAGAAGCCCCATTGTGAATGTTATCACCCCCTGATGTGGAAATCGCGTATACATATATAATCAAAATATGATTTCATATGAATGTCCCCAGGTTTTTTATATTGTTTTTATACATTTTTTTATTTTTTTTTTTATTTGAAATTTCTTATTGGAACTTTACTGTCATTTCAATTTTATCCTTCTTTACTTTTATTATGTAAATAAAAACAAAAATTATTATTATTTGATAGTTAATATTTTTTTTTTTTTTTGTTAACTGTTATACAGTTAAAATTGTGTGGAGGTAAACTCTGTTTTAATGATCCAAGTGATTTTTTTTTTTTTTTTAAATATTTCTTGTTTTGCATACAGTTTTTGTTTTTAACTTTTGATCTAGAAAAATCTTTGGGGGAGAAGTCTATGAGTCGTTCGTTTTGTTGTGTAATGAGTACCGCGAAATTCATTCATATCTTAAAGTGTTATCTGCCGAATGAAAATTTGTTTGTTATTGATTTTGTTTTTTTTTAAATTATATTTGAAATGTTATGTTCTCTTATATCTTTAAATCTAATATTATTTAAAAGATACATATTGGTATATTGGGAAATATAAAAATAAAATTAAATGTTTGTCAACGAACATAAGCCAAATATATAAAAAAAAATTTGTAAGAGATAAAAGTAAGAAAAAAAAAACCTATTCACGAATTATAGCATATTGGAAAATAATTATGCAAAAATTCATATCATAAAAAATTTTAAAACTTCAGTTTTTATTTTTATTTAACCCAAGAAAGTTTATGAAAACTGCTTAAAATTCGACCTTTAGACCAATAAAAAAAACAATGACCAATTGCGATTGATTGAGATTGATTGAGAATAATTTAATTAAAAGAAAATACCATCCTTCTGAATAAAAAATCTCTATAAAATGTAATGTAACTTACTTTGAGAAAAATTTGATGAAAAAAATCCATCAAATATAACAGAAAATTAACCTTTTGATTTGATCATTAGTCTGAAATATTTTTTTTTAAAGTGGTTACAGTTGATATTAAACGCCAGTCGTCACCAGGATCAATATATTACGAAGCAATACTTTTTCCTAAAAAAAATTTTTTCTCTTTTTATTTTCGACTATAGCTGTAAATAGCATTCAATCTACAATAGAGTTATTATTATTTGAAATTGTAATAATATCTTTTTAAATTACTCAAAGAATGTTCTATACCCGTTTTATAAATATCTTAAGGAAACAGATATTTTAATGTTATTTTAAACTTTTATTTCTTATTATGCAACAATAAAGTAAATTTCTACTGGATGCCTGAACACGGAGGTATAGCAAGAAATAAGAAAGCAGATCGCCTTACATATAAAGGACCTATTTTAAGGTTCAAGTTTCCGAACCTTTTTTTCGGCGTAGGCAAATACAAAGTAAAAAAAGCACTAAAAATGAAAAGGTAGCGGACTATGAAATGCCAAATTCGGGTTCAGACAATCTTAGAAGCTTCTGTGAAACTGTAACTGGAAAGATATGAAAAATTAGAGGATCCAGTAACAAAAAATTGAGATTTTAATAGGTTTTAATAGGTCGGGACTCTACTGACTAAAGGAACACTTGAAATTACTGACTAAACGAAAATTGAAATAGAGTGGGATGATACATGCAGATTCTGTCAAGAACGAAGGAATCTCCAGGATACATATTCAAAAACTGCGAAGTTTTAGTTAATAGTAAACGAAAATTATCTGCCAGCAATAAATCCCCTACAGATCTTCAATTTGTTAGTCTGACAGAAGAATTATAAGTGGAGGCAAAGTCCACAATACGTAGTAAATAGGGGAGGGGAGTACAATAGATCTATACCAAAAAATCGCACTGTTACTTTCCCCTTTGTAAATAATCTAATCTAATCTATTATGCAACATGAAAAACTTGTAAATATTACAACATTTTTGTGATCAAATATTTTCATCTTTTAAAATATGAAAAAAAACTCTAAAGTGAATCAACATTTTTACATAGCCTTTTTTTAGTATATAATCAATGCATAAAATAGCATGAAGCGACATCTTTAAAAAAAAAAACAAAATTTGTTAGATTTTTTCTTTTTGTTAATTTTTATTTCGAAAATTTAATTCTATTTCGAAGCTTGAATTAAATTGCATATAAAATGATATTTCACTAATTCCTCTCCGTACTGGATTATTACAAGTTTCAAACAGCACATTACAAGTGTGGAAAATTTATTCATTCACAAAAGACCAGCAAATCATGAAAAAATATTTTCAGAGCTTTGGTCTCATGTCACTATTATTGCTTACGCTTACTTTTGTTTTTTTTTTTTTTGTTCTTTTAATTTGAAAATCGCGTCTTATTTGTGTATGCGTTTAGAAGCATAGCAACACAATTTTTGTTTTTTTTTTTTGTTTTTTATGTTTTGTTGCGTGGGCGCTATACAAAATTACATGATCACGACTTTTGTTTTCTGGTATTATAATATGTTAATATATAGTAATGTATGTACAATGTATAATAATGTATATAACTAAAGTACGTTCACAAAATAGATGCAAAAAAAAAATTGGAATATTTGCCATTGAATATTAAACAAATGGCAACGCTTTTAAATAAAATATTTTCACATTAAAAAAAAACATCAAGACATCTTATATCTTAGTTAAAGAGATATTGTACTATTTATCATCAATATTTTGAATTCGAGGAATTGTCAGATCCAAAATTTCGAAAAATAAATAACAAAAATTGATAGGGTAGTCATAGTCTATCAATCAAACATAATATAAAGGGTCTTTCGAATTTAGTTTTCAAAAGTAAATAATTAAAAGACATAGAATTTGAATTGAAACTGGAAAAGTTTTTATTTATTTTTGAAGTACAATGTTTGCCGTTTATACTCTGAAAATGATATCTCCTATGTGACCACTTCTTGCGTCTATACATTACCTGATTCTTTTATCAAAATTTTCGGTCACATTCCGGCATAGTTGCGGTTTTATTTCACCAATAACTCGAATAATTTCTGCTTTCTATGCTTTAACGTTTCAAGGATTATCCTTGTAAACCTCTCCTTTCACAGAGCCTCAGAGAAAGAAGTCTAACAGTGTCAAATCGCAGGATCTTGAAGGCCAATTCACGTCACCGAATCTTGAAATAACGCGGTCTGGAAACATTGTATGCAGTAATTGCAGTGTTTCTCTGGCTGTATGATAAGTAGCCCCATCTTGTTGAAACAACACATTCTCAGCGAAATACATTTCTCACAGAACGGCCATTTTCATAAAATAATTCAATAATTCAACACGTTGTTGTAATGTATACGACTCAATTTTTAAAATTCGCAAACCTTCAACTGTCAAAATGACATATAATATGGGTGCGTTCAATGTTTGAAGTATGTTACACAGGCGCCTCCTTTTGAAAACTCAATTTGAAAGACCCTTTAAAAAGTAGGCTGTAGATATAGCTGAACGAAAAAAATATAGTTTTTAGATGTTATTTTTAAAAAAGATACAAGCTACTTTAAAACATTTTTAAAATGTTCAAGAATTGAACATAAATTACATATCTTAGAAATTATTAAGAAAAAAAAGATTTTTGATTACAGCCATTAAATTGAGTTTCAAAACAATTGAAAGAAAAAAACGTATACTGATCATTAATCTAATTTTCGTCTAGAAATAAAAATCATATTATCAGATAAATTTGAAATTCATGGTAAACCCACTTAATTTAGTTTATAGTAAAAACTAGTATTTTAATGTCTTAAGCTAATAACTAATTAGTTAGGCTTACTACTAACTCCGAGACTACAATCAAATATTTTTTTTTTTGTTTAGTAAATGTTTCATTCAATAAAGACGACAACATTCCAATAGAAAAATCTTTGGGAAAAAAAAAATAAGTACATGTACATATCTGTTGTTTATGTAATAGAGAGATGGCATCTTACATATACTTGGATTTATCATCATTTATCTCAAACTTATTGCTTAACTCTAAATAAAAATATTGTATATAGTATATATACACTATATTATTGATCGAATCACAATCTTATATATATATATACATATTATATGCAGAAAATGATCATTTTTATTCTGAACATTTTAAGTTTGTTATAAAAATACTCTATATTATTAGAAAAGTACGATAAGTTTTGATATAAGATTATATTTTATATAATATATATATATAGATGTGCGCCAACTTGTGTTGCCAAACCAATCAACTTGCCAAAAAGGTCAAATTGTAAATAAATTGTTTAAAAATCAATGACGATAAAATTGTAAAGATGAAAATATACTTGTGTGAAATGTGATTATATTATTATTATTATTCATTTATATTATTTTCACTATATATCTTATACATATATATACAGCTTTATACTATCTATCTCTTTCAAACATTTCTTTTCAATATCCTTTAGAAATTCGATTCAATTCTTTGTCTTTTTTTTTTTTTTGTTTTTTGTTCATGATGGGTTTTTAGATTTTTTGTTGTAAAACTATGAAATTTTATGGGTTTGTTTGGCATTAAACAAAAATATATGAGTTAATATAGAACTTTGTATATATATATAAATATTTTCTGTATATATATATATATTTGTGCATATTAATACATATATGTAAGTACAAAAAATTAAATGAATGAATGAACCATTCTTAAAAGAGTTATATATGAGCAAAAAATAAAAAAAAAAAACTAAACAAAAAAAAAAAAATTAAGAGGATTCTGTCATGGTTTGTATTTTTCTGTTTTTTGATGCCGTAAAATCTATAATGACCGGAAATTGAATAGATTTATTACTAAATAATATGTTTTAGATTATAAAAGATAATAATTTATTATAAGAGATGTCTATAAAGTATAAACAATAGAACTCTATATATATATATATCTATATCAATATGCGATGTATGTAAAATATATATAATTTAAATAATAATTATAATATAGGTATACGTAAGTTTTAAATAAATTTAAAATTTTATAATTCTTAATATCATTTGATATTATAATGTCGATCGGCAATCAATTTTTAATCAGTATCATTAAGTTCCTTCTGAAAATGTTTTTTATTTGTAATATTTACAGAAATTCAAACATAAATTTTTTTAACAGAAAATTTTTTTATTTCCAATATTTACCATTGACTGCAATATTTATATAAAATCTTAAACTTTTATTGATTATATAACAATACAAACTTTTAACGTACGTACCAACTTTTAAAATATTTGCCGTTTTAACCTTTGAGGTATCATAATAGGAAAGTATTAAAAATGTTTTAGATATTACTCTGCTTTAGAGCAGGCGTTTAAGTAAAACTTTTTTTTTAATTTCTAAATAAAAAATACACTTCTTTCTAAATGAATCTTAAAATCAAATCTATGATGAACTCCTTAATCAGATAACCCCTTAATATTCTCTTTGGAAAAAAACTCCTCATTTTCCATTTTCTTCCTCTTTCGAAATTTCTTTTTAGTTTCATATAGTACAGGACAAAAAATTCAACGCCCACAAGACCTTTTGAACACTTACTTCTATGAGACAAAATTTGCCTGGAACTTTTCTCTTAAGGTTAAGTTTAGCAGCTCCAATCGAATTTCTGGCCTCTTTTAATGGAACTTCTCATTGAAATAAACATTTTTTTTACATCTCAATATTTTATGATGGAAAAATTTATATGTTAAGAGCCTCGGTGGCCTAGTGGGTAAGAGTGGGTAGTGGATAAAAAATACGGTGTAAACACTGAGGGAGTGTGGGTTCAAATCCTACACACGTGGTAAGAGTTATTCCCCCTTACGACATTTACAGACACGCCTGAACAGGAAAGGCTGTGTAATTTCCTGTCCACATTTATGTGGCAGAGAAATGCATTAAAAAAAAATATGTGTTATATATTATCAAATTAAAACAGCTGCAACCATATATTCTTCCTTATATATTCCCAGTATATACATATTCATACATAAATATTCTGAAGAAAGCGTATAGCCCTAATTTGATAACTAATTATAAAATATCCCATAAATATTTTTCTCAATCCATATTGCAATAACAAAGCACCTAAAATATTCACTCCACTAACTAAATTATTTGCAACTTTGTTGTTATAGCCTAAATACCCAAAATATTTTCTGTGAATATACGGAGTTTGGCTATAAATATAACAAGGCAGAATGTAATCCAACGGTTTTTAAAAGCACACCCTTCCAAAAAGTAAAACAATGTTTAGAATTGTGACTTGCACCATAATTTGAAAATTTTATATAGGGAAAAATGTGAAACTAGAACTTTTTTGCAATTATGAGGGGCTGTAAGTCCAGAACAATATATAACTAAGAAAAACCGCTAGCACACGTAAAAATACATTACAGTTTTGAGTGCTAATAAAAGCGTGCCGGAGTTATGAAGGCAGAAAAATCATGCAAAATTTGGGTTTCACATAACGGTAAATTTAAATACTAAATTTAAAAAAATTGTCTAATTTTGATATTAATATACAAAGGTAAAAAATATTCCTGTCGAGTGGCGTTTTCAGATTGAAAAAATATTAAGTAAAACATGAGATATACATGTGTATTTAAAAATAGGGCTTTTTCAAATTTGGAGACGATGCATCTCCGTAATGGATAGGACTACATGGAAAAGTTGTTCTACAACATTAATTGTTTTATGAGACCTACCCATGGTTAAAATTATTTTTCTCTATCTTTAACGGTGTAAAAGTTTTGTAAACAAACGGACAGGTAAAAGGACGATCAGACTGAACAACGGACAGAGTAACTAATAGGTATATTTTTTCACAATTTTTTTGGCAATGTGCTAAAAAAAGAGTTTACCGTATTTTTTAGAAACTTTACCAACATTTTTAAGTAAAAAAATACCGTCTCTTACCAGTTGACTCCTCATAATTATTATATGTCACATAATTTCGTCATAATGGGCTTGTAACATTTTGACTTGATGTATTGTATTCGGATAATTTCTAAACTAACAAATGCTATTATTAAAAGTTCTAACTAATAATAATCCGAATCAAAAGACCCATAGAATTTTTGTTGTATTTATTTTTGGTGTTTTTGTCACATAAAGATAAGTAAGAAAGTCCTCATAAGATTTTTAATCCTGTACCATCCATTTCCTCAACTGATAGCTACTTTATTTCGGATTCTATTGTGCATAATTATGAGTTCCTTTGAAATTTAAAACAAAAAATTACAAATTATGAGTACATATTAATTACAAATATTTAAAATTATAATAATTACTTTTTAAACTAATAAATTAAGTGATTAAGTTCTTATTTTTATTCAACTAAAAAATGACGAAATTTATCGTCATAATGTATAAACATATATGTATATATGTATATGTATTTAGGTTTGAAAGTTTGACAAAACCATAAAAAATGTATATAAATCAAACCAAATAATTAGTTTTTTTTTACCATTTCAGAGGTTTTTGAAGATTAAGTGATGCAATTAAAAATAAATTTTGAATTTTACTCAGAAATTGTCCATTGAATTATGTTGTTTTATTTTGTAGTGACCACATAATAAATGGCATTTAGATCTTAAAACCAATATATAATTCTATTTTGATTTTAATTTTTTTTTTTTTTTTTGAAAAAATTTAATAATCACCAGACAAATTTTAAAAATATTAAAATTTAAATTAAATAAAACGTTAAAAACAAAAATGTAAATTGATTTATTGTACACTTTGAGGTTAAATTTTTTGTTTTTTATTTTCTGCATGAATTATTCTAGATCCCAAAAAAAAAATTTTGTGAAATTTTAAAGTTGTCACACCATTTCGATTTAAAATAACAGTAATATTGTTTCAGCCTTTAAATATTGTAAAGATAGTTATTACGAAGCAACTAATAAAAAACACTAACATAATGTATCTTTTCCCAATTTAAACCTATTACACGCAAAGAAATGACTTTGAAATCACATCATATAATGTAGCAGAAGACTTAGACAAATAAATTAAATCATAAATAACTTTAGAGAATAAGGTACCATAACTGACTGTTTTTTTCGGTTAGGCACTATATAAAATATTAAACAGAACACAGAAAAATTGACAGCAGCATGATTTGCAGAAAAGAACAGTGTGAATTTAGAACCATCAAGTGTTATCGAGTTTAATCGCCTACGGCATCATTATATACATTTCAATTTTTCATTCCTTTGAGAACTTCTCACTTACGAATAACTTAATACTTCGAAAATTTTGAAATTTATGCTTATTCTCCTTATCAGAAGATTTTGTTGTTCAGGTCTGGTAAGCCTCTAATTGTTGGTAAAAATATCCTACAGTTGTTGAAGCTATATATAGAGATTAAAAGTAGAATTGTTAAGTAGAATTTTTTTTTATTATATTTTTGACTCTTAATTAACCGCATATCTTTTCAAAAATTAATTTAAAAAAAAAAAAAAAGAACAAAATATAACCAAAAAAAAGTTAAAAATGTAAGCAACCTATTAAACAAAGTAATTAAAGGCACACGCTTTCTGATTCTCTTCAACAAATTGAGTTCCACCTTCTCCTACCGGACTTCATGTTAGTTATTTTATTTCATAATAAATTCACATATTATGCAAAATAATTTTTTTTTTCTTAAACCAAAAGAAAATGAAAATAAAATCCAAAGAAAATTTTGACTGGCATTTTTCTTATTAAAAAAAAAAACCCTTTTTAACTTATTCAGATTGAGCATATTTTTACTTGTATTATTGGTTTATTTTGTTCTTATTATATCGCAAATTATTAAACGGGCTATCATGGGATATATGAAACTTTTTACGTTTATTTATTTTTTTTTTTGAAAAAAAAAAACAATTCCAGGGCAATTTTTCATAATCGTTTCTTCATTTATTCATTTTTGGACAGAAGCAATTTATACTTTTGATAGGTCGATTTTTTTTTTTTTGGTTAATACTCTTCCCAATAAGTCTAACCTTTTTTTTATCCCTAAGATATATGCATAACTAATAAATTTATTAGCTTAGAACCAGGTGCATAAAAGGGGAAGGATTAAATTTCAATTTCCGTTCACTTTTGTTCACTTTAAATCAAAAAAAAAAAAAAAACAAAAATCAAAATTAATTAATTGCATTGGATTATTGGGTAGTATATTGGTAGTATATTGGTTCATACATGATATAATAAGTTCAAGAAGCCGGAATCATGGATTGGAATTTAATAATTAAAGAAAGGAAAAACACTAAGCAAAAACAAAAAGGTTATGGTTTATATATATATAAAAGGCACAAAAAAATATTGGAAAGTTGAAATGAATTAAATGAAAAAATCTAGCGTGATGGATTGATTGAGGAAAATTGATCTCATTACTCCACTTAATTTTTTGTAATGTGTAGTTGATAGAAAATTTTTAGATCGAAAACGTGTACATGGTCTTTGCGCAATTACTTTTAAAAATTATAATTTTTTTGTTTTTGTTTTTTGCGAGCGACAGTTGGAAGCAATAAAAGTCACTAAAAAGAACGGCACGATGCTTCTCTGGTTAGTATTTCACTTTAACCAAACAAAACCATCCGCTTTAAAACTAAACCTTAGGATGATCTTTCAAGATATAACATAATAATAAGGACTTAGGAAAGGAAAGGAATAAGGATTTTGAAAATTATTACTTAATTGGATTTAAAATAATTAGAATTATGTAGGATTAAGGGGAAATTGGGAGAGGTATTTTGAAGAAATATGTTAATGCACTTCCTAAATTTCGTATAAATTAAAGATATTTAAAAATCTCTTTTGTATATAAACCAATAAAATAAATAACCTAAGTCCTAACGTTTTAATATTGCATGACGATATATTCGCTATATTTTTAGTACATCTAAACAATTTTTGATGCTCTAGATAAAATCAAAAGTACAATTTTAATAAAGCTATATGTAGTCCAAGTTTTTACATTATTTTAGAAAATTGGTACAGTATAGTAACATTTGATATACCTATGAGTATAAATTCTTCGATTCTTGTATACAATCATTAAAACCTATTTTTTTTTTCTTCTGGGCTAGGACGTCGGAACGTTGAACGGTACTGTGATGACTTTGACCACACTAAACCATACCTCCTGTTTCAAAGACTGAAACTAATCAACTGAAAAATTAGCAATCAATTTTTACTTCATATTATTTAGTATAAATCCATAATGCAACAATTATTCTCTGATATTTGATGCATTATAGATTTATATGAGATCAAAACTTTATTAGTTTTAGTCTTCTAATAAAGTTTGGATTGTCAATGAATCGCGTTGCTTCCACCACATTGACGTATGGTGGCACAGACGAATTTGTTGCTATCTTATAAAATTGATTGTATTTTGGGAAAAAAGGTTCATAGTTAATCTTAAATATTTTCTTTTTGGTCATACAATGTGTCTTCAACACATCAAAACAAAATTTGTTGTTTTTTTTTTTTTATTATAAGATATGTCAATATTTTTGAGTATAAGTTATTTTAGTTTGCAGGATGTTAATGTCAAAAAATTTTGTTAAAATAACTCTGAATATTAAAAAAAACATTGAAACATGCTGTTTTAATAAGAACATGATTAATTTTAAGTTTGACGATCCTTTACTAATTTTCTTTTTTATTAAATTGTATTAATCATTGTATTATTTTTGTACACCTACACCAGTAGTTCTTTTAATCTAGATTATAGTTATTTTTATGATCGCAAATTGATTATATACTTATCGTCATAATTCTCATTAAAGAACACTAACTAACATAAAATTATTTAATAATAAGATGATGATTTTGAATGACCCAAAAAACATCAGGATATCAAATCAAAAAACATCATTATCCTTGTAATGACTGAACAAAAAAAAAAAAAAAACTACAAATAATTTTCTTTTTAATTCAATTCCCAGTTGTTTTTCGTTTTGTTTTTACTTTTATTTTTTTTTTTGGCTAACAAGGCATTATACAATTTTAGTATTATCTTATAAAATTGACCATTCATTCCTAAAATTTTCTGCCCACTCCTATCACAAAGATTTAATTATCTTTTCTAAAAGCTAGAAAATTTTTAATAATGAATATTTTTAGTTTTTAAACATTAGATTAAAAAATAGTTGATTAGATTTAATGATTTAAAAGCATAAAAAAAACAAAACAAATTTTGTTTAGACAACGTAAGCAACAGCAAGGTGCCAGGTAATTAATGATACAAACCTGCCTTAACTGACATTTAAACCACTGTTCTTTTAAATATGTATCTATATATAAAGAAAATTTACATGGAAATTAAATTTTTAATGTTGTAATATAAATGATCTAGTTTTTTATTTATTTATTTATTTTTTATTTTTTTTTATTTTCTTCTGAATTATACAAACATTTTGATTGATTTTCAAAATATCTAATAGATATTATGATTTATGATGAATGCTCCAGAAATGGAAAAAATTATATATATACAACTTATTTCATTTACATTCATTTTGAAATCAGGGCGTACACAAGACTTCTTGAGCAGGTGATATGAACCAATTTTTTTAAATACATATATGATTAGTATTTTATTTTTTTCTTTTTTTATTTTTTTTATATTTTCTAATATACAACTTGGAAAGTTGTATCATGATTTGGCATAAAATTTAATTAAGAACAGGGGTAAACAACAATAAAAAAAAAATAAAGATTCATATTTTGATTTTCTTAAAAAAAAAAGATGAACATTCAATATTGTTTATTTTGATGTTCTGTAAAATAAATATATGACGCCAATATGACTTTTTAGCACATTTCCCAAAAAATTTTGAAAAAATATGCCTATTAGTTTCACTTTGTCCGTTCGTCCATCCGTCTGTTTACAAAACTTGTACACCGTTAAAGATAGAGAAAAAAAATTTTAACAATGGGTAGATCTCATAAAAAAAAGAATGTTGTAGAACTCCTTTTTCATGTAGCTCCCTCCATTTCGGAGCTACAACCCCTCAAACTTTGAAAAAGCCCTATTTTTAAATTCGTATATCTCATGTTCTGTTTAACATTTTTTCAATCTGAAAACATCATTCGACTGGATTTTTTTTTACCTTTGTAAATCAATATCAAAATTATATAGATATTTTTTAATTTAGTATTTAAATTTACCGTTATGTAAAAGCTAAATTTTGCATGATTTTTCTATCTTCATAACTAAGGCACGCTTTTATATATGGACTTGAAATTTTAAGGTAAGAAAGAGCTTTTAGAATTAGTATAAGTTTTCTTAGAAATGTTTTTTTTACGAACCCCTGTTTATGAGCTATTAGGGCTCAAAAATTGAAAATTTGCGTTTTTAAACGCCTATGTAAGTTAAGCACCTGTACATATTTTTCTTTGGCAAGACAAAAAAATTAAAGCTCCTGTAATATATACTTGTGTTAACGGTTTCTCTTAGTTGCATAGGGTTCCAGTGTTAGAGTCCCTCAAAATTGTAAAAATGCCCTATTTTCAAAAGTATATATCTAAGGCTCTGCGTAGTAGTTTTATAATCTAAAAACGCTATACGACCGGAATTTTTTTAGCTCTATAAATATCAAAATTATACAATATTTTCTAATGTACTATTTACGTTTTGTTTTTGTGTAGCCTCTTGTTTAAGAGCTATTACGGCTGAAAAATTGAATATTTGCTATTTTTAGACACCTATAATTTAGGCACCTGTACAAATTTCTCTTCGGCAAGACATACAAATTAAAGGTTCAATAATATATTTTTACGTATGTTAACGGTTTTTCTGAGTTATATAGGGTATCGAACTTACAGCCTTTCAAAATTGCAAAAAAGTCCTATTTTTACATTTTTTCTTACGAAATTTTCAAATTTTAGTGCAAGTCACAATTCTAAACAGTTTGTATTCTCTTTTGGAAATGTCCGCTTTTAAAAATCGTTGGTTTACATTCTACCTTGTTTTTATTATTTTTATTTCTAAAATTAAAATATTAATTATTTAAGTCAAAATAAATCGATCACAAAAGAAAAAATTTTTCGATCAAAATTAAGTGATTATAAACTTAATTTTTAGGACTTGTTAAAAATGTTGATGTTTTATTTTTGTTCAGTTTAAAAGTTTATGTCCAAAATTATTTATTTACATAATTATTATCTTTGATTATCTTTGACTTAATTTTGATAACTTAATAAATTCATTATTTTACTCGGTTGGATATTGGTTTGTTGAAAATTTTAAAATTAAAATAATAAATTTAAATCGAATGAAATTGATTTTTTATTGAAAAATCTAAAGATGATTAAGCTCATAGAAGGCTATATACAGAATGGTGTAATAACTAAAACTAATCAACTGGTCAAAAAAAAAAAAATACCAAATATTTTTATTGATGTTTTTTTTTGAAAAAACAAAAAGCCAAATATTTTTATGGATTTGTTTTTTTAAGTGCATTTCTCTGCCACATAAATGTGGACAGCAAATTACACAACCCACACTCTCTCGGTATTCACAGCGTATTTTATACGCTCTTTGCCACTAGGTCATTGAGGCCCCGATTTTTCATTTAATTTTAAACATTTTTTTTTAATTTTTGGGCTATTTTTCAATATGAAACAAAAGATCTAAAATGTTAAAAATTGGGTGGTTTTGGATGATTATTCATTTTGCCTTTATTAATTAGAAATTTTAACTAAACCAAATTTGTTATCGAAAAATACACTTATGTAGCGCCTATTCAGTCATACGAAAGTGATTATTTTGAGAATTTGTGTTATTGTACATAAATCATAAGTAACATTCTTTTGTTTGTTTTTTTTATAATTAAAGGATTTTTCATTTTCATTAATGAAATAATATATTTGAGCGATTTTTAATTGATGCCTTTGTACAATTCTTCTTTTTTTCTTGTAAAATGAAAATAAGGCCAAATATTTTCAGCTATTATTCATTTATAATTTTTGGGCATGTTGGTTTAGTCATTATTCATTTATAATTTTTGTACAATTCGGTTTAGTAAGATTATACATGTAGTCCTCATATAGAATTTTATTTCTTTTACTATAAAGGCTTGAGTGACAATTTTTTATAACTAAATGGTGATCAAATAAGAGTTATATATTTTAAATATATTGGTTCATGGCATTTGTTATTTAAAAATAATTTCATGTAAATGATTTTTTCTGGAGTTTTTTAAAAATTCGACTCTAGAACACCAACTTTTAACCACTTTGACATAGATCTGCGCACTTATTTCACCAATAACCATGATTAATGTTGGTTTTAAAGTTATTGAGTGGAGTGTTTATCGTTTATTGCAGTAAACCGATAACTTAATATAACGCCAAAGAAAAAAGTACAGTGGAGTTATACCGCATGATCTTGGTGGTCAGTCATTAAACTTCTCTCTCAATAAACCGATTGTGTCATGAGATGTATGGCATGTTGCATCATCTTGTTGAAACCTTATGTCGTCCAAGGCCTTGTTGAAACCTTATGTCGTCCATTTAATTCATGCTTCAAAAATCAATAGTCATGTTTCTGTAGCGTTCTCCATTAACAGAAACTGCAATGCTATTTTCATTTTCAAAAAAAATACGGTCTAATTACAACTCCAGATCATAAACCACATCAAACTGTTAATTTTTGTGGATGTAAACGTGTTTCACGAAGAACATGTGGGTTTTCTTCACTCCAAATGCCAGAATTGAGCTTATTTATCATAAATTTTACGTTAATTATAAATTTCTAATTAATTCGCGAAACGTAGAACAAAGAGATTCATAATTTTTTTTATAATATTTTAAAATTTTCTGTACGATGTGCAACTGTGCATATTTCGATTTCCATGGTGATTTGCCAAACAATACTGAACACAAATGTCAATTTTAGCGAAATCTGAAGAAAAAAAGGGTCACTATATGATATTTAATATTTAAAAGAAGTACATTAACAGTAAGTCGACCAACCTATTAATACCCTACACATGAATAATTCGAATTAAATTTAAAATCCATAACGGTCTCCTTTTCTTTCCTTATTCAACTCGAATTTCAGGAACGTAAAAGAGTCATGATTTAAACTCTTTGTACAAAATTTCAAAGATATACTTGTTGGGCCTTGGAAGGCGTACCGCCATTCCAATTCATCTCAAATTTCAGGGGCATAAAAAAACATGACAGAACACCCTTGTACCAAAAATTAAAGTTCTATCTTTATTGGTTTTTGGAACCCATGGACCAATTTTGCCCCCTCCGCCTTTCTATCGTAATTAGTAACCTACTATATAAATTTCATCAAGATAGCTTAGTAGTTTTTGAGTTATCGTGTGAACCAACGGACGGAGATCGTTAAATCGACTCAGGAGGTGACCGCGATTAAGAATATATATACATATCCATATCTAACTCGCTTCCTTTTGGTGGTTACAAACACTATACCAAAATTAATATACCCTATATATACTTTAGGTGTAGGGTATAAAAATATATATGTAATATTCATTTGATCACCCTTTATATTCGCTTTAAGTATTAATATTGTATTAAATATTAAATTTATATTATTTGTAATGTAAATTTTATGTATACATATTGTATTAATTTAATGCAAGGTAATTTTCCATTTTCTACATAAATTAACATTACAGTTATGCCTCGTGTGCACTAAATGATATGTTGCCAATATTATATTGTTTACTTATGTAATTGATGAAAAATTTTTATTCGAAATATAAGTTGACAGGAGTAATTGATGTAGAGTGTTAACACATAAAGTGGCAAGCGTTTACACATAAGTAAAAATTTTGAATATAATTGACAACATGTCACTTAATACATATATAATTAAAATATTATACTTAAATACATGGACAAAAAATATTCGTTTTCTTATTTTTGATATTGTCCTATTTTATCTTTTTAGTATGCTAATTAAATCTTCAATAGTATTGTACTAAATAAGATATGTTCTATGAAAACATTTTTATATACACGTTTTAAAATAGAAAAATTTTTATGTTCTATTTCAAATTTTCGATAACAATCAATTAAAAATTCAATTGCCAAGAAAAATTTTTTTATTTCTATACAATCAAGAATAGCTCAAACGTTTTTGATATTTTAAATATTTTCCTACTTGTAAAATATATTCAGTCTTTAAAATTTAAGATAATATTTGATTTTATTTTAATATTTATGTTTAAAGGTGTGCTAAATTGATTAGAAATTCTTTCGTTATAAACTTGCATTCGTACTTTATGATTATATTCAAAATATAAAAACGCATACAACGAACCACTAACCAGAATATACGACTTACCAGTATTAAAAAAAAATCTGCTGTCTCCACCACAGGACCGACCGCCATTACACGAAAAGTACAATGCAAAAATTTATAGATTTTGTACATAATAATTTATATCATAGCAAATAACTTTTAATAATTTAAAAACATTTTGTTTTATTCAATAACAATAATAAGCTCTGGATTAATCGTAAAAATATATATGTATACGTACATTCATTCGTACTTCCATTTACATTATTATGTAATGTACATGATTTTTTTTTCATTCAAAAATATTAGAAGTAAAAAATAATAAAACTGTAAACAAATACAAAAACAAAGTAATTCCCCCTTACGATATGTACACCCACGCCTGAAAAGAAAAGGCTGTGTAATTTCCTTGTTACATTTATGTGACAGAGAAATGCACTAAAAACGAGGAAGAGTGCAGTAGAGTAGACTGTGTCAACTCTGGGATACCCGTATGAACGTAATATATCTGTTTCTATAAAACTTGATCATCTTTTAAAAACATTCAGAGTTTTAGTACCGAACTACAGAGATATATTTATGTAAATTGTGGAGTTGTATGATAGCTACCCGAATCTATTGCGCCTAGCTTCATTAAGTTCCAAGAAATGCAAAAAGCCGGAACCGGCTGCTTTAGACCATTCAAATTTTACAAAAGTTTTTGGCATGCAACTCGACACTTTTTCACTAAATTTCAGATAGCTAGCTTCAATAGACACTGAGTTATTTTCATTTAAAAAGAGAAGTTGTATGGCAACTATCCGAACCCGTCGCACCACCACAACCAAATTTTGCAGAAGTTGTTGCCATAAAACTTGATCATCATTCGCAAAATTGCAGATACCTAGATTGAACAGACACTGGGTTATTTCCATTTAAAGAAAGAAGTTGTATGGCAGCTACTCGAACCCGGCGGCCGAAAATGCTGGAGTTAAATAGCAAAACTAACAATTTTGTAAAAGTGACGTAAAAAAAATTTCAGCCTCCTAACTCCTTTATTTTTTGAGTTATCGTGCGGACGGACACTGAGTTATTTTCATTTAAAAAGAGAAGTTGTATGGCAGCTACCCGAACGCGTCGCACCACCACAACCAAATTTTGCAGAAGTTGTTGCCATAAAACTTGATCATCATTCGCAAAATTGCAGATACCTAGATTGAACAGACACTGGGTTATTTCCATTTAAAGAAAGAAGTTGTATGGCAGCTACTCGAACCCGGCGGCCGAAAATGCTGGAGTTAAATAGCAAAACTAACAATTTTGTAAAAGTGACGTAAAAAAAATTTCAGCCTCCTAACTCCTTTATTTTTTGAGTTATCGTGCGGACGGACACTGAGTTATTTTCATTTAAAAAGAGAAGTTGTATGGCAGCTACCCGAACGCGTCGCACCACCACAACCAAATTTTGCAGAAGTTGTTGCCATAAAACTTGATCATCATTCGCAAAATTGCAGATACCTAGATTGAACAGACACTGGGTTATTTCCATTTAAAGAAAGACGTTGTATGGCAGCTACTCGAATCCGGCGGCCGAAAATGCTGGAGTTAAATAGCAAAACTAACAATTTTACAAAAGTAACGTAAAAAAATTTTCAGCCTCCTACCTCCTCTATTTTTTGAGTTATAGTGCGGACGGACACTGAGTTCTTTCATTTAAAAAGAGATTTTGTATTGCAGCTACCCGAACCCGTCACACCACCAGAACCAAATTTTGCAGAAGTTGTTGCCATAAAACTTGATCATCATTCGCAAAATTGCAGATACCTAGATTGAACAGACACTGGGTTATTTCCATTTAAAGAAAGACGTTGTATGGCAGCTACTCGAACCCGGCGGCCGAAAATGCTGGAGTTAAATAGCAAAACTAACAATTTTGTAAAAGTGACGTAAAAAAAATTTCAGCCTTCTAACTCCTTTATTTTTTGAGTTATCGTGCGGACGGACACTGAGTTATTTTCATTTAAAAAGAGAAGTTGTATGGCAGCTACCCGAACGCGTCGCACCACCACAACCAAATTTTGCAGAAGTTGTTGCCATAAAACTTGATCATCATTCGCAAAATTGCAGATACCTAGATTGAACAGACACTGGGTTATTTCCATTTAAAGAAAGAAGTTGTATGGCAGCTACTCGAACCCGGCGGCCGAAAATGCTGGAGTTAAATAGCAAAACTAACAATTTTGTAAAAGTGACGTAAAAAAAATTTCAGCCTCCTAACTCCTTTATTTTTTGAGTTATCGTGCGGACGGACACTGAGTTATTTTCATTTAAAAAGAGAAGTTGTATGGCAGCTACCCGAACCCGTCGCACCACCACAACCAAATTTTGCAGAAGTTGTTGCCATAAAACTTGATCATCATTCGCAAAATTGCAGATACCTAGATTGAACAGACACTGGGTTATTTCCATTTAAAGAAAGACGTTGTATGGCAACTACTCGAACCCGGCGGCCGAAAATGCTGGAGTTAAAAAGCAAAACTAACAATTTTACAAAAGTAACGTAAAAAAATTTTCAGCCTCCTAGCTCCTCCATTTTTTGAGTTATAGTGCGGACGGACACTGAGTTCTTTCATTTAAAAAGAGATTTTGTATGGCAGCTACCCGAACCCGTCACACCACCAGAACCAAATTTTGCAGAAGTTGTTGCCATAAAACTTGATCATCATTCGCAAAATTTCAGATACCTAGATTGAACAGACACTGGGTTATTTCTATTTAAAGAAAGACGTTGTATGGCAGCTACCCGAACCCGGGGACAGAAAATGCTGGAGTTAAATAGCAAAACTAACAATTTTACAAAAGTGACGTAAACAAATTTTCAGCCTCCTAGCTCCTCTATTTTTTGAGTTATCGTGCGGACGGACACTGAGTTCTTTTAATTTAAAAAAAGATTTTGTATGGCAGCTACCCGAACCCGTCACACCACCACAACCAAATTTTGCAGAAGTTGTTGCCATAAAACTTGATCACCATTCGCAAAATTGCAGATACCTAGATTGAACAGACACTGGGTTATTTCCATTTAAAGAAAGACGTTGTATGGCAGCTACTCGAACCCGGCGGCCGAAAATGCTGGAGTTAAATAGCAAAACTAACAATTTTACAAAAGTAACGTAAAAAAATTTTCAGCCTCCTAGCTCCTCTATTTTTTGAGTTATAGTGCGGACGGACACTGAGTTCTTTCATTTAAAAAGAGATTTTGTATGGCAGCTACCCGAACCCGTCACACCACCAGAACCAAATTTTGCAGAAGTTGTTGCCATAAAACTTGATCATCATTCGCAAAATTTCAGACGCCTAGCTTTATTAACTTCCAAGAGGTGCAAGAAGCCTGAACCGGCTGTTCTAGGCCAAACAAATTTTACAAAAGTTGTTGGCATGTAACTCGACACTTCTTTACTAAATTTCAGATTCCTAGCTTCAATAAACACTGAGTTATTCTCATTTAACCGGATAAGTTGTATGGCAGCTACCCGAACCCGCCGCACCACCACAACCAAATTTTACAAAAGTTGTTGCCATAAAACTTGATCATCATTTGCAAAATTTCAGACGCCTAGCTTCATTAGGTTCCAAGAGGTGCAAGAAGTCTGAACCGGCTGCTCTAGACCAACCAAATTTTACAAAAGTTGTTGGCATGTAACTCGACACCTCTTTACTAAATTTCAGATTCGTAGCTTCAATAAACACTGAGTTATTCTCATTTAAACGGAGAAGTTGTATGGCAGCTACCCGAACCCGATGCACGAGCACAACCAAATTTTACAGAAGTTGTTGCCATAAAACTTGATCATCATTTGCAAAATTTCAGAAACCTAGCTTGAATAGATACTGAGTTATTTCTATATAAAGATAGAAGTTGTATGGCAGCTACTCGAACCCGCCGACCGAAAATGTTGGATTTAAATAGCAAAACTAACAATTTTGCAAAAGTGACGTAAAAAAAATTTCAGCCCCCTAGCTCCTTTATTTTTTGAGTTATCGTGCGGACGGACGGACGGACGGACGGACGGACGGACGGACGTACATGGCTTAATCGACTCAGAATTCGATTCTGAGCCGATCCATACCTTTGACACTATATCTAGCTCGACTCCTTTAAGGTGTCACAAACGTAATGGCAAATTTATTATACCCTTGAACATAGTTCATACGGGTATAAAAAGAAAAAAACAAAAAAAATACAAAACAAACATAAGATTAATATTGAATCTGCTAACAAAAATTGTAACGTTTTAACTATATGTCATCAACAAAAGAATAATATTCATATACATACATAAGTATATAATTTTTAGAGATATAAAAAAAAAAAAAAAAAAAAAATTGTTCATATAAATTCATATGGAGTGTTATGTATGAAATTTGGACAGAAAAAAATTAAATAAAAGTTATAGGTAGTCGGATCATAAAATGTTCTATGGCAAAGTTGTTGCTCTTTACTTGTGTAACAATTTTTCTTAATAATTTTTCTCATAAAATTTTTCTGTTATGAAATATTCGTAAAAAACTTAAAAACTATATTAGTAAACTACCATTTGCGGTTATCCGATTTGCTCTAAAAGCTTATCTATCCGAGATATTTACGTTAAAATCTCAAATATGAAATTGCAAAAAATTCCGCTCAGTCGTTTAAGCAGTACACGTGCCAACAGTCAGACACACACACACACGCACACACAGACATCATGCTAAAAAAAATTTACAGCCTTCTCCACACCGGAGTAGGGCATATTTGCCAAAATCTCGGGTACAAATTTTTAGCATGAAAACAATACCTACATTATGCATAATTGGTATTTATACCCGTATGAACTATGTTCAAGGGTATAATAAATTTGCCATTACGTTTGTGACACCTTAAAGGAGTCGAGCTAGATATAGTGTCAAAGGTATGGATCGGCTCAGAATCGAATTCTGAGTCGATTAAGCCATGTACGTCCGTCCGTCCGTCCGTCCGTCCGTCCGTCCGTCCGCACGATAACTCAAAAAATAAAGGAGCTAGGGGGCTGAAATTTTTTTTACGTCACTTTTGCAAAATTGTTAGTTTTGCTATTTAAATCCAACATTTTCGGTCGGCGGGTTCGAGTAGCTGCCATACAACTTCTATCTTTATATAGAAATAACTCAGTATCTATTCAAGCTAGGTTTCTGAAATTTTGCAAATGATGATCAAGTTTTATGGCAACAACTTCTGTAAAATTTGGTTGTGCTCGTGCATCGGGTTCGGGTAGCTGCCATACAACTTCTCCGTTTAAATGAGAATAACTCAGTGTTTATTGAAGCTACGAATCTGAAATTTAGTAAAGAGGTGTCGAGTTACATGCCAACAACTTTTGTAAAATTTGGTTGGTCTAGAGCAGCCGGTTCAGACTTCTTGCACCTCTTGGAACCTAATGAAGCTAGGCGTCTGAAATTTTGCAAATGATGATCAAGTTTTATGGCAACAACTTTTGTAAAATTTGGTTGTGGTGGTGCGGCGGGTTCGGGTAGCTGCCATACAACTTATCCGGTTAAATGAGAATAACTCAGTGTTTATTGAAGCTAGGAATCTGAAATTTAGTAAAGAAGTGTCGAGTTACATGCCAACAACTTTTGTAAAATTTGTTTGGCCTAGAACAGCCGGTTCAGGCTTCTTGCACCTCTTGGAAGTTAATAAAGCTAGGCGTCTGAAATTTTGCGAATGATGATCAAGTTTTATGGCAACAACTTCTGCAAAATTTGGTTCTGGTGGTGTGACGGGTTCGGGTAGCTGCCATACAAAATCTCTTTTTAAATGAAAGAACTCAGTGTCCGTCCGCACTATAACTCAAAAAATAGAGGAGCTAGGAGGCTGAAAATTTTTTTACGTTACTTTTGTAAAATTGTTAGTTTTGCTATTTAACTCCAGCATTTTCGGCCGCCGGGTTCGAGTAGCTGCCATACAACGTCTTTCTTTAAATGGAAATAACCCAGTGTCTGTTCAATCTAGGTATCTGCAATTTTGCGAATGGTGATCAAGTTTTATGGCAACAACTTCTGCAAAATTTGGTTGTGGTGGTGTGACGGGTTCGGGTAGCTGCCATACAAAATCTTTTTTTAAATTAAAAGAACTCAGTGTCCGTCCGCACGATAACTCAAAAAATAGAGGAGCTAGGAGGCTGAAAATTTGTTTACGTCACTTTTGTAAAATTGTTAGTTTTGCTATTTAACTCCAGCATTTTCTGTCCCCGGGTTCGGGTAGCTGCCATACAACGTCTTTCTTTAAATAGAAATAACCCAGTGTCTGTTCAATCTAGGTATCTGAAATTTTGCGAATGATGATCAAGTTTTATGGCAACAACTTCTGCAAAATTTGGTTCTGGTGGTGTGACGGGTTCGGGTAGCTGCCATACAAAATCTCTTTTTAAATGAAAGAACTCAGTGTCCGTCCGCACTATAACTCAAAAAATGGAGGAGCTAGGAGGCTGAAAATTTTTTTACGTTACTTTTGTAAAATTGTTAGTTTTGCTTTTTAACTCCAGCATTTTCGGCCGCCGGGTTCGAGTAGCTGCCATACAACGTCTTTCTTTAAATGGAAATAACCCAGTGTCTGTTCAATCTAGGTATCTGCAATTTTGCGAATGATGATCAAGTTTTATGGCAACAACTTCTGCAAAATTTGGTTGTGGTGGTGCGACGGGTTCGGGTAGCTGCCATACAACTTCTCTTTTTAAATGAAAATAACTCAGTGTCCGTCCGCACGATAACTCAAAAAATAAAGGAGTTAGGAGGCTGAAATTTTTTTTACGTCACTTTTACAAAATTGTTAGTTTTGCTATTTAACTCCAGCATTTTCGGCCGCCGGGTTCGAGTAGCTGCCATACAACTTCTTTCTTTAAATGGAAATAACCCAGTGTCTGTTCAATCTAGGTATCTGCAATTTTGCGAATGATGATCAAGTTTTATGGCAACAACTTCTGCAAAATTTGGTTGTGGTGGTGCGACGCGTTCGGGTAGCTGCCATACAACTTCTCTTTTTAAATGAAAATAACTCAGTGTCCGTCCGCACGATAACTCAAAAAATAAAGGAGTTAGAAGGCTGAAATTTTTTTTACGTCACTTTTACAAAATTGTTAGTTTTGCTATTTAACTCCAGCATTTTCGGCCGCCGGGTTCGAGTAGCTGCCATACAACGTCTTTCTTTAAATGGAAATAACCCAGTGTCTGTTCAATCTAGGTATCTGCAATTTTGCGAATGATGATCAAGTTTTATGGCAACAACTTCTGCAAAATTTGGTTCTGGTGGTGTGACGGGTTCGGGTAGCTGCAATACAAAATCTCTTTTTAAATGAAAGAACTCAGTGTCCGTCCGCACTATAACTCAAAAAATAGAGGAGGTAGGAGGCTGAAAATTTTTTTACGTTACTTTTGTAAAATTGTTAGTTTTGCTATTTAACTCCAGCATTTTCGGCCGCCGGATTCGAGTAGCTGCCATACAACGTCTTTCTTTAAATGGAAATAACCCAGTGTCTGTTCAATCTAGGTATCTGCAATTTTGCGAATGATGATCAAGTTTTATGGCAACAACTTCTGCAAAATTTGGTTGTGGTGGTGCGACGGGTTCGGGTAGCTGCCATACAACTTCTCTTTTTAAATGAAAATAACTCAGTGTCCGTCCGCACGATAACTCAAAAAATAAAGGAGTTAGGAGGCTGAAATTTTTTTTACGTCACTTTTACAAAATTGTTAGTTTTGCTATTTAACTCCAGCATTTTCGGCCGCCGGGTTCGAGTAGCTGCCATACAACTTCTTTCTTTAAATGGAAATAACCCAGTGTCTGTTCAATCTAGGTATCTGCAATTTTGCGAATGATGATCAAGTTTTATGGCAACAACTTCTGCAAAATTTGGTTGTGGTGGTGCGACGCGTTCGGGTAGCTGCCATACAACTTCTCTTTTTAAATGAAAATAACTCAGTGTCCGTCCGCACGATAACTCAAAAAATAAAGGAGTTAGGAGGCTGAAATTTTTTTTACGTCACTTTTACAAAATTGTTAGTTTTGCTATTTAACTCCAGCATTTTCGGCCGCCGGGTTCGAGTAGCTGCCATACAACTTCTTTCTTTAAATGGAAATAACCCAGTGTCTGTTCAATCTAGGTATCTGCAATTTTGCGAATGATGATCAAGTTTTATGGCAACAACTTCTGCAAAATTTGGTTGTGGTGGTGCGACGGGTTCGGATAGTTGCCATACAACTTCTCTTTTTAAATGAAAATAACTCAGTGTCTATTGAAGCTAGCTATCTGAAATTTAGTGAAAAAGTGTCGAGTTGCATGCCAAAAACTTTTGTAAAATTTGAATGGTCTAAAGCAGCCGGTTCCGGCTTTTTGCATTTCTTGGAACTTAATGAAGCTAGGCGCAATAGATTCGGGTAGCTATCATACAACTCCACAATTTACATAAATATATCTCTGTAGTTCGGTACTAAAACTCTGAATGTTTTTAAAAGATGATCAAGTTTTATAGAAACAGATATATTACGTTCATACGGGTATCCCAGAGTTGACACAGTCTACTCTACTGCACTCTTCCTCGTTTTATCATGAAAACAATACCTACATTATGCATAATTGTATGCGGTCGGTAAAAAAAAAATGTTATCTTTCAATGATTACCATTCACATTCTTTTTAATGCCTGCTCTAAAATTTTATGATCATATTGAATCTTATTTAGAAAGAATTGTCTAGATTCTAGCCATAATAATCAACACTTGAAAAAAAAATTTTTTTTTCTTAACAATTTTTTATTACCACAATTGAATTGTGATAAACTAAACGTATTGAATGGCATTGCAATAGTAGGATAAAAAAAATGTAATTTGTTTTGTATTTTCATCTATTTCATCCATAAACGATGGTGGTGGTAGTGGTGCCACAATGATAAAGTTTTGTATTTATAGTTGTTTTACTTCTCCTTTTTTTTGTGCAATGTATGAATGTATGAATAAGCAATTAATGTATTTTATTGTTTATGCTAACGTCTTGTTTAATGCTATTATATAGTACATAATATATAGTGAAACATAAGCCTTGATGATGAAATTTTGCAAAACAAAAAAAAAACAACAATTTCAAGATTACAGTCATGAGGATATTATGATGATTCACTATTGCGTTGAATTTAAATAAAATCAAATGTAAGAAGGAGTAACTTAGTAGCATTGCATTAATATAATGAAATGTTAGGAAGTTTAAAATTTAAAAAAAAAAAAAACTTTACTTTTATCGGTTTTCTATTGGTCTTCTATTTTTACGCTATTATTTGTACTTACGTTGACTATTACTGCCAAAGACCAACAGTTGGACAATAAATATATTTTGTATTAGGTGAAATATGTTAGATTTGATTGCTTTTGATTTCAGACCAAAATATTCATTATAGTATAGAAAGGAAACTCATGTTTAATTTACTGCTGATTTAGGCTGCAAATGCTAATTCTACTTTATATTTAAAAACAAACTCTTTTATATTGTATAAACCATTAGTTGTTTAACCTAAAAAAAAAGCGGGCCGAATGTGACCATATCACATAACCCTTTTAACAATTGATTTAAATTGATACTTTAAAAATACTTTTAAAAAAAAATTAAATTTATTTAAAAAATTTTAAAATTAAAAAACAAATATATACACTTATATTTACCAGAACCCCCTTTTCCCCTTTTTAAATAATTCACTTCGCTTTAATCACCTTTTTAATTTAACACTAATCAAAGATTTTTTTTTTTCCTAAGGGAGGTGGGAATCTTCCAAAGACACCAAGAATTACCCCTTGGTAGTGTCAGTCTTACTGACTAAACCCACCTCCCCCTTTAGCCAATATAGTGGAATGAAAGCCTTACCTGCGAAAGCAGTATATTGGCTAGGGAGTAGGGATAGGAAAGGATAGGAAAATGGATACGGAAACATTGATTTGGGAGTGGGACTGTAAGGAAACAATGAATCCGCCTATTATTATTATTTTGCTAACAGTGACTAAAGCCGTCACAACAGTTACAACATGTAGTAGTAGTATATATATATCACTACATGAGGTAATTATTGAAGGCAACCCCCACTGTCACTGTAGCGGCTGTTATTATTGGTATTAATATTCTTATTAATATTATTATTATTTTACTACAGAGTCAGCGCCATCAGTGGATTACAACGTGCAGCAGTATATAACATCTTACTTGCATGATATAACCAAAGATGGCTCTACTGTAGCAGCTATTATTATTACTATTATTATTATAATTATTATTACTAATATAATTAAACGATATACAATATTACGATATAAAAGTACTACATATTTTTTATTTATGACCTGATCGGGGTTTGAACCTTCGATTGAAAGGTCGCCGACTTAACCACTGCGCCATGAGTCAGATAATAAATAATTTAAATATTAAAATAATATTTTGATTTGAAACATCAAATTTTTATATGTTATAGAATTTAATATAAAATTCGGCAAGAGTGAACTGTCAGTTGTACGATACACGTATTTTCACTGTGATAATTTACTGTGTTAACTATACGTTACACGCGGTTGGGTACGAAATCTCAAACTGAAAATCCCAAAACCAAAATCCCAAACTCAAAACCCCAAAAAAAAAGAATTCAAAATTTCAAAATCCCAGTGTTACAAAATCCCAATATTACAAAATCCCAATGTTACAAAATCTCAATGTTAGAAAATCCCACGTTACAAAATAATGAGATTTATGCATTTAAAAATTAAAAATTAATTTCAAATTTAAAATTATGTTTATTTTTTTTTTTTTAATTAAATTTTTATTTTTACTCATTGTACAATCTTAAACTACTTAATCTTTAAACTTAAATCTTAAATCTTAAACAAAAACGGTTTTAACTTATTAAGATATTTAAAATTTAAATTACAATTTTAATTTTTATATGCTAATTTTATGCTATATGATATAAAACTTAAAGCTAAAAAAGTGAGTGTTTAGAACTATATACTAAAGTGACTATTGGAAAAACCGGGCAAACAAAAAACCGATATTATTTCAAATAATTTTTATTAGAAATATAAAGCAACATTAATTATAAAATGTTTGTAATCATTTTATTTTGGATTTATATAAAATTCTTGTCGTTCCAATATTAAAAATTAAAAAAGTTCACAAAAAATTTCAAAAAATTTCTCGTGTTTTAAAATCTTGTGTAAAATATCGGGTTTTAAAACTAAAGGGTCAACTCTGATTTCAAGTCTTACTACAAAATCTTTCCTAATTTAGAATCTCTCCTAAACATATAAATAAATATTCTGGAAAAACGGCCAACCATGATTTTTGACTGCAACTACAAAATTTTTCCTAATTCAGAATTTCGCATATACATTCTGTAAAAGACATATTGCATTTTAAAATATTGGGGGCTGTTCAATAATTATTGAAACCCTGATTTTGTAACCAACTCCAGATAAAATACAATTTGTAAAATATCTCCAAATAAATGCATATAAAAATTAATAGTTCCTTGGAATTTCATTTTTGGGATTTTATAACTTAGAATTTTGAAATTAGAATTTTTTTTTTTGGGATTTTGTGTCATTGGGATTTTTTTTTTGGGTGGACTCTCGGACCTAAATGGTGGACTCTCCGTTACACGCTTATTTACGTAAATTTCGGAGTCATATGGATACTACTTAACACAGCTGTACCATCAAATTTTACAGAAGTTGTTGCCATGAAACTTTTTTTATCACTTCATCTTTGCAAAATTACAGATAACTAAGTTTTTAAAGGGCCAAGATAGTATTATTTATATTATTTTCGAAATTATTTCGTTACACCAATTAAATTATGCAGAAATCGTTGACAAAAAATTTAACTTATTTTTTAAACTATACTGATATCCAGTTTAAATACACGCTGCGTTATGTACATACAAAGAAAAAACGAAGTTGTAATACAGCTACTCGAAGACCTTGACCTTGTTCATCTTTAACAGCGATTTACATACCGATGACATTGTAAAATTTTCAGAATCCATGTTTTATTATTTTGTTGAGTTATTCGGCGGTCGGGCGGATACACCTAGATAAATCGACTTAGAATTCAATTCTAACCAAAAATATAGATATTTCTTCTTATCTATCTCATTTATTTTAAAGCATCAGAAAAGGTAAATGGTAAATTTACTAATTCAAAATTTCTAATGGCCAGAATTAATGGATCTGATTAATATTATAAAAACATTTCATTAAAAAGAGAATGTAATTTTCATATAATTATAAAAATTGGTATAATATATGTTAATATATTATTATAAATACTAAACTTTTTGGGGCGCTTGTTAGATTTAGTTGAGATATGCGGCCCAGGCAATTCAAAAGGTTAAATACATATGGTTTATATTTCAATATTGTTTAATAAAGTTTCCTTTTGAATTTTTAAAAGGAAACAAAATTGCATCCTAATAGAATGTTATAGTTAATGCAATTACAAATCAACAATGTACCTATACAAGTACGTAAAGCAGGTGAACTTCTTTTGTTTTAAAAATAACAATTGTATTATTTTTATTTTTACTTATTTATATTAAAAGATAAAAATCTGAAACATTGTGATTTTAAATGTGAATATTTTTTTTTTTTTTTTATTATACTTTAACTTTTTTGTCTTTGTGTTAATTTCCAGATCAAGTCTTAATACTTTTGTTGAGTATGGAAAACAAAAATTCAATGGATATAACCATGTTGATTAGAGAATATACAAGGTAATTCCTTTCAAAAAATATATACTTGTTCTGTTTTATTATATTTTGTTTTTTTTTTTTTTTTTTTTGCTTTTAATGGAATTCATGTATATAGTTGGATCTCATATGTTTGAAATTCGATCTTGAGAATGGATGAAATCTGTTCTTGCACAAAATCTGAACTGAATTTTTATGATTTTAAATGCTCTTGTGAATTAATGTCTTTTATATATAAATGGTAAAATCAATGAAATATTAATGATGATGATATAGTGATGATAATGCCACTCCTTAGAAGTTTTTTCTTAATGTTATTTTTGTTTTTATAAAACAGTGAACATTTACTTTTCCAGTGACTTTACTTAAAAAATAAAAACATGTTGTTTATTTTTTTAATTTTTAATGTAATTTAATTTAAAAGTTTTTGAAAAAAATAAATTCCAGTTTAAATGAACCTGAATTTTATTAAAATATAAAATATATCACAATTTCATTCATATTACATAAGGCACTTTGCTTTTAAATGAAGAATTTTTCTTGAACACGAATTTTAATATGAAAGAATTTATAACTTTAACTTTTTTTAAGTATAAAAATCTGCCTATTTTATAAGAATCAATATTCAATATTTTACTTTCGTCAATCTCTATAAATATACACCAACCGAAAACTACTACACTCCTGGAGAATGGGAGAAAACGATATGAAGAAAAGCTTGAAATGGATTAAAATCTGAACCATTTCAGCTAATTTTTGAAGGAAAAATAGATGTTGAAAGAAGTAGAGCCACGTAACGTTAAGATACACACGATTATTAAATTATTTTATAAATATGTAGAAACATCACACATAGATGTTTACCGTATCTAAAATCCAAAATTTAGAAAAATGAATTCAGATATATATTTAGAAAGAACACCAAAAAAAAATTGTTTTCATCTTTGCCTGAGGGTGGTGAGACTCATCGAAAGATACTGTAACCAACACAGTTATGTCACTCAGTTATGTCATTTCACTCACTCAAAATATTTGCCTAGTCTTAAAAGATAAAAACTTGTCTTCAAGATTAAACATTAATATTTCGTTAACTCTTATAGATCTAATGAAGCTGCAGACCTCTGTGAAGGTGATTTGCGTTTTTCGCTAAATTTAGTTTTATACATCTTGCTTTGAATATTTTCACAACTCCCTAGATGTATGCCGTACAACAAAACTAGGCTTAATTATTTAGTTATATAACAAAATTTTATACTCTATTTGCAATCTATAGAGTTTCAACCTAGGTACCAATACATTTCTCTAAATTTCGATTCAGTTCAACGTTTTTCTTTTTGATGTACTCTTTGCACCTTTTTGATGGGTACTCTTTTGACATCTAATACAATTCCTACTATTTTGACTTGTTTTCTTGTTTACCCCATTTAATTTTAAGGCCGGGGGCAAAACTAAATGTCATCCGTCAAATTTTATTGTCAAATCAAATGTCAATGAATTTATAAAGGTTAAACATTTGGTAGAACGTAATCTCAGTAGTATTATATAAAAATATATAGCGACAGTCAAAGTATCTTATAAAACTTTAAAAACATTTTGTAAGACTTTATTGTCATAATAAAGAAAATATTTTTAAAATGTAATAAATAATGAAAATAATAATGATGTAAAACCTACCGAAACCTACGAAAAACTACAAAAAAAAAAACAATATAATTTAAATTTTTATTTTAAACATAATTATTAAAAATTTTATAAAAAAAAATATACAATTATTAATGGTGGGTACATATTTTTAATGATTTTAATTTGTCATTTGAAATCTGTTCAAAAATAACTAATCTAGAATTGAGCATAAAATGTCTAATATTGTGGTGCAACCAACATGACAAATTAAAATGCCTTGCAGAAAAAATAAAAATAAAAACAAAAACTAGATATAAAATTAGAATTAATATTTTTTTTTTTAAATTAATATTTCTTAATTTTAAACTAAAGGAAGAAAATACGAGTATTGTACACCTCCAACAAATCACGACAAAAATTAAATCATTAACAAATTTCCAATATTATGTTTTCTTTTTTTATGAATTTTCTGCATCAAATGACAAATTAATAATGATTGTTACAAACAATATCAAGTCAGTATATCTAAAAGCAAAAGTATTTAAAGAGGTTCATTATAAAAACGTTAATATAATTGTAATTTGATAAGAAAAATCATACAAAATTCTAAATAGTAAAAAATTCATTAATTGTTTCGGCTCCTAAAATTGTAAATTTTAAATTTTTTACTGCTTATCTTATTTTAGATAGGCGCGGGGTCCAATAAAAAAGTTTGTTGCAAAGCTTAACTATTCAAATAATATGGTTTTACTTAATTATCTTACTTATTACTTAAAATTACAAATTTATATACCTAAATGAACATATACAGACTGAAAATCTCGATGAATGTCAGTTTCTTATAGCAATAAATTTAAAAATCGTAAAAATGTTCAACGGGAATTGTCTTATATCCATGAAATCAGTCAACGGGACAAACAGTAATATTTTACTGTTTGTCCCGTTGATTGATGACAAACAGTACATATTTATGTTTAAAATTTCATTTTTTTACCTGGAATGTTCTATAGAAATTATGTAAGCAGACGGACAAAAAGTAAATAAAGACGAACGTATGTAAAGTACTAATAAAGTATCTACAATTTTTTAATAATGTACTAAACACGAATATAGATTATGATTTTATATATATATACACATCTTAGTTCAATGGTGTCATTGGTTTCTTTTTTCTTCGGAAATAATGGATATAAATTCAAAGGTGTGGAACTCACGATGTTTAAGTATATAAAGAACAAAAAAATCTTCAGAAAAAAAAAAAAACAAATTAAATTCCAATCAGAATTCTTATAAATTTTATATGTGTTAAATTGAGAATAGAAGTTAATTAAAGGATGACAGTTTCTAAACTCATAAATCTTTGATAAAATTTCAAAATTTTGTTCTTTTATTTTAATTTATTTAAGGATGTATATATAAAGTTTATATAAGTTAAAAAATCTTTTTGTCAGTACTTGGTAATCTTCAAAAGATAAAAGCAAACTTTTATTAGGAATGAAAATAGTAGTATAAACTTTCTTACATCTCAGCTCTAAAAGTGTTTATGGCTCAGAAATTTGTAGAGGACTTTTTTGTTCAATACTTTAACTTAAATTTAGACCCTAAAAAATCTGTTGTTTTTCTTTGTTTATTCAACTAAATAAATTACTTACATTTTTACAACTAATATATAGATATATAATATTTCTAATTTTTAGTCTACCCAGTGTAGTAATGTATAAAATATTCTAACATAAAATTAGACATAATATTTACAGCATTAGGTATATTCAAAATCTATTTTATAAATGCATCTATTCTACCTATATACTTTATTCTTTTGCATGATATTTTTTTTTTTCTCAAAGTAAAAATTAAAAACAGAAAAATAAGCAATAACTCAATACAAAACTATTTTTATTAATGTAAAAATCAAATTAATAATATTATTTTTTTATTTTAACATTTGTACAATTCTTATCTGATAACAACGGTATTTTTTGTGCAAATAATTCACAACAAAAAATGAGCACAACTGTTGTAATCTACACGATGCAAATAAAAAAAAAATCAAAACAATAACAATAATAACAAAAATATCATGCGATCAACTAAAAGCATTTCCTGTTAATTTTTAATTTACTTATATATAATATACACAATAATACAACACAAAAAAAAAAAAAAAGTACCAAATGTTCATCGATTCGAATATTTTGAAGATCAATCCTAGGATTTTTAGTCTGATCAATCCTCGAACATATATATATTTATATAAAAAAAAAAAATACAGAGCACATATGTACATAATTGTCTAAAAATCAAAACAATATCAGCAAATACCAAATGTCCTGTAGCTGGAAAAGCTGTTTCTCATATATGTAAATGTAAATGTACATGAAATGTTGCAATATTTGATTTAGACATGCATGTTAACTTGTCCATACTCTTAACAAGGAAATACTCTTAAGGCACGATCAGAAATTTTCATTTATTTTTTTTTTTTTTTTTTTTTTCGTAAAGCTGATGTTAACAGTGAATAAAAAACACAGAAATACATATTTCAACAGACAAGCAATTCCAACTTCACTGCAAAACACAGAAATAACCAAAAAAAAAAAAAAACAATACAGAACACAGAAACCGCGATTGAGATCGCGAGACAGTAAAATAAAGCAAGAGAGAAAAAAAAAGAAACTGAAAGAGAGAATCTTATATATCACTTAAAAAACAAGTAAATTAATACATACATGGGTCTGTAAAACAAATCAATGCTCATTGTTGCAATTGCAATTGCAATTTTACAAATAAGATATACACAAACACACAAATGCATTACGTTTTTCTTGCATAATACTTACATTTCAGTTTAAATTTAACTTTAAATTTCGAGATCAAATCCATTGAAACAGTGATGAATGCATGCTAGAAACGCTGCTATAACCGTTTTTTCTTTTTTTTTGTCTTCAAATCAACATCACATAGATTTGAATATAAGATGGACAAGAAATTCAAGAAAAGCAAAAAAACAAAAAAAAAGGAAATATATAAGTTTAAAGGTCAACTGTATGTCCTACGGTCATAAATTATGTTGCAGGCAGGTTCAAACCAGTCAAGCTTCAAAAACCAAATCAGTTAGTGGTAAATAAGAAAAAAAGATTGTTTTTTTTTTAATTTATAAAATATAAGCCATACATTAAACACCAGACAACAACACTTTGTTATGTGGTTTATTGTTTATGAATCAGAAAGAGATTCCATCAAATATATTTTTCTTTCATTTAATTCCACTTTAAAATTGAAATACTAAACAAAAAAAAATATACGAAAATCTTTTTGAAAAATCAATAAGCTTTGATGCTATTGAATAGATTATTAGAAAAGTTAAAAAATAAGAAAATCTTAATCATTTAGCACGTCACAATACACACGTATATTCTAATAACATTCAATCCACAGCATTATCAGCAAAAAAAAAAAATTCTATTGAATATTTTTCAGTTTCTTTATGATTCTTCGATTCAGTTCATTAAAATGAGGACTGACCATATACAATATACTATGGCTTGTCAAAATGTACCTTTCATATTTATAATTTGAAGACTGCATTCTAAAATTTTATTCAAATTCAGTTTTTGTTTTCATTTCTCTTCAAATATTTGTCTCAATTTAAATCTTAAACATATACCAATATAACCTATAATAGGTTAATATTTAAAATATTAAATATTAACGATTAAATATATTACTTAAAATTAATCATTGATGCTCTATAATTACCACTAGTCAAAAATTAATTGATAGTTATAATAAAACAAAAAAAAAAAAAAAATTAGAATGGTACATATTTAGAATTTTGGGTTTGGGATCGTCCTACCTAATATTATCTGTACCAAACCTTAATTTTTATTTATAAAATACAAAATATAAAGACGAAAAAAACATCAGCTCTTATTTAAACTTGTTTTAAACGTTTCAAAACGATCTATTGATTAAAATAAAAATAATAATTGTATCTATAGGTATAATTGTTTTAATTTCTCCCTTTCCATCCCTTTGAATTTGTTTCTTTGTGTTAAAACAAAGGATTAAATTAAAAGAAAAAATATATATAAATTCCATTTAATCAGAAAACAGATAATTATATATTTACATTATATCTAGTTTATGTTCTAGGTTTGATGTCCAATGGAATGCCATATTACAAATGTATATAGAAACCCTTTAAACAAAAACTAAAAATTACAAATTACAAATTATAATTATGATTATGATTGGAATCAACTGGTTGTATAGAAATGACCTACCGTCTAATTTGAGTCAAAAAAACAAAAATAAAATTATTTTTATATAATTGATCTTTAAGTTAACCTAATTGTAGGAGTGATCAAAATCTGTTTACCATCATAATATCTGGAATTTAAAAAAAAAATATATAAAAAAAAATTAAACATTTTTGATTGCAGTAAATTGAAGGATTTCAAAAGAGTTTTTTTTTTTTTTTTTTTTTTTTTTTGATTATCAAAAACAGCAGCAACAGTAACAACAGAAAAGAAAAATAACATTTAAGGTTACCATAAAAAAAAAAAATGGAATTCATTTGTAGATTGAGTTAAGCATATACCAAAAAAAAAAAAAACTGTATTTCAGCTTCTTAATTCTCGTTCCTTGGTAACATTTACCTATATAAATGTACTAAATGGTTGGTATATTATTGTTGCGTTCACTAATGATCTCAGAGGATGAGATCACATAGCGCGAACCAATGTTTTAATATAGAATAACTTATATAATATTAATAAGTTTCAGTATTTGTCCATCAGAAATTCAGTCATTGTAATTATATGATTAGAGGTTTGCTTATAATTTTTAAATAAAAAATAATATCTTGTTTTTATTTTTGTTTTTTTTTTTTCTTTTCATTGCTACACCTTTATAGTATTAACGCACATTTAATATAAATTATTTTGTATTCCTTTTTTTTTTTTTTCTTTTTTAATTGTAAAGAAAATTATTTAAACGATTTTTAAAATATTTTTTTTAAAATGAAATTAAAAACCGAATAAAAAACAAAAAAAAAAAAAAAAATAATAATAAAAAAGAAAATTTGTATATAATATTTTGATTAATGACAATTGGACACGAATTTTTGTCATTACACATTTTATATTGAGGAATAAAAAGTTTTTAAATTTGGATATTATTTTGTAAAGGATTTTTAAATTTGTGGTAATCATGCAGATTATTTACTTTAATGATTTCAATTTAATGCAATAATTGACATAAAATATCAGTAAACTTTCACAAATAAGGATTGTGATTTTGTTATAAAAAAAAAAAAGCCAAGTATGTTTAAAAAAAATTAAAAATAAAAGAAAAAACCAGATCCTTAAATAATTCAGTTAAATAATCAAAAAAGTGAAGGTTTAAGGAACTTTAAAATTAAGTTAATAATTTTTTACAAAATTTAAATAACTTGTAGTATAATTAAAGATACTTGCACAATTGAATTAAAATCATTTAATCACATGTTGAATTATCCTTTTTCGAAATGGATAAAAAGTGGTTATGCAAAATGTATTTGTCATAAGAACTACTGCAAAACGACAGTTATTATCATCAAATTTATTCCTTTAAACTGTTATATACTGATCCACATTTAAAACTAGAAACATATCTGGAAGAGTTTTTAAAGGGTTTGTCGATTTGATTTTTTTCTTACTTCCAATCTTCTATATATCCTTTTTTCTTCATTATTATGTCATATTTTCTTTGGTTTTATTTACGTGTACCTAATACTAAAATAATATTAAATATGTGAGTACAAAGAAGTTTCACTTTAGGTTTTAGCTATAGATTGTAAAAAATTAAAAACTAGATTAAAATATCCAGTCAATGTTGTAGTGGTTAAGATATTGTCTTGGGTTTCGGTATTAAACTCCGACGGTATTATGTCAATTAATGCAAAATAATGTAGATTTTTCTTATAATACAATAATTAAATAAAAAAAACAATATATGTCTTATAATTAAATATCTTATCGTAATATATAATAAAACAAAAATAAAATTATTCTTGCATAAAATCATAGATGGCGCACAAATAAAAATATTTATATTTCATAATCTTGTACAATAATTATAGCTGAGTAATCAACGGCTTAGTGAAGTTAATGATTTTATAAACTGAAGAAAAATATAAATAGAAAATGACGTAGTAGCCCAATGGTCTTTATATGTATGGTAGGTTTGGTCCATTATATGTATGGTAGATCGAATTTGGTCCATTGTGAAACCACATAGAAACTTTTCTATCCCACTCGTTAAAATTAATTTGAACTTTTTCGAAGCGAAGATAGTAGATCGCTATGGTTGTTCAAGAGAAATTCCCCCAAATGGGTGTTCCTTTTAGCCGACAACGCTGGGCATGTGCAAAAGAGATGAAGATTCGTTTCCTCCTCTTCTTCATCTCTGCAAGCTCTACAATAGTCGTTTGCGGATAATTCAAGTCCTTTGGCGTTCTTCTTTATTAGATAGTGACTTAATTGTGATTATGCCCATTGCCATTCCAATATCTGGCCTTTTAAGAGAAAGCAGATCTTTATATTGTCTTCAATCGGTTTTGGACCATATCAGTCTTGTGATATTGCACGAGGTCAAGTTTTATAATTTGTTATTTACCATGTTGGAACTCTAAGAATCAGTAAAGTAAACAAGTGTATCCAACAAATATCCTATATAAAATTTGTTAACACCTAAGGTAATGACTCAATCCTTGCGCCATTTCATACGTCGCTTTGACGTATAAATATAAAATACATTAACTAAAATTTAACTTGGTCAAATACAACGCACCGCGAGAAGCGACGATAGAGTAGAGTAACATTCTAACTTTTAGTCGTGAGATCTGTTTTTTTTTGCCATTTTCTATTGGTTATTCGTTGTCAATTAATAATTTAATTTTCATAATTTTTACTTACGGAATTGAAATAGGTATTTTGTTTCATAAAGCGACTCTAACATTGGGCATCATGTTATTTAAAAAGCGAGCATTGATTCATCAACATTAGACGATGTTTTTTTTTCCTAAATACCTACATTACAAAATCTATTACAGATAAATATGTAAAAACAATTGAACTATTAAAAATTACCTTTTTTTTTTTTGATGCATTTCTCTGCCACATAAATGTGGACAGGAAATTACACAGCCTTTCCTGTTCAGGCGAGGCTGGTTTATTTTTTACGCTCTTACCAACTAAGCCACCGAGGCTCCCAATTACCTTTGGTTATATCTTTTTGTTTTTATGATAGATATATTTACCTGAGTATTTTAAGGAAATATTACAAACTATAATACTATATTATAAAACAAAAAAGAAGAACCTATATTAAAATATATTATTTCTAGTAGAGAACGGCTTAAGGAATAATTAAAACAAGATTATTACACATGGTCTATATGCATAATTTTGACTAATTCTTATGAATTCTTATGAATTTTTATGAGTTCAACTAATACCTCCAGATCCATTTAATATTTTCCTTTAACATACAGTTAGTTTAAAATTTATATATCCCTTTAATCATTTCATTATATTACCATTCATCCCAATGAAGACAAAAATGCGATAAACAATTTAAAAATATAAACAAGCAAAAAACAAAACATATTTTCATTAAATATTTCTATATTAAGGAAGAATTTTCAAGATATTGGCCATACTGAGATGACTCATTAAATGATTAAATTTAATTATTATATTTCCCTATACAATCATCAATTCCATCTGGCCTATTACTATAATTTCAAAAAAATATATATATATGAACTTATATATTTTTTGGCATCATTCAATAATTTATTTAAAAAAAAACAAAAATTAAAAAAAAAAAAGTGTTAAAATATCACTATAATTGATTACACTACATTCCAACTGTATCTAAATAGAGTTTAACTAAAATGATCATCATCATTCGGTAATAATTTCATTTGTTATGATAGCATCAATGCTCGTTAATATTCAATCCTTAACAAATGATAACCAATAACATCAAAAATACCAAAAAAAAAAATCAAAAAAATACAAATATAAAATATAATAATATTCTGTTCTATCATTTATCGTTTGTAATAGACCTTACATTCAGAATATTTTCAAAGTCATCAATTGAATTTCATGTTTCGTTTCAAATGTGATTATGTTACAGCATTTTATATTTAAATATTGCACAGAAATTTTTTTTTTTTTTAAGAGTCGTTTATAAGCTCATCTTATAGTCTTCAATCTTGTATGTCTTTATCAATATGATGTTGTTGAAGAATAAACGCATATTATCCGAATAATCGTTTCTTTTTCAACTCGTCTCGTCTCGTATGATGATACGTTTTTTACTTGATTGGATGCAAAAAAAAAAAAAAAAAAAAAATGTTTCAAAATTCAAATACGAATATTTTTAAAGAACTAAAATAAAAAATAAAATTTTATTGCAAAACTATATATACATATATATATATATATATAAGTGTAGCTCTCAGTCTGTATATATATATTACAAATAAAAAAATTATAGATATATGTATATAAATAAAATAATAATAAAAAAAAAAGTCCATTTATTGTGAAGATACATTTAATGATAGTTTTTTATTACCTCGTGGGTAATAATACAGGATTTTTTTTTTTTTTTTTTTTATAAGTATATAATTTTTATTTATTTTTATTTTTTTTTTTATTTTTTAGTACTGGATAAATACAAAACATAGCGATTTTTTTTTTAATTTTTTTGGTTTTTTTTTTTTTGTTGATCATTTTATTATTGTAATGGGCTTTCTACACTCATAATATGAGAGGTTTTACAATGATAGTGTGCATATAACGTAAATCTTTTTAATGATTTTTTTGTTATTTTTTCTTTTTTACTTTTTTTTTATTGTTTCAAAATTATTTAAAATTAAATTTTTTTTTTTTTTGTATTTAAATGGTATAGATTCATTAGCAAAATAAGAAAGTTTACAAAGTAATATACTGTAAGAGTTCTCGTAATGTAACCAAGTATTTAGATACACTTCGTCCATGAGTAAAGTTAAACGCTGCTTGAGAGTCATTGTTTAAGGAGGAACCTTTGCGTAAATTTTCTTTTCTTAGATTATCTTTAACCTTTAAAAACTCTCCACTGCTATTTCCAGGTTAATTAAATTTTAGTCAGATATATTTTAAGTTGAGATTTAAAGCCTAATAAACTTCGTTTGATAAAGTTAATGGAAAAATGACGGCCTTCACTCTGTAATAATATGAATAAATAATAGTAATATCAATAATAATAGCCGCTACAGTAACAGTGGGGATTGTCTTCAATAATTACCTCATGCAGGAAGGTGTTATATATACTACTGTATGTTGTAACTGTCATAACGACTATTGTCACTGTTAGAAAAATAGTAATAATAATAAGCGGATTCATCGTTTCCTCACAGTCCCACTCCCAATTAAATGTTTCCGCATTCTATTGTCCTATCCTTTCCTATACCTAATCCATAGCCAATATACTGCGTTATCAGGCAGAGGTTTCATCCCATTATACTGGCTAAATGGGGGGCTGCATTTAGTCAGTAAGTATCTGACACTACCAAGGAGGAATTCTCGGTGTGGAAGATTCCACCTACCTCAGGAAACAAAAATATTTTTAAAAATATCTAACCACAATTTATTGAATTATAATGACAGTAGCATTTAGAGAAAAATGTCACTACGCCCTAAACAGAATATTGGAAAAAGAAAAAGATAAAAATACTTGGAACCCTTTAATAAGAGTTTCAAATTATTGCACTAGAAATTAATTATAACTATAACAAAGTAAAATTTTGTACGAAAGTAATATCGTATTAGGATTCCCGTCGCGACATGGAACAAGGAACTGTTGCAATTGACTTAATACGAAATACACCTTATTACTATTTGATCAATGATTACCGTTGTGCTTGATGGGAATCACCATCAGTAAGATCTATAATTTCGAATGTCCTAAAATTAGCACTACCACAACCCTGAATCAAAAGTTGTATGTTTAATACGTTAATTTCATTTAAATAAACTAATAATGCTTCTGACATTAGCCTATAAAAATTTCTAATATACATTTTATACGAAATACTATATATAAGTATATACTACGTATTAAATATTGGATCATATAGTATAGTTCTTTAGATTGAGTTTATTATTTAACAATTCCTTAATATAATGAACAAAAGATTTCATTTTTTAAAATATAATTAGAAAACTAAAACTCTATTACCACTATTAAAAAGTTAAAATATCAAAAAACAAAGAAAAGGAACGAACATTTTTACAAAAGCGACTGAAGAACTATAAAATGAAATAAAATTTGACTAAATGTTTTATTTAAACTTTAACAACCATTTTTTTTTCGCTAATTTTTGTTTTTTTTTTATTTGACGAAGAAAAAGAGAATTTCAAATAGAAATGAAACTATGACCATTTATATAAAATCTAAGTAAATATACATATGAATATATATATAAAACAATAGTATGTAATGTATACAATATGAAAAGTTTAAAATATAAAGAAAAGAGCTCTAAAATATTTGACACGTTTAGTTTTTAGACAGTTATTTTTTTATGAAGAGTGACAGAATGAATCGATTATTAGCGCTATATTTATATATATATATATTATATATAAATATAATATATATATATAATACATATTTATATGTTAAACGTATAAATATGTACTAAAACGTTGCAGTTCAATGATAATACTGTTACTAAAATTTATTTTTATACCGATAGCCATAATATATACAATATAAAATACTTATATTTGTATTTTTTTTAGATAAATTTCCATTAATAATTCTTAAATCAGTTAAAAAATAGCTCTGATGAGCATCTAATAAATTACTATGCAATAGAATTTAATTTTTTTATTTTCAAAAAATAAAACTGTGAGTTATAAGAAAATAAAAGTACATAGAGTCAATGAAACGAAACAGATTAATGGTATTAGAATAATAGTAAAATATATAAAAAGAAAGTTGTGATCCAAATTTGACCTAATAACTATCTAAAAAGTTAAATTAATTGTCATCAAAATTCAAAAAAATATTTTTTTGATTCGTCTTTGAAAGTGTTGACATGAAATCGAAACTTAAACATAAGTATTATTTAACAATTGAATAAGAATTTTATTTTTAATGCTAAACAAATTACAACAAAATATATTTAGCATTATTTGTCACTAGCGCTTTCTACTCTGTCTAATGTATCTTATCTATACATTCATTTTATACTCATATTCAGTTACTCAGTAATTTCAGTTGTATAAATTTAAAAAGAGCTGTTCAATGATTACGTCAACTTATCAAAAATTTGTTTCAGCTTTGTAAAGTTCAATTCTCTCTGTACCAATATATAAAATTTATATATACAATTTTTGGACTAGTTTTCTTTAAATGACTATTAATATTTGTTTTTTCAAGTTCTTTATATTTAAATTGTTATGACTACCCCCTTAACTCATATTCATAATATCACAAAACCAAATGTCAAAATATTAAAATATTTTTTCAGAGCTGACGATTTAAAGCAATTTAAGACCTTCTTTAGGATGCCAATTTTCTATAAAATTTAATACGATTCCCATAAAAAAAAAACCTTTACACATTTACGGATATTAATCGAATTGATCTAACGAAATTTTCTACCTAAGAGTAAATATTCTTCAAAGTTTGAAATGGATCGCCTTGACAGTTTTTGGTGAAAAAAATTAATTATTAAACTTTTACTAATATTAGTGAAGTAACATAACAAGTTAACGGAGCCGAAAGCAATAATTGCTTTAATATATTTTCCAAATTTGCTAAAAGTATAAAATTATTATTCTGACATGAAACATCCATAACATCCAAAATTATTTAAAAGATTTTAAGATCAAAATAATGATAAGTTTTGAACATATAGGCACTATAGTTTCAACTTCATTAAATTGCAGACAATCAATAAATAATGAACATTTTTGCTTAATTTTAAATCACTCCATCTGTTATCAATTATGTAATTTTTTTAATTTTTTTTATTAATTCTAAATTATAGTTTTTTGCTTAATTCCTTCAATTTTCATTTCTTACTAATCTTTTAATTTAACTTTTAAAAAACAAAATCGGTTCATATAAATGATTTTGATGCTCTTCTTTATAAGTAGTAACATTTCATATTTAGTATACACATATATTAATTAACTTTATTAGATAAATATATTTCATTATCAGACCACAAGATATGGTTATTTCATTCTTTCTAATTATATTTTATTTATTAATTTTATAAAATTCATCTCAAATTAATTTTCATTTAAATTAAAATTTTAAAAAAATCTGTAAAGCAGAAATAATGTGCTCAAAATATTTTCTTACAATACAAAACGAATACAAAATTCTGTAAACCAATATCTTTCAAAAAATTCAAAATACCGAATATCTTTCTCTCTTTCTCTATCTGTCTCTCTAATTTAAAAACCAAAACCAACGCACACAAATCAAAAGAAAAAAAATTTAAAATAACATAAAAAAAAATTCATAAGTTAGCACCTACGTATTAAATGAATATAAAAATACAGGTTTTTATTTTATGTTCAGTGCAGTCATGCATACCGCATATATCTTTTGATTTTATGTCGAAATTACACGAACACATATAACATTGTATTTTTTAATGTGAACCAAATATGATCAACAAAAATACCTGAATAAAATTTTGTTGTTAAGTTGAAATGTTGGTGCTCATTTTTTTTTTTGTATTTAACATGAGAGAACGTTTCTTTTATCACTTGATTTTGGAATTGGGATAGCATTGAATTGACTTGACAGCAAGAATCAGGATAAAGAAAGACTAAAAAGAAAAAAACTAATGAGTATTTCTCTTTTTAATATTGAGAAAAGTGTGTTCTTTTTCTGCAAAGCTTTTTTATAATGTGCAGCTGTAGAGAGGGTGAGCACTCATCACTACATTTTAAAGAGAAATCCACATAAGTGATCATAATTAAGTACAGGTCCATGTTAAATCAGCAATTTGTTAGCATTTTAGTAGTGTCGTGAGCTCTTTTGTTAAATCATTGTGCGCGCGCATGGATTTAGCTGTGCGTTTTAGTTACACTTTTTAGTTTTCTTTTCTGGTTTTTTAATTTTATTGTGTTTTTTTTTTTTATTTTTGATTTATTCAAATTGGAATTTTATAAGAACAAAAAAAGGAGCCATTTACTTAAATGGTTTTGTTTTTTTTTTCTGTTTGAACTAATGGATGGAATGAAGTCGGAGCATTAAAGGAGATTCATAAGAAATTATTCAAATAAATCAAAAAATCATTATAATAATTTGAACATTATTATTCAATATTCAGCATCTATATATAAAATAAATAATTCAAAAATTATAAACAGTGTTGCCATAATACAAAATTATGAATTGAATTTAAATCTAAAAAATAAGTATATAGGTACCTAACTTGACAGTTTATTATGTTGTTCAGTATTTTATCATCTTAATCAAAATTTAATGAAAATTTATGAGTTCATTGGTGATTTTTGAAAAATATACAAGTGATCTTAAGAATTATTTTTATTATTTATTATATTATTAAATATTTTATAAACATTTTGATTACATTAAAAAAAAAAAAAAATAAATAATTCAAAAAACATTTAAAAAAAAACACTTTCTTCTGAATTGTGAAAATTGGAATTATTAAATGACCTACAGCTAAATAAAAAAACATAATGTTTTCATTTAAAAAAAAAATTATTATATTAATTAAATAAAAATACAAAATAAACACTAACGAAAATTAAATAAATAAATTTAAAAATAAGCGTGACTAAAGTGATTTATAGTCGCGTGTCATAAACTACATGAACAAACTACAAAACAAAAGGAAGAAATTTGAACAAAATATTTTATGAAATTCTTCAAAAAATAAATAAACAAAAATTTGTGTAAAATAATATTTAAAGTATCTATTTATAACTTCGTAGAAAATAAAGAAAGAAATTTTGATTTGTGCCTTAAATAGAATATACCTTAAACATTGATTTAACAAAATTCTAACCAAGATATTTACTGATATATTATAGGTATTTGAAAAAAAATATTTGCCCCGCTGAGAATAGTCCTAAACAAGCAACAAACTTCAACAAAATCATCATCATCATCATCATTACCATCCGCGTCTTCATTATATTGTAACAACAGCAAAATAAAAGTATATAAAAGAGAAAATTTTCAAAAAAATATAATCTTTGTCTAAAAAACAAACAATGAAACAACAAACCAAACTAAGATAACTATAAGTTAAAACATTGTGTAAAAAAACGAACAAAGCTATAACAATTTAATATTGAAAAAAAAACTATTATATTCTTTCTCGCTCTGTTTTTTTTTTTGTTTATTTTTCATCATTCCTGCATAGTACCTTTAGATAATTGCCCCTAGGACATTTAGACCCTCCTTTTTAATAATTTTGTTAGTTGATCAGGCATATTTTTTTTTTTTAATTTTTATTATTTTATTTGGTTGGTGTTGAAAAATGGAAACTTATACTTAACAATAAATAAACAAATAAAGAAGAAAAGAAAATTAAAGGAGAAAATAAATAACAAACAAAGTAAATCACACAAAATAAGTACATATACATATAATATTGATATAACCATAGAAATATAATGAAAGATCGAAATTTAATAAGAAAAGAAAAATAATTTAACAAAGAATAATATTTCAAAAAAATTTGAATTCATCTTATTAAATTTAAGCATCAATATAATAAAATTTATTTAAATTTGAATTTAAAGTAAAAACTTTTAATTGAAATTTTACATTAAAACGAATTTCCCACCTGCTTAAAATAAACTGCATAAAAAGACTGAAATATTTCAATTTAATAACAAAAATTTAAAAATCATAAAACATCATAATGGAACAATTAACAGATACAATAACAACTTCCAATGTTCAATCTAATTTGATACGTATACGCAACGCTACAGCTTCATCACAATCATCGGGATCAGGACTATCGGGAAATACATCAACGATTGATTTTCAAACATTAGCAGGTCTTTTTAATACAGTTGCAACAAATAATACACTCATTACAACAAATAACAATAATAATAACAATAATAATAATTCATTATTACCCGCTTTAAGCATTCAATCAACAAATAATAATAACAATAACAACGGAAATGGAAATAATAATTCAAATGGAATAAACAATAATAATCAGAACAACAATAATAATAATAACTGTAATAATATGCCTTTAAGTTCAAATATAACAACAACAAATAATAATGCTGATTTAGCAGCATCAGCAGCAGCTGCTGTTGTTTTATCATTACAAGGTGCAATGGTAACAAGTTTACAACAAGCAGCATTATTACCAGCTAATTCAGCTGCTGCTGCTGCTTTAAATTTACAAGCTTTAGAATCATATTTAACATTACAACGAATCACTGGAAAAGCGGATGTTTTACGTTTTACATCAACAGGATCCTCAAATTCATCTAATTCTACATCTTCAGCTACAACTGCAACTACAGTTTCAGCATCAACTTCAAATACTTCAGGATCATCATCAATATCAGCAGCAATACATTTATCAAATAATATGAATAATAATAATTCAACGAATCAAAATAATCAAAGTACAAATCATCAAAAATTACCATCTTTATTGCCATCATTACATCATCATCATCATCATTCCCATCACAATCAACATCAAAACTCAACAACAAATACATCTAATCATCAATCTGAATTACAAAATGAATCTTTAACGAATAGTAATGATGGTATAAATGATTGTGATAATTTAAATGCATCATTATTAGATAATGATGATCATTTATCATTTGATTCATCATTAGATTCATCAACTGAACAACAATTATTGGTTAATCAATTAGTAGATAATAATACAAATTATTCAAATTTATTATTAAATGCTGCATATCAACAAATTGTTGATCCAATTCAATCTGTTATGTTACATGATAAAGTTTTACATGCAGCAATTACAACATCAACAAATAATAATAACAGAAAAAATCTTCATCATCATCATCATCATCACCATCAATCTTTAATTAATTCACACCAACAAATTTTAAATATAACATCGAATTCATTAAATCATTTACTTAATTCAGCTGCTGCAGCAGCAGCTGTAGCATCTACATCATCATCTTCTACGTCAACATCATCATCATCATCATCATCAATATCAGCAGCTACAACTACAAATACAACTACAAATAATAATAATAGTAATGTTGTAGTATTACAACAAATATCAAATAACAACAATTGTAATAATGTTAGTACTACAACTTCATCTAATACAACAAATGATTTATTAGATGCTACAGCTACATCTGTTTCTGCTGCTACATCAACTGCTGTAGCAAATGGAAGTCAGAGACCGAAAAAACAATTTATATGCAAATTTTGTAATAGACAATTTACAAAATCCTATAATTTATTAATACACGAACGTACACATACCGATGAACGTCCATATTCGTGTGATATATGCGGAAAAGCATTTCGTAGACAAGATCACCTTAGGGATCATAGGTAGGTTAATAGTAATTCATATCAATCAAATTTAACAAAAAAAAAAAAAAATATTAAAAATATTTCTTTTAAACATTAAATGTTCAAAACTTGTATTGCATTATTCTATTGTTGCAATGAAAACTTACAAGCGTGTTAACAATAATAGCCGTTTATAATTTTTCTCAATTTTTTTTTTTCGCTCAATTTAATAATTTGTTATTTTGTGTTGTTAGTATTTGACAAGATGGAAAAGAATAATACAAGAACAAAATCATCTTTAAAAATATGACTTTTGTAATTTATCTGTTATTTGTTTAGATGCACGCAAATAAATTTTTTGCACAAAAAAAAACTCATTAATAATTTTGATGAGCATTTTCAATTTTGTTCACCTTTTAACATTCTCGTCCAATAGAATGAAAAGGTGACTCAGCATTTCAGACATCAGCATTGTTATTGCTAATGTTATTATTTTTATTTATTTCATATAGGTGAGAACCTCAATATTTGAATCTGTATTGTTTTTGCTTATTTTTTGTCTTTTTTTTTTGGTTCATATGTTACTTGGTTATAGGCTTAATTTTGTTTATTTATGTTTTGTTTTTCTTCACTTTTTATTGTTTTATTTTTATATTTGATAAATTATTGATTATACTGTTTTTTATTTGTACTTGTCCTGTTTACTTTAAGGTATTTTTTTTTTTTTTTTGATCATTTTTTGACACCTATTTTATACTACAATTATTATACTTATACTTATACTGATAAAATATACTCAAAACTTTACTTTTATTTTGAAATTGTAATTTTAAATAATTCTATTAAGAGATAAGCGAAAAGTTTTAGTATATTCTAGTTGTTCGTTTCAAAAAAATTAAAAATTAACGAAATATTAGAAACAAAAAGTTCAATCGGGTATCCACCCATAAAATAAAATTTTGCTTATTCATATCAATAACTGTTATAAACGGTAACTTATTAATTATTTAAGAACCATTTTCATTAAATATAATATATTTTATTAAATTTCGTAATATTATATAAGTTGAATAGATTTTCCTAATTTATACATGAAATTTTCAACGAATGCCAATACAAATTGAGATCTCTAGTAAAATTGCTAATTGTAGTAGTTAAAAGATTTACTCCTGCTTGTATGTAAATTCAATAATTTATAATCAGTTTTCTATAACGGTCAGTTATCGTCATTAACTTATTTCAGATTTTGACTAGTTATTTTTTATTTTAAATTATTGTTAATATATTTTAGGTAGGTACAGATTAAAAAATAACTTAGTTGCCTAAAACTATGTAATTTAATAAATCAAAAAAAAAAAAAAAATGATTTTTTTTTTGAAACTTTTGCTTTAATACTTTAATAATATACTTTAATACATTCATAATTCATATACATATCACAATTTAAAATCAATTTAAATTTCTTTTTTATAATTTCTTAAAGAATCGCCTACAATCGGAAACTAAATTAACCCAACCTAAGTAAATTAATTTTGTTTTTTATGGTCTATTTTTAGGTTTTAAAGTAGTATTTTTTTTTTTTTTTTAACAATCCAAAAATTTTGACACTTTGAAAACAAATTACAAGCAATATAACCATGATGGTGAATAAAATAAAAAAAAAAAAAATTTAAAATAAAAAATAAAAAAGCCATCATATTTTTTTTATTTTAAAATTACCGTCGGTTGATTCGGTCCATACTGTACCGTATATTATTATGGTAAATAATTTAAGTTATTTCATTTTATTATTATCTTTTTACTTTTTATTTTATTTTATCTTTTAATATCTCAATAAAATAATATAAGACACTGGTTTCGTAAGAAATAAAAATATATATATATATTAATATATATATATATATATATATAAATATAAATATACATACTTTTATAAGAGACAACAACAGCAACACCATCAAACAATAATAACAGCAATAAAGTAAAATCTATAAAGATTCAAAAGTTCTATGAAATGACAACCATTAAAAAACGCTAAAAACAGTGGAATGAATAAAAAAAAAAAATAAAGAAATAAAAAAAATTCTTCCCAAAGTTTCGTTTTACTTTTTTTTTTGTTTTTTGTTTTTATCTTAGAAACCTGAACGTATTCGTACACAGGTTAGGTTCAGATAATAATATTCAACTTAAAATTAGAGGTTTTTAAAATATCAAAAAAAATAAATAAATAAATAAACAAAATATATCCAATAGAGTGGACCAGCAGAGGCAGGTACAAAGATATTGTAACTGACTAATATTAACTATATATATATTGATATAATTTTATAATATTTAAGTCTGATTACCAACTAATGGACTTTAGCAGAAGTTTAAAATCAATAAATTAAAAAAAAAAAAATTTTTTTTTTTTAAGTTTTCATAGAAAAAATCTTTTAGTTTTTTTTTTTAACTTAAAGTGTTCTTGTAGGAAGAAAAAAACTGAAATGTGTATAAAAAAAAAAAAACAAAAAACAAAACACAGGTGAATGGATATTTCGTGTAAAATTAAAATATTTTATTATATATTTTTATTATTGTTTTGTTTTTTTTTTGTTTTTTTCTTCTCGTGTTTTTTGATTACTGCTTGCTGTGAATATTGATTCTCAGTATTTATATGATCTGAGTGTTATAAAATCTAACAACAAAAATTTGTATAATATCTAATAAAACTTATAACTTTAAAAGAAAAAAAAAATCTAAAACGTTTTTTTTTTTTCAAATCTAAATCTAAAGATGAATCATGATATGCGTATACAATTTTAATTCCTTATAACAGTTATAAGAGGTGTTGTAGTACAATAATAATAATACTATAATGTATATATATGTATATATAAAAAAAAATTTAATAAATTATATCTATTTCTACTTTTTGTCTTATCTTGTGGTCTTTTTTGTTTTTTTTTATTTTTATTATTATTACCTTTATTGTTGTACATCTCAACGATTTTCTGGATAGTATATATTTTTAATAGTATCATAAAAATGACACTAAATCGCCTTGAAATTTTTATATTTATACTTAATCAGTCAATATTAAATTGTGACTACTTAAGTTATACTATTAGCATGCCATTTAAATTGTATATATATATGACTTGTTTGTGTTATTTAAAAATATGAAATATTTTTGTGCAATAATGTAAATTCCATTTAAGATAATGTTGATATTCAATGACAATTTTTTATTAACAGCCTATAAAAATATTTAAATATCATAGATTTAATAGAAAAACTAAATTAAAATAAAATAAAAGTAAAAACTTCAAATACCTTCTTTTAATTTAAATTGTAGTTTTCTACTCAGCACAACAGTTTTATTCCTTCTAAATACCTATTTATTTTATTTGCTTCTGTCAAAAACTTTCGTTACTTTGTTGAATGCTTTCGTTTACTACTTTGTTGAATTACTTTGTTGAATTACTTTGTTGAATTACTTTGTTGGATTACTTTGTTGAATACTTATAACGTTTAATATCAAAAGATTTTTATTTAAAAAACGATATGTTTTTGTGGATTTGAGTGTTTCCCCTTAAGGCCTCGGCCACGCAGAAAGTGGGCTGGCAATTTTTTACGAGCAAATTACCGTATAATTTTGCGATTTTTCTGTGGCAAGAATAGCTTTTTAAATTTATTTAATAGCATAATTTTTTTCACGGTTTCACGCTTTAAAATAAATTATTCTTTAAAATTCCTATTCTTCGTAAATGTTTATTTTGTGAAGCAAATTCTTATTTACTAAAAAATATCAATATGGAACGACCCAGTTTTGGAAAGTTCCATCGTCTCTATAAGAAAATAAGAGACGACCCAGAAACATTTTTCAAATATATGAGAATGTCAATAAACACTTAATCACGTGTATCACTTTGTATATACCTATACTTTTATATAAAATTTTTATAAGGTATTTTTATACAATATAATAAGTATACAATACTATAAAAAGAAACAATGTGGTTAATATTATTTAAATTTACGCTTGATTTGTTTTTTATTACGATCATTTATTGCAATTAAAAATGATATAAACCGATATACATGCTAATTTGAATTAAAAAATGAAAATTTTTTCTTCATTTATCGCAGTTTTGCCGATCCAAAATTCAAGCAATTTTGATTTTAAAAAATCGCCCGCTTATCGTTCTTCTGTATCTATGGCCACTTGTTTGAAAACCAAAAAGTTCGAATTATTTTTAATAAAAACGCCCGCTAGCTGTATGGGTAGCCGAGGCCTAAGGCTTTTATAAATTGGTATAAATTATATTTATATTTAAATCTTTTTGTTTTTAATGGATGTGTACTTATAAAAATGTATGCTATATCGAGTTACACAATTTAATATTTTGGAAAATGAACTAAAGTACAAATTGAAAATTTTGTGATGTTCATTCAAAATATAAATATATTTATCCCTATTGTGAATAAAGATGTTTAATATATTAAAATAATAATGATCAAAATTATATGGTTGTCAAAATAATGCTGAAGATAACACAAGAGTTTACGATTGTGTTAAACAAAAATTACATAACATGATATAAATATGTCTTAGACCCTCATTTTAGAGAGCTAAGTGTAGGAGAGTCAAAATAATTAAAATCATCAGCTTTATAAACTAAATTAACTTTTAGATGTGTGCAGAAAGATATTAGGATTTTTAAAGATAGCTTAAAAAGTTGTAATTGATTGTTAAAATATAAATTTCTAGAAATTTAGAAATTTTCTTTTTACTAAATTAGCATTTTTATTAATAATGTACCTATTTTACACCTATATTTATTTTCATTCACATAGGTAATATTTATAATGTTTTCGAATTTATTTCAATTACAACATAAAAGTGTATAAGTAATCTTTAAATCCGTTTTGATACTTTTCCCAGTACAATGTAGGTAATAAGTTATTATTTGATAAAATAAAAATAAAAAAATCATTCCTTCAATATATTTTCTTTTACCAAGATTTTTAATTTCAAATTAACTTTAAAACATAATACTAATATACATTTCAATTATATTTAACCATCCTCCTTTTCTTTCCCTTAAGGCCGCGGTGTTCTTATTTCCCTTGTCTCCTTCTTTCTCTCATTTTCTATTTACATTATATTTATCTTATTTTGAATTTAAAGAGCACAAAACCGCTTTATTCTATCCGTCTACGCGTTTTTTTTTTGTTTTATTTTTAATGTCCCGCAATTTAAATTTATAAAACAACAACAACAAGAACAGAACAACAAAACAACACTTTAAAAAACATGTTAAATGAAAAACTAAAAACAAAAAAAAAAGAGATAGAAAATAATAATAATAAAAAAAAAAATGTATATATATGTGTAAGACATTTTCATTTTTTATGATCTAGAGTGTACCATTTCTTGTCATGTTTACACTGAATGCACACGCATGTCAAACCTCATTAAAAATTCATTTGAAGTTATCGTTGATTAATTGCAATTGAAGAATTTTTTCTTGTCAAGTTTAAATGTGATATTTAAAAAAAAAAAAAATATTTAAAAAAAACGAAAAAAAAAGAAACAAAAAGAAAAAAATCGAACACAGTTAAAAAATTTTTTCGAAGATTAAAATAAAAAATTAAAAAATTACAGAGAAACGTTGAAATAAACACATTACACTGCACTGCCCTGCATTTCAATGCATTTACATTGCTTTCAAACTTGTTTGTAATAGTGAATAGTTGTCATATAAAAGAACAACACAACATTACAACTACAAGTTTATAATATAAAATGCATTACTCTAGAAAAAAAAAAACAAAAAAAAAAAGAGATTGTATAGAGACAAAATATTGTTATAAGTGCACACATGACACAACATAACATATACATATACATTATATTGCTATAAGTATATTTGTAAATTGTATTATATATTATTATTATAGATGGCATTAAATACATTAGTAAAACAAAAAAAAAAAAAAGCAACAAATACTCGATTATGTTTACTGGGTTTTTGTTCTGTTATTTTTTTCTTTATTTGATTTTTTTAATTAATGATATTTTATTTTGAATCTGGACAAATTATTTTATTTAGTTTGTAAATAATTTTTTTTTGCTTTGTATTTCAATTTAATTTTTTTGTCTTTTTCTCTTTGTTCTGTTTTTTTTTTTACATATTAATTGGATTGATTAATGGAGATCAGATGAAAAAGATTATACTGTTGAAAAGTTAACAATTTTCCAAACTTTAATTTAAAAATTAAAAAAAAAAAATACATGGAAAATTTTATTTACAGTAATCCATCATTAGGCGGCGTTGTTATTTTTAATTTGTTTATTTTATTTTTTTTAGTTCCATTTGACAACATGTGATTTGTGTGATTGTAAATAAATTATATTATCAGGTGCTTCAAGTTTTTTTTTTTTGTTTTGTTTTGTTTTGTTTTTCATTTAAATTGTATAGATAAAATGATGATAATAACGAACAAGTTTATGAAAGAACGAAATAAATTTTATTCGTTCGGTTTTTGTTTTGTTTTTTGTTTTTATCATACCGCATGCTCTAATCAAAGTTTTACTGTCTGTTGATTGCTGTTGACTGTTGATTATTGCAAAGAAGGACAGGAAATAAATAATTAGTGTTTTTAATAATTGCAAATTGTGTATATCTGTACATACATATATTGTAAATTTACAGGTGAAAGGATATGTGAATTAGTTGAATTAAACGGAAATTGAAGGACGTATTTATTTTATATTTTTGATTTGATTGTATTATTTATTGTTTCCTTTCAAGAAAAAAAAAAAAAAAAAAAAACATACCTACACAATTTCAGTTTAAGAGATTTTTATCTAAAAAAAATTTTTAAATCACAAAAATTTTTATCACAAATAATTGGTATACTAAAGCCGTTTTGATGCTTACTAAAATTGAACTAATAATACTTTAGTATCTTGAAATGATTATAGTAAAAATTTCAGTATATATTTTTTAGCATTTTTCCTATAAAACAAATTGTGACAAATTATGAAATATTCATCAATTTTATGGTAATTCCATTTAGTTAGAAAAATATCAACATGTCAAAAAATCAATTTCAAACATCAATTTTAAACATCAATTTTAAACATCAATTAAATGTGGACAGGAAATTACACAGCCTTTCCTGTTCAGGCATAGATTCGTACTTACACTCTCTTGGAGTTTACAGCGTATTTTATACGCTCTTACCCACTAGACCACCGAAAGAAAGCACTAGACCATTTAATTTTGAAATAATTGGAAAGTATATTTTTAAAAAATTTGGGATATATTTCAGGTCTGAATGATCAATAACAAACATTCTTCAATAATTCGGGTTTTCTATATAATTTTTACAAGCATTAAAGCCGATATTTGATTTACCCCTATATATACTTTAAGAATAGGTAAATAAAATATTAATTTAAGATGATCGATCAAGAAAAAATATATTCAAAACTAAGGTGTTTATATTTTCATGATCTATGATCACTTAAATTTGCTTAAGTATTTATTATACATTTTAACTTATTTTCCGTAAAGTGTATAATTTCCATTTCTCCAAAATTTCCGCAACAGATACTGTATAGTACAAAATGTTGTTTCTAAGTCGCATTTTCCAAGTCAAATCTTATATATATTCTTTTATTATCCAAAAAGATTCATTAACTAGTTCTTGTATTATTATTTAATTATTTTTATTAAACATTCAATAATAACAGCTGCTACACTCAATCAAAACATTCAAATCAATCTAAATACTTTTTAATATACAAAAAGAAAGTAATAAATTTTAATAAACTCTGTTATAGCTTAAATTTATCAAAAAGAGTCACACTTTTAACTTCATATATAACCTGTTTTTATATTCAATTTAAATAAAGGTAATCTTATAACTTAAATTAACATTTTCATGTTTTTTTTTTTTTAACAAAAAGTGTCTTAATTTTACTTTTAAAACTCTCTAATAACTTTTAAAATTTTCTTCTTCCATTTCTTTTGAAAATTCTTAAAAATAATTTATAAAACTTTAAAAATAAAAAAAAATCACACTATTCAAAAGTAAAAAAAAAATAAAAAAAAACTTTTATAAATCTGTGATTTATAACTTCATATCAAAATAGCGCCTATAAATTTATCTTTATTTTATTTCAATTTAAATACAATTCTATTCATCAGAATTCAAAATTTATATATAGATATATCTTAATTTCGAACAGATTTGAATAATAATATAAAAAATGAAAAAAAAAAATATTATATTACAATTTAATATAAATTAAACAATCATTTATTTTTATAGCCCATTTTTTATTATTATATATTTTTCTTTAAATAAATTTAAAAAAAAAAAAAAACAAATTTAAAAATATAAGAAAAAAGTTCTTATAATTTACAATAAGAAAACACGTTGCATTCATTATTTGAGAGGTATACTTATATATTAAAAGACAATACCATTTTTAAGTGATTGTTTCTTTACACAATACTAATAAATTTCAATGTTTCTGTTCAATGAACAATACAGGATCAATTATTTTAATATATTTTTTTTTTTTAACAAAAATACATCTTAACTTGAAAAACTTGTTATAATAAATATACATGTATGTATGTATATATATACATATTTAAAAAGAAAGTAAAAAAAAATTATATAGTACCTATATGGCGCCCTCTAATGATTACTATGAGACTTAAAAACTAAATACTGAATTTTAATATGCACACAATATACACTGATTCATAATATTCAGATTTAGTATTCCTATATTATAGGTTTTATATATTCCTATATATCGATCCCGTTACATCATACCAAAAATTATATTGTTTTTTTTTTTCAACAATCATTGATCACAGTCACAGATCATTTTAGAAAGAGATTTTTTTTGGGTAAAAAATATCTTTGATTTGGAAATAAAAAAGTTATTATGTAAAGATATTTATTTTCTTTTATGGGATTTCAAATTTTCATCGAAAAAAAAAAAACAAAACTAAAACGCACGGCAATGATCATCGTTATCAACAACAACACTAAAAAATATTGTTGATGGCGTGAAGGTGTTCGTTTTTAATTTATTATTTTGATTTTGTTTCTCAATTTCTTTAGTTTTTTTTTTTTTTTTTTTTTATTATTATCATATAGTTTTAGTTTTTTTATTTTTTTCACCCAATTTTATTATTAATAAATATATGTATATATATATATTTTATTTTTCGATAATAATAACAATAAAACATAAAAAGAACCTAACTTTTACCAATAATTTTTTTTTTTTTTTTTGATTGCAGACAGATCTGTTACAAAAAAGAATTTACTTTGGCATCGTTTTTTCTACAAAATCTTAAAATACTTACTTTACCATGATATTAAAAAGTTCGTAAGGTTAAATCAGTTATTCTTTTCTTATTTTTTTCCTTTTTAAATCATTCTTTCTCTTTCGTTCATCTTTTTTAAATGTGTATAATATGTTAACAGGCCTGATTAACTTGCACTCTCAGTGCAATATGGGTTATTTTATGTATCTTTCCTATAAAAAGCCCTTTTTGTTTTTTTCTTTTCAATTCTTCATAAGAAATAAATCGGAACGAGACGAAAAGGAAAACAAAATAACAAAAATTAATAAGGAAGAAAATGAAAAACGTTTAGCCCCCCAAAACATGTATTGAAAGAAAACATACAATGAACAACCATTATGTTCCAATAATAATTTATTTATTTTAAATAAAGAGTTTATGTTTTATTTCGGTTTTTCTTTTCTGTTTTTGTTTTTTATTATTTCTCTTACGATTTAAAAAAAAATTAGGGAAACCTCTTGGATCGATCCGAGACATAAAAATAAAAACAAAAAAAAAAATAAATAAAGAAACAAATTCTGTAAGATGTTTTATTATGATCGTGATATACGTGAAATGAGTCCAACTATAGCAAATATTTTAAAGATCATTTACTTATAAGATATAAACTAAAGTATACATTATGAGATTTTGGGATCAGACCAACAAATGGAGTGATCCTCACTGGTTTGAAAAGTATTTTTTTATTTTCTGGTTACTTTTTGTGTTTTTTTTTTTTTTACAAAATATTTGGTTTAAAGTGATTATAGAACTGTACTTTGCGTCAGAGATGGACACGCTCAATAACTTCATAAATAAATTAAACATAAAAGCAAAAAAGAAATACTAAAAAGAAGAATTTAAATTGCACTGCAAAGAAAGAAAAAAAAAATGCTTAAAATTCCATTCTAATTGACTTTAAAATCGTTTAAGTATAATATAAAAGAAAGAGACAGCAATAGAATGCTTTAAATTTTGAATATTTATTGTGCCCTTTATAAAAAATTTTTAATATAATTTAAAATTTATTTAAAGTTTGAATTAAAAAAAAAAAATTTATTTTTTCCAATTTTTAATATAATTTTAATAAATTATTTTACTTTTATAATTTTCAGGTACATTCATTCAAAAGAGAAACCATTTAAATGTACAGAATGTGGAAAAGGATTTTGTCAATCAAGAACATTAGCTGTACATAAAATTTTACATATGGAAGAATCACCACATAAATGTCCAGTCTGTAATCGTAGTTTTAATCAACGTTCCAATTTAAAAACTCATCTTTTAACACATACCGATATAAAACCGTATCATTGTGGTTCATGTGGTAAAGTTTTTCGTCGTAATTGTGATTTACGTCGTCATAGTTTAACACATAATTTAGCAGCAATCACAACTGGTTTAAGTGATCAACAATTATTATCACCAGTTCAAAATTCATCAAATTCATCACCATCATCAGCTAATTCACCAGTTTCATCATCAACAACAACATCATCGACTGGACCTAATCCATCATCATCAGCATCATCATCATCATCATCATCATCATCATTATGCTCTAGTGTTGGTAATAATTTAAATTCAATTGTTTCTGGTTTGGTCAGTACAACTAATAATGAAAATAATAGTGATGTCAATAATTCATTAACAATTGCTGCATCAAATGCAGCTGCAACAATTGCTGCTGCTGTTAATTCAACACTTGGTTTTAAAAATTCACTTACTGATAAAAATTCACAATCAACATTAGATTTAGTAGCGGCAATAGATTAAAATAATTGGTTTGTTTTTTTTTTTTTTTAATTTGGCTAAAGATACAAATGTGAGAAAATTGAAACTTAAATAAATTATTGGGTTTATCTTAAGCATTATCAGATATTTTAATGTTAAAATATAACTATTATGTTTCTTATGTGATTTAATTGAACTTTAAAATTAAGTAAAAAAAAAAAAGAAGAAAAATGATTTGCTCCTAATTTCTATTTAGAATTTTATTATTAAGAAAAAAATTTAGATGTAACTTTTAGAAATATAAAATTCAGTAATCTCAATTTATATATTAAGAAAAATTGTCATAATTCCATCCAGTCCATTAGATTTTCAATTTTCTTTTTTTTTTTTAAACAAGTACTATTTTATTATAATTATTTTTTTTTTTTAACAATTTTACGTAATTTTTTTTTTTTATCGAGTTTATTTTAAATTGCTATTATAAATTTAAAAAAATAAAAAATTTTTCTTTTTAATAATATTATTAATGTTAAATATTTTAAGACGTTTTAATTAAGTTTAAAATAAAATAATGAAAAAAATTATTAAAAAAGTCTTTGTTTAGTTTAAAAATATAATATATGTATTTGACAATAAATATAAAACTTATATTGTAAACAAATTGTTTTTTTAATTTAAATTTTTTTTTAGATTTACATTTGTAAAATTATAACATAAGTATATTATGTTACAATTTTTATAAAATCGGACCCATAAATCATCATTGAAACATCTAAAACTGCAATATATAACAAAATATTATTAAAAAACCGTAATTATTTTACTAAAGGGGACGTCAATGGCTTATTGAATGAGAGCGTATAAAAAATATGCTGTAAACATCAAGTAAGTCTGAATTTGAATCCCATACATGTCGTAAGAATAATTCCCCCTTACGACATTTACAGCCACACCTGAAAAGGAAAGGCAGCGTAATTTCCTGATCACTATCATTTATGTGCTATAACTTCAAATCATATGCAATAACTTTATAATTTGATATAATAAAATTTTATTCCAAAAATTAAATTGACACATTCAAAATATTAGAGTAAATATTACTCCTAGAAATTAACAAAATAGGAGCCAGTATTACTCCTATAAATATGCAAAATAAATTCTTGCTTTTAAAAATCTTTTAAAAATGAATATCCTGAAGGGGCTTCGGTAGCCTAGTGGGTAGGCGTGTGGCGTATTAACCGAAAGAGTGTGGGTTCTATCCCTGCACATTCCCCCCTTACGACCCCCCCATTCTATCCCCCCACCCTTACGACCAAATATAATGTAAATATTTTTTTTTTTTTAATTATTTATTTATTCAATTATAACTAAACCTAAAAAAAATTACAAAAAAAATGGTTATATTTCACAAATTAATATTATTAGCTTTAAAAAATAACAAAAATTTTTTTTTTCGCTAATCTTAATCTAGCCTTAAATGTATTTATTTAAATGTAGTCTTTTTGAATGTTTATTTAACAATATAAGTTTTTTATTTGTTTTTTTTTTTCCTTGGAAAGTCATATAAAAAACCAAGGTTATTTCAAAAATTTTAAAAGTATAAATAAAACTTAATCCTAATAAAACAAACTTAACCTAACCCTCACACCTTTTTTCTTCATGGGCTTTTACCAAACTGTTAAATATTCGGGAAAAACCAACAAAGAAAAAATTATTTCTAAAATTTAAAATAAAAAAAAGAGAAAATTTTTTTTTTGATATTTATGTATACTAATAAATATCTTCTAACCACCAATAACTTCTGTTTAATGTTTTATCCCTATCCGGTATATACACACAATGTAAATGTATAGTATTATAATATAAACAAAATAAAATAATATAGTATATAATTTAATAATAGTATAAAACACCTATAATGGCCTTAGTAGCCGTTGGTTCAATAATATTACATTATTACATATTACATATTACAAATAAAAATAATATCCTGAATTTTGAGATCTTGAAAGTTTTTAGATATTGTGATTTCTAAAATATTCACTATCTATTGAGACTTGTAACTGACTTTAAATTGGAAAAACCACACAACCAAAAAAATTGTTAAAATTAATTATCTAAATTTAAACTTTTCAACCAGATCAAGCAACACTTTTCATTCTAGTAAATTATTCTTTTTTTCATTTGTTGATATATTGGAGCATTATTTTTTTTTTGTAGATATGATGTAGTTTTTTTTTTTTATTTATTGCATTTCTCTGCCACATAAATGTGGACAGGAAATTACACAGCCTTTCCTGTTCAGGCGCGGCTGTAAATGTCGTAAGAGGGAATAACTCTTACGACGTGTGTGGGATTCGAACCCACACTCTCTCGGTGTTTACAGCGTATTTTATACGCTCTTACCCACTAGACCACCGAGGCCGCATGTTGTAGTTGTAGATAATGTCACTAGGTCTGTTGAATTAAAATTAATAATGTCTCCTTTCAAACAATCGTAAAATAACAGAAAAAGTATAAGTATACATTTGTATACTATATGAAAATTCCTAAGTGGTTCAGAAACAGTTTATTAACAAAAAACTAATTTTTTATGAGACCTACTAAAATATGAAACATGCTTTCATCAAATTTATTCCCTTCTGCGGGCAATTAGGTATTGTACATTTTATAATTATTCAAAAAAAAACAAAAATCTTTTTAAGTTCGTTTTTAATTAAATTGCTCGGAAGTTCCTGACTAATTTAAACTGATTATAGGAACTCATTTGTTATAGGAACTGCTAAAATGTGAAACATGTTTCCCGTGGTCAGCAATGTCTCATTACACAATTTATAATTATTAAAAAAAAAAAAAGATTTTCAAGTTCATACTCAATTTACCTTCAATTTCCACCTTTAATCCTATTTCCCTCATATTTTCTCTCATCAAACCTTAACTAATATTTTTCATTGAAATTCTGTCCCAAAACTTGGCTGTGTACATAAAAAAAAGAAAAAAATTCTTAAATCTAGCAAAAGCAATGTTTTCCTAAAGCTAATGTACCGTATTTATAAGGGCGAATTATTTTTATTTCCAAAATGATTTAAGTTTCTTTGAACGTAAGTAATTTTCCATACATATATTTAAACTATTCCTAATGTACATTGTACATAATATACAGCCACAACTAGAGTTAATCGATTACGACTCAAATTGAAATTTATTAATCACTCAATACCGATGTAGTAATTTTTTAAGGGTTGAGCTGAAATGATCCCAAATAATGACAAACATTTTTGTTAAAATGATGAAAAGAAAAAAAACGAAATAAAAAAAAAAAAACATAGACAACAACTAAAACAAATCATCAGGTTAATATCATTAACCGTGAGTCTCAGCTATATTATAAAGAACAAAAATTTAAATTGCAAATTCAATTAAAAAATTTACACCTACCAGAATTGAGTATAAATTATTTGCACCTAAGAAATAGTATAATAAATTTTATTTTCTGTTTAAAAGAAAAAGTGCGTAATCAAGTTTTCTCATGGTAATCAGAAGGAAGATTATATGTAACCTATACAAAAACTAGAATCACTAAAAATGAGTAGCAATTAATTTTCATTAGCGGCATTACTTTTTGTTAAAAAAAAAATTACCAATTATTAACTAGGTTGCAACTTGAAAAGTTTGCCTACAAATTTTTAATTGTAAAGAAGAATTTGTCTATGTAAAATTCAATATATTTTAGTAGAACACTAATGTACCTACTTAAAGTTTTTTTTCTTTTTGATGAAAATATTTAAAAAATGCTTGAAATATTTTTTTTTTTAGTCAAACATGGGTAATTTTAAATGGCGATTAAGCATTGTTTAACATATGACCATAAGGTTGTTTAACATATGACCTTTTAACTATACATATTATTATGTATTTTGAAGACCTCTTATTACCTTTAAGTGTTTTTTGATAAAAGGATTAGAATTTAGATTTTTTAACTTTTTTTTTTTTCAAAATGCGATTTTCTAAGATTTTTGAGAAATATCTTCATTAAAAATTATCCTATTTTAATTTTCTCAATTTTCCAAAAAAACGAACACAATTTAAGATTTTCTCATAAAACTAAAAAGTGAGTAAATGCGTTTGGGTTAGTGAGGAAATTAAATAAAGTTTAATGCATCGCAATACGGCTGGGTAGTCGCAGTCAGAGTCGGCTTCATTATTGTTAGGTTGGTATATAAAATAAGCCGACTCCGACTCCAAAAAAGTTTAATAATATTTTGTGTTTAATTCAACTCAGAACTCATATGTCCAAATAGGGTCGTATAAAAGCACTCATCGCTTAGTATATAAAGGTGTCCTACAAGGATCAATTCTTGGACCACTATTGTTTCTTATTTACATCAATGATGTTTTTAATGTTCCCTTAAATGATACCTTAACTATGTACAAGGATGATGATCTGTTGGTTTTTAGTGAAGTAATGATTTTTCATTTTAATAGCTTACCACTGGACGTAAAAAGTTCAAATACGATTTTAATTTTTAAAAATCGACTAAAAGTGTATCTTATGGACAACTAAACCATATTTGTTTTCATACATATTACGTATAAACTTTGAATTTTGTAATAATTATAATAAGTTTTTTTTTCTGTTTTATTAATTAAAAAAGTCAAACTAATCTAACTTTAATTTTCATATTATTATAACTTCTTATCTTTTCTGGTTTTTGTGCGTTTTTTTTTTGTGTAAAAACAGGTATTTTTACAAAAAAGAAAATTATGTTATTGACTTTGGATCAAGTGCTCAATCAATCAAGTCAAATTCTGCACAAGTGCTTTGCACTTTTTTGAATTTTTCAATAAAAAATAAAAAAAAATAAGTAAAAGTAACAGTAAGTCGATGTAACCGACTTATTTATACCCTACACCTAAAAAATTCAAATTAAATTAAAAATCCATAAGTTATATTAGTTAAGTATTTAATATAACTAAGCTAAAAAAATAAATGCTTTTACAACCTTTGTACAAAATTTCAGATTTCTATCTTTATTAAATTCGAAAATAAGCTTCTTAGGCCTTGGGAAGTGTGTGAAGGCACGCGGACCACCACCCCAATTCATCTCAAATTTTAGAGACATCAAAAGGGTAGAATATTCTTATATCAAATTTTAAGTTTATGTATTTATTAATTTCGAAGATATGTTTGTTTGGTCTTGGGAGTTGTGTGGCAGATACTCGAACAAGCATTCTAATTCATCTTAAATTTTGGACAAATGAGGGATTCAGGAAACAACACCCTAGTACCAAATTTGAAGTTTCTATCTTTATTAATTTCGAAGATATGCTTGTTCGGTTTTGGGAGTTGTGTGGGAGGTACCCGAACGACCACTCCAATTCATCTCAAATTTTAAGCAAATCAGGGATTTAGGAAACACCACCCTCGTATCAAATTTGAAGTTCCTATCTTTATTAATTTCGAAGAAATACTTGTTCGGTTTTGGGAGTTGTATGGGAGGTACCCGAACAGTTCCTCCAATTCATCTCAAATTTTTAAGAAATAAGGGATTCAGGACACAACACCCTAGTACAAAATTTTAAGTTTCTATCTTTATTAATTTCGAAGATATGCGTATTCGGTTTTGGGAGTTGTATGGGAGGTACTCGAACGCATGGTCCGATTTCGCCCATTTACAATCCTCGCCTTACCTTAGTCATTGTTAACCTACAGTATAAATTTCATCAAGATAGCATCATTATTTTTTAAGTTATCGTGCGTACGGACGGACGGACGGACGGACATCGCTAAATCAACTCCTGAGGTGATCCTGATTCAGAATATATATACATGTCTATACCTAACTCGCTTCCTTTTGGTGGTTACAAACACCATACCAAAGTTAATATACCCTATACTTAATGTGTAAAAAAAATAAGGATCTGCGAAATATCAATTATTTAATATTTAATTTACACATTTCTAAAAATAATATTTTGTTACTTTTTATTGAGTTATTTTTTTTTAAACTTGCCTATACTGATTTAAAAATCAGAATTTTAATTCAATATTTAATCAGTCAATTGCAACACATACATACTTTTTGAGATCGTAATTCGAATCAAAAATTTAAAGGCACGTATAGATCATGAAATTGAAAAAGTTGAAATTGAAAAGTTTGAGCAACCTCAACCATCTGCTCTACTTTCAGTAATGATTATATAAATTTTTGAAAACTATTTCGACAGAAAGAAGAAGAGTTAAAATTAAAGCGTGTAGGCGTTTAAATTTGGAGAAACTGCAAAAACCAGATATAGAAAAAAATTAAATTTAAACAAGACTTTTTAAAAGAACTGAATGAAATAAAACAAGTAAATGTAACAGTAAGTCGATGCAACCGACTTATTAATACCCTACACCTGAATAATTCGAATTAAATTAAAAATCCATAAGTGTTTTTGGCAGCTGCTTGAACTTCTTCCCTTTTCTGTCTTATTCAACTCGAATTTCAAGAACGTAAAAGAGACATCCGCTTGGGATATGCTTGACACCCTTGTATAAAATTTTAAGTTTCTATCTTAATTATTTTCGAAGATTGGTAGTCCTTGGGAGGTTTGTGACAGCTACCCGAATTGCCACTCCAATTCATCGAATCCATCTCAGGAACATAAAGAAAACTTGCCAGAACACCATTCTATTAAATTTAAAGGTTCTACTTTTGTTGGTTTTGGAGATATGCTCGTTGCTCTTGTGCTCGTCCGGAAGTTTCCAAAATACGAACCCATGGTTCAAATTCTTTCAAATGTCAGTTTCCAATTTTACAGAAAAGGAAACATAACAGAACACCTTTGTACTAAAAATAAAAGTTCTATCTTTGTTCGTTGTGGAGATATACTCGTTTGCTCTGGGACTCGTCCGGAAGCTTCCAAGATTTGAACCTATGGACCAAATCCTCACAAATTTCAGAAACATAAATCAAACATGAAGGAATACCATTCTGCCTAATTTAAAGGTTATATCTTTGTTGCATTTGGAGATAATATCATTTGCTCTGAGGCTCGTTCGGAAGCTTTCAAAATCCGAACCCAAGGACCAAATCCTCTGAAATTTCAGAGGCCAGAGGAAAGTTAATATACCCTATACTTAATGTGTAAAAAAAATAAGGATCTGCGAAATATCAATTATTTAATATTTAATTTACACATTTCTAAAAATAATATTTTGTTACTTTTTATTGAGTTATTTTTTTTTAAACTTGCCTATACTGATTTAAAAATCAGAATTTTAATTCAATATTTAATCAGTCAATTGCAACACATACATACTTTTTGAGATCGTAATTCGAATCAAAAATTTAAAGGCACGTATAGATCATGAAATTGAAAAAGTTGAAATTGAAAAGTTTGAGCAACCTCAACCATCTGCTCTACTTTCAGTAATGATTATATAAATTTTTGAAAACTATTTCGACAGAAAGAAGAAGAGTTAAAATTAAAGCGTGTAGGCGTTTAAATTTGGAGAAACTGCAAAAACCAGATATAGAAAAAAATTAAATTTAAACAAGACTTTTTAAAAGAACTGAATGAAATAAAACAAGTAAATGTAACAGTAAGTCGATGCAACCGACTTATTAATACCCTACACCTGAATAATTCGAATTAAATTAAAAATCCATAAGTGTTTTTGGCAGCTGCTTGAACTTCTTCCCTTTTCTGTCTTATTCAACTCGAATTTCAAGAACGTAAAAGAGACATCCGCTTGGGATATGCTTGACACCCTTGTATAAAATTTTAAGTTTCTATCTTAATTATTTTCGAAGATTGGTAGTCCTTGGGAGGTTTGTGACAGCTACCCGAATTGCCACTCCAATTCATCGAATCCATCTCAGGAACATAAAGAAAACTTGCCAGAACACCATTCTATTAAATTTAAAGGTTCTACTTTTGTTGGTTTTGGAGATATGCTCGTTGCTCTTGTGCTCGTCCGGAAGTTTCCAAAATACGAACCCATGGTTCAAATTCTTTCAAATGTCAGTTTCCAATTTTACAGAAAAGGAAACATAACAGAACACCTTTGTACTAAAAATAAAAGTTCTATCTTTGTTCGTTGTGGAGATATACTCGTTTGCTCTGGGACTCGTCCGGAAGCTTCCAAGATTTGAACCTATGGACCAAATCCTCACAAATTTCAGAAACATAAATCAAACATGAAGGAATACCATTCTGCCTAATTTAAAGGTTATATCTTTGTTGCATTTGGAGATAATATCATTTGCTCTGAGGCTCGTTCGGAAGCTTTCAAAATCCGAACCCAAGGACCAAATCCTCTGAAATTTCAGAGGCCTAAATCATACATGAAAGAACACCATTCTGCCAAAAGTAAAGGTTATATCTTTATTGGTTTTGGAGATAATCTCATTTGCTCTGGGGCTCGTTCGGAAGCTTCTAAAACCAAACCCATGGACCAAATCCTCTTAAATTTCAGAGACATAAATCAAACACGAAAGAACACCATTGTACCAAATTCAAAGGTTCTACCTTTGTTCGTATTGGATATAATCTCATTTGCTCTGCGGCTCGTTCGGAAGCTTCCAAAATTCGGATCCACGGTTCAAATTCTTTCAAATTTAAACCCATGGCCAAATCCTCTCAAATTTCAGAGACCTGAATCAAACATGAAAAAACACCATTCGGCCAAATTTAAAGGTTATATATTTGTTGTTTTTGGAGATAATCTCATTTGCTCTGGGGCTCGTTCGGAAGCTTCCAAAATCCAAACCCATGGACCACATCCTCTTAAATTTTAGAGACATAAATCAAACTGGAAGAAACATCATTATAAAAAATGTAAAGGTTCTATCTTTATTGGTTTTGGAGATAATCTCGTTTGCTCTGGGGCTCGTTCGGAAGCTTCCAAAACCCGAACCCATGGACCAAATCTTCTCACATTTCAGAGACTTAAATAAAACATGAAAGAACACCACTCTGCCAAATTTAAAGGTTATATCTTTGTTGGTTTTGGAGATAATCTCATTTGCTCTGGTGCTCGTTCGGAAGCTTCCAAATCCAAACCCATGGACCAAATCCTCTTAAATTTCAGAGGCCTAAATCATACATGAAAGAACACCATTCTGCCAAAAGTAAAGGTTATATCTTTATTGGTTTTGGAGATAATCTCATTTGCTCTGGGGCTCGTTCGGAAGCTTCCAAATCCAAACCCATGGACCAAATCCTCTTAAATTTCAGAGACATAAATCGAACGGGAAGGAACATCATTGTACAAAATTTAAAGGTTCTATCTTTGTTGGTTTTGGAGATAATCTCATTTGCTCTGGTGCTCGTTCGGAAGCTTCCAAAACCCAAACCCATGGACCAAATCCTCTTAAATTTCAGAGACATAAATCGAACGGGAAGAAACATCATTGTACAAAATTTGAAGGTTCTATCTTTGTTGCTTTTGGAGATAATCTCGTTTGCTCCGGAATCATTCGGAAGCTTCCAGAATCCGAACCCATGGACGGATTTTGTCCAGATTCGAACTTAGCCTTTCTTTCGTAATTAGTAACCTACTATATAAATTTCATCAAGATAGCATCATTATTTTTTGAGTTATCGTGCGTACGGACGGACGGACATCGCTAAATCGACTCCGGCGGTGATCCTGATTCAGAATATATATACATGTCTATACCTAACTCGCTTCCTTTTGGTGGTTACAAACACCATACCAAAGTTAATATACCCTATACTTTAAGTGTAGGGTATAAAAATATGATAGATCGTCTAAATTAGATGTACAAGACGCTATTGCTATATACCCAGAAATTATTTGAAATGCGGTTAGATCTATAACAGCAATGCCGCAAACACATATCAGCATTGAAAGGTTATTTTCAGCATTAAAAATAGTTAAATCAGATTTAAGAGCTTCTATGAAAAGTGATTTGGCTGAAACAATGGTGTTCTTAAAAAATGAAATGTAACAATGATATGTATTATGTAATTAAGAGTTTAGTATTTTGAAACAGTTTTATGTTATTTATACTTTGTTTTAGTTTTGTGTTGATGGAATATTATAAGAATGAATTAAATAATTTACTATTTATTTTTTATTTTATATTGTTAATTAAAATACATACATAATTAAATTTCAATTGCAATTTAAATTATTTAAATTATATACTATTTTCTTTATATAAGTATTACGGGATCTTTAAGGTTTTAAGTTTTACTGTGTGGTATGTTAAGTATACAGTTCTATAAGGCTAACATTATGTAGAACTTGTTATATAGAAGAGTCAGAGTAGATTTTAGAGGTGAAAAAAAGTAGGAGTCGGAGTTTGAGTCGGTTTTGATTCCCGACTCCTCATACATATGAAACTATAGGGAGAACTATATTCTTAACGATTTTCAAGATAACAGCATTCAAAGTATCTTTGATAAGTTTATGTAGAATTAAGAAAATCCGTTTAAGTATCAGATATTATTGAATAATATTATTAATTAATATTCAAAAATCAGACTAAAAAATTTGAAACAAATTTTTCTTCTTTTTTAATAAAATGGTAACCTATCCATCAAAAAATCTAAATAAATTAAAAAACATAAGTACATTTTATTATGTATAACGGAAAAAAAAATTCAATAAATGATCAAAAATATAAATTCATTTACAAAATTTTATTGAAGCACAAGTAATATTGAATTTTCTTGAAAAGGATAAAAGTTACGGTAAAAATGATAACATAAAGCAATAGATCTGATAAGTAAAAAAATATAAAAAAAAAAATCATTTGTTAATTCCACTTTTTTAAGCAAAAATTATACAAAATAGGAAAACAAGGAAAACTATATAAAACGAAACAGCAATAAAAGATGAGAAAAGCTAATATTCGTACAAAAGTCCATATAGTTTCATCTAAACGATATCTTTTATGTTATATAAAATAGAAGATATTAATATTATGTTTTTAAAAACTTATCAAAAGGAATATGAATGTTGTTATCTAGCAATCTGTTAGGTTCAGAACTTCCCCTTCCTTCGGAATAATATTTTGCTTTTTTTTATCTCTCTTAAAATCTTCTTTCACTGAAACCTTGAAGTTCCGAACACTCTGTATAAACAGGAGATATAAATGTGTGCATTTTTTAGTGGTTGTTTTGTCTATTCCTGCTTAAAAAAAGCAATTGATCTGTAACTTAATTTAAACAGTCTTTTAATATGGATAATTATTAACACTTTCATTCTAATAAAAATTTCTTTTAAATTACATTTATTTAAAAATCTAAAAATCTTAAGTTGTACTTATATTGATTTAATAATACAATAGAATTTAAAAAAAAAAAAAAACAGTCATAATAGCATTCATACAGGTGCTTAACATGGGAACCAATTTTTTTTTTAAATAAAAAAAAAACATTAAAAATTTTATAATAACTTTATTTTGTTGAAAGAAATTTTATTTTAAATCTATTCATAACAAAAATATAAAAAAAAAAAAGTATCTTTAAAATTATATATATGTACAACAAAACATGATCTAATGAACGTTTAGTACTTATCATCACAATTACAATAACATTCAAATCAACACATTACAAAAGATAGCTACAATACTTTTTTTTTTTTTTCTTTTTTACTTAATGTTTTATTTGCAACGCTTTAAAATAATTTGTTTCAGTTCAAATCATAATTCCTTTGAATGTATGACAATCACAAATAATTAAGATGAATACACATTATATTATGTTATTGAGTTGAAAGCAAAAGAGAGAGAGTCTATACAAATTAGTTAGAAAATAAAATATGAATAATTTATAAAAAAAACCATTAAAATCTTACTAATAAGAGGTATTTTTAGTGATTTTTATTTGATTAAAATCTAAAAAAAAAAACCATGTCTTATAACTTCTATTTTTCAGGAATCACAAGAGAACTTTTACTTTATTCTCGAATATTTAGCAATTATGTATTAATATCAAGTTAAAACAGTTCAATACGAGAACAAACACTCTGCGCAGATTTCCAAGAGCAAAATTTTTAATTCCCAAATATAACCTAAAAATCCAAGATGTAACAATATTATTACCTAAAAAAATATAGCTACAAGGGTTATCTTGTAACTATTATGTGGAAACTCTTAATTGATTTAGTGTTATCGTAAATACTTAAACCGAAACTTAAATTCTAATCATATTTCATAAAAACAAAACGCCAGATGGAAAACCTCAATAAACATGACGAAAATACACGTAACTGAATTGGTGTGGCAATTTTTAAAGAAAATAAGTCGAGAAAAACAGGATCTGAATCTAAAGCAAAGTTAAATTATGAATCTAACTCTATTGAAATGGAGTTATTTATGAATTTATTTTGTATCAATTTGATAAAAAATTAAGGTTAAAGTAATGTCGTATCTGAAAGCATTAAACAATATGTATCTGTCAAAAATACGGTTCTCACAATTTCAATATAAATTATGTCTTTTTTTCTACTCTTTTAGATTCCCTGGCTTGATATTTAACCCCTTCTCATCGTTAAATGTTGTAAAATCTCTGTAAAATAAAAAAAAAATAATTAATATTATTTCTATGAAATAAACTTTTAATTTATGTGTTCAAATTTCAAACGATTTTAAAAATATTATATAATACTTTCTAAATGTATATCAACCTTTACACATGTCATACTTGTAATTGTTTTTTTTTTTTTCCTTTTTTGTCGCTTTTCTTTTGACATTTTAACAACAATTAGCAGTAATAATAGATGAGATTATAAAGTGTCAAATATGGAACTTGGTTTTTATTTCTAGTGTCATTGTTAGGAATAATTGTTTTGCACTTGAAATAGAAAAGGACAATATATAAAAAAAAAAGAAAAAACAAAATAAATAAAAAACATCGATATCTTAACTATTATTATTAACCATTTTTAAGTGTATAGAATTCAAGTGAAAATTTTGTAATAGAAATGTAAAAAATTAAAATAATAATAATAGTTACAAATAATAGTTATATTTAGTTATTTATTTTTTTTTTTTATTATATTATGAGTGTATTATGATGAATTGCATGATGAAAGAGATGTTTAATAAATTTTTAAACAAATATAAAAAAATAAAAAGTAAAAATTGTGAGCGGTCTTTTCTTTTTGCTTTAGTTTAGGCGGTATTTTTGTTGTTTTTTTTTTTAAAGATTTGTTAAGAAATATTGTATTTTAAAAAAATAATTATATTTTTATTTCTAAAATATTAAGTTTTTCATTTTCATTTTCTTTTATTTTTTTTTTTTTTAAAAATCAATGGTTACTCTTAGTTTGTATTCAAATAATATTTAAAAAATTGTATCTAATGTTGATATGAAAGGTAAGTACCTACTATGTACATATACATATGTGATCTATTACCTTACCGTGGGAGAATAAATTTTTTAATTGCTATTAATTTTTTACAACAATAACCACCAAAAACCACAAAAATTTTAAACTTATTAAGTATATTACTAATATTTAAGAAAAAAAAAAACAAAGTTTTGGTTAAAAATCAATCATTAATATTTAGAACAAAACATGTCAAAATATTTATCACAGATTTAAGCGGCAAATTCTCAAAAAAAAAAAAAGAAAAAACAAAAACCAAAACAAATTTATTTATTTTAATTGCGACTGAACAAGTAAAATTTTAAAATAATGAAATAATTGATTAATGATTATTTGGTTAGTTGGTTAATTTTTAAAATTGGTTTTATGATTTTAATAAGAGAAAAAAAATAAGTAAAACAAAATAATTATTTTAAACGTGTTTTATTAATATTTCTTTTAAATAACAAATGACCTTGAAATATATTCTACAGTTCATTAACTTGAGGCTATTATACTGATTCAGTTATTTTTAAATTCTTTGGTTTTTTTTCTCATTTTTTTAATTCTACAGAAATGACTTACTGAATATACGATTACCTATATTATATGTATAACAAGCTTAAAAATATGAATATAAAAAAAAATAACATTGATACTAATTTAAAGATTGATTTATTAATTCAACATAAGATAGATATATGAATGGTTTTAAAATAACATCTTTAAGGCTAAATGTTACCTTTATCTTATTCTCAATTCTGATGAATCGGTTTCAAAAATAAACTTTAATAATAAAGGCCTAATTCATTATATTTTTCTTTCTACTGCAGGCATTCCGATGTACAAGAACTGGGTCCTGCAAAAAAAAAATCAAGTTTTAAAGTATACAGTCGATGAGTGGATCCCTTTAGATATACATAGTTACAATGAATTATGTGTTATCTACTGGACGAAAGAAGAATAATATATATATTACTTATTTATTTATCGCAACGATGGCGCATAACTAATGACTCCGTTATTAAGTTTTCATCCTTTCAATTATAGGAGCTTGGATTCAAACCCCAGGTAATATAAAAAATAAGTATTAATTTTGTAATACATTGTAATAATGTAGAACGTATAATATACGTAAAATAAATAATAATAATAGCTGCTACAGTGGTGATGCCTTTGTTTAATACCAAGAAAGAACTATTTACTTCTGCATGTTGTAACTAACGAATATACTGCTTTAGCAGTTAAGAGTTTCATCGTATTACATTGACTAAAATGGGAAATGGCTTTAGTCAGCAAGAATCTGACATTTTCAAGAGAATATTCTTGGTATTTTTCAAAGAGTTTCATCATCCTAAGAAAAAAACTAAATGGAAACTGACGAATATAAATCTTACCGTAGTTCTGTATTACTTAGTCTTAATCTTACCTTAATATGGTTTTAATTTGATCAAGCTCATATTTATATTCTCTTCAATTTTATAATCTTTGTCTGCTAACAATTTACTCTAAATTCTCATTCAAAAATTTAATAAAAAAAAAACCCTTTTTAGAAAAAATTTAAAAAAAACTAAACAATTATTTATTTAATCTCTACAAATTTATATTAATTTTTAACCTATTTAATAACAAAATTAATGATCTATTTCATATATTGTGTCCAGTAGTTCTATTGTTCGCTAAAAAACCTACAAATTTTTAAATATTTAATAACCGTATAACCGCAGTAACAAAACCCATGTATTAAACTAACTATATTTGAAATCTATAAAGATAAATCTTTATTTATACAAAACAAAAAAGAAAAATAAATTACCTAACTTAATCTTGTTCTAACCGTAAATCTTATCTTTTTAAAGATTGGAAATATTTTTCATAACAGGTCATTAATATTCATCCTTTCATAAGTCTAAATCAAACATAAGCAGTCAACAAATCAAACTTAAGCCTAGATATCCTTAAATAATAACGCTTCTCTTTTTTTTCTCTTTTTTTTTTTCTTGTCTGGATTTTGATAATTTTTCTGTTCAATTTTGTTATGTTTTGCCGAGTCATTTATCAAACTTAACTTAACTTGTGCAACTTCAATCAAATCATTTCGTAGTCAGTCAATAAATCATCGTAAAAGAAAATTTTTTAAGAAAAAAAAATACAATATAGAGAAGATAATAAATTGAAAATTTGTTCAACATTTTGTTAAATCATTTGTTTTCGATAAAAAATTAAAAAATAAAATAACAAATAATGAAAAAATTTATCAACATGCAGGAGTTCATCAATTTCCAAACCAAATCTTAAAAGTAGAACACAAAAAAAAAAAAAAATCAATCGCTTGATTTGATCCTTTTTTATATTCCACCGATTTTGATTGCCTAAAATTCCTTTCTAAAAATAAATTCAATAAAACAGAACTTCCAACTCATCATTAGTTCATAATAATTAAAGAACCTTTTCGTGTTTTTTTTTATTTCTTTTTTGATCAAATGATTTATATTTAGACATCAATCTGCTGACATTATATATATCTTATCACACAGTAAACAACCTGTCTCCAAAAAAAAAAAAAACCGAAGAAGAAAAAAAAAAACAAATGCGGTCAATGTTAATCGATTTTTTTTTTTTTTTACATCAATTTATTAAATTTTAATCAATAAATCTTTGATATTATTGAAATTTTGATTTATGTTATCCTTGTTTCCTTGTTTAGGGACGTAAAATGTTTAAAAGAATCTAATAATGTTCAAGAAAATAAGTGAGCACTTTTACATGGAACTTGAATGTACTAGAATTTAGAGTACAAATACCTAAATATAAAAGAAAACCTGAGTAATATAAAATATATCAGGTGCATCGCATTACAATCTACTTATATTTGTTGTCCGGCAATTTAATAAAATAAGCAGTTACAGATACTCATCTTCGTGTCTCTATTCTAACCCATTCAAATAACATACTTTAAATTTAACATACTCTTATTTAATTTTTTTACTTAAGCCACAGTAAATTTTTCAAATAAAACAGCAAACAAAGTGTTTTCTTTTCTGTATAGACGGCTAGAAAGTTATCGTGATTTCGAGCTGCCTTGATACCTCAAACTGATAAATAAATTTTTATAAACCTAAGCTACAGTAATTTTTTATTAAATTTTAAAAAATTCTATTTTAAATCCATGTAAAAAAACTTTCAACTTATTATTTATATAATTAAAAATACAACTCTCCTTCAGTATTAAATAATTAATACGATACTGATCTCACAGTAGTTTGATATTAGTATGACTTAGTAGGTATAGATAGTATCTACCAAAAAAATATTTTCAAAATTTCATCATATTATATTAAATCATCAGATTTTTATTTGAATATATGATCATATTTATAAGATTTATCCAGAAATATTTGAAAAAAAAAAAAAATAAAATATAATGTAACAAATTACATGTCCACCATCTAATAAATTCCTTCACCTATAAAATCAATCATTGAATCACCAAAGAATCATATTTAAATTGATTTTTATCTATAAATACTTATAATAGTAGGTACATAACATGCATATATGTACACAAGACAAAGAAAAATTTAATAGTAATTTTTCTTTTGTTTAATTTGATTGAACTAAATCACGACAATTCACCTTCGGGATTTTGCGTTAAAATCATATCACAATATAATTTATATTTTCGGTTCAAATCAACTCAATTCTATCAGTCCTGTCATTCTCTTGATGCATTATAAAATTACGCTCAATATATGCTTAGGATTTATTGTAATTTTTTTTTTTTGATTTATTTCTTCAATACATGAAATCAATTTTTCAAAAATACAAAAAAAAAACATGAACACTTTAATTTCATTTACAATCAACAAATTAAAATTTTACCACCACAGCTGCAGGTAAGGAAAAAGTAGCCTAACATTACCGAAAGTCTTAAAACTATTAATATGGTTATTGAAATACACCATAAATCCAAAAAAAAAAAAGAAAAAAAAATTTTAGTTAAAAAATACTGAAAAAATATTTTTTACCTGTTATTTTACCTGTATCTGTCGCATTAAACATTGCACTCTAATCCTTTTTTTTGTTTTTTCTTAAATTAATTTTAATCGGATTTCGTGTCATTATCTTTATTATGAAAAGGGGAGACCAATAGAAAAAATTGTCACATTAAAAAAAAGAAAATCTATTTATTAAATGTTATATGGTTAACGTATTATGTCATCAAGTTATTGATGAACTGTTAAAATTGTGTAAGAATCTGTTGGATACAATATATTGTGCAATAATCTTAATAATTTAACCTATTAATCTTTAAGTTTGTAGTAATAAATTTGTCTTTGATACTAATGCTTGTAATAATGATGATGAATTTCATTCATTCACATGAATTTTTTAATACATACTATACAGCTGTGAAAAAATACGCATAGAGTTGCCAAAGGTAAAGCTACATTCAGATTAAATTTTTCGTTTTTTTTTGTTTTTTTCGTACCTACTTATGTAATTTATTTCTTAAAAATTATTCAAATTAATTTTATTCAGATTTTTTAAGTCTTTTAAATATATACGTACATACGTATAAATAAATGTTCATATATATATGTCATTAAATTGATGAATGATGACATTTGTACATAAAAATTCAATTAATGATCACCTAAATAAATTTTTGTTATTATTTTTTTTTCTGTTTTCTTTTTTTTATTTTTAATCTCACTAATATTTAATGAGATCTCTCACTATGAATTTTTAGTTCATCTCTTAACTATTTATTCTTTTTAATTTTTTTTGACTTTTACAACCAATTTAAAGAGTCATTATATTAAGAGGAAGAAAAAATTTTTATTAAAAAATTTTAATAAAAACAAAAAAATAAACGAAAAAAGGTTAATAATGAAGAAAATTTTAATTCATTAATAAGAGTAAGACTTTAACGATGGTTTTCACTTGTGATCAACGATCTTTAATGATCGTAAGATATAATAATGAAAAAATTCATTAAAAATTTATACTATTACGAACATCATTATAGAGATTGGAGTTGTAGAGACCAAAATTGAATAAATATACAATCTTTCGCATAAAAAGTCATCGGTCATACTTAATGATTTGTTAGTTTCGGGTTTTAGTTTTTGTAAATTAAAATTTCTAATAAACAAATTGGCTGCACATAAAATTTCTATTAACTTACAACTGATCGCAACAATCGAAATTTTTTTACCGAATTGACAAAATCAAATAATATCTTCTTATATTTGTAAAAGACAGTTCCTAAAAAAACAGTCTCTAGATCAAAAATAGGGTAAAAAAACCCCTTTTCTCGTAATTTTAATTTAGCTCAAAATATGTTTACCTATTTTAATTTTTCGATTTACTTTATAGAAAATATTAAATAAAACCGTTACTTGAAAGTTAGTTATTTCAATTTTATATATTGAAGTGTCATTTGGCCAAATCAGTTGTAGGCGGTTACAAATATCTCTTTAGCGAAAATTAAAATACGTTATAAACGTTTACACAATAATCTAATTTCATTATTGAACAAAAAAAGAAAATATCAATTAATCGATTCACAGAAACTTTAATTTAAGAAACTCTCTAAACTCAATCATTCATATAATCCCTTTGACTTAATTGAACTCGACATTATCTGACTCATTAATAGAATCAATGAATAAAAGTCATGACACCCAGGAAAGGAAAAACAAAAATTTTTGAAAATCAAAGAAAGAGAAAAAAAATATATATTTTTGATTATAAAAAGTTTGGATATAAAATGAAACATGATGATGTTTAGAATGATCGCGACCATCAGCATAGACATAATAGCAGCAGTCTAGTTAAATTTATATGAATGTTAGCTACCAGTGAAAGCGTGAAAAATTAGAAAATTTCCAGAAATGATGATTGAATGTTAAAATTTTTTTCTAATTTTTACGCTCTTTGTTTTTTTTTTATAATTTTATTCCAATAAATACATTATTCAGTAATCAGTAGTAACATCAGCAGCAACAACAATAGTTAAACTTTAAAAGAAATTTTGATGAAAAACGAAGAAGCAATAATTAAAGCGTTAAAATAAAATGATTGAATTTCATAGATAAATGGTAGAAAAAACAAATAATATTCTTAAGAAAAACAGTAGTTTCATTTTAGTTTTCTTTTTTGTTTTTTTTTTTTTTTTCAATTAGAATATTATAAAGGTAATCTTAAAGTAAAATAAAGACATTTTCACGGTTGTCAAGACACCCAATATAAAAAAAAAGTTATTATAATGTATTGTTCTTTCGAAGGGGTTTGAATTTTTATTAGTTTCAATGGGTGATCGATCATAGATATTTTCTTAGAAATTATAAAGATGAATTTTATTTGATAATATTTTACTAAAAACACAAAATCTGTTATAGATTATGAGAGATCATAATATGCAGACTATAGATTTTGAAAATAAATTAACAAAAAAAAAAGTGTTATTGGAATATAATTTTGTTTTTATTCAAATCTATTTACAAATTTCTTTTTATATTTTTTTATAGGGATTTAAGATATATTTTTTTTTATGAGGGTCGCTGAAAAACTTCAAAAGTTACTTAGATGAATTGCAAGTGATTCTTCTAGATAGTGATGAACTAAATTAAAGCCATCCCCTATTCAAACAAACTTTATGATGGGACCTTTAATACAAATGAAAATTAGTTAATGTTAGTAAATATTACTAACTTGTACACATATAAGTTAGCAAATTTATAAAGCACATGGCATCTGACTTCACAAGCACGACATGGGATCTGAGATCTTTATAAGACTGGGATCGTTAATAATTACGAGTTGCTCTGTTTTCTACATTGTCGAGATAACCTATAAGTGTATTTGAGGTGCTCCAGCGTAAATATGTCCATTATACTCCAATATCGACCTTATTTACATCTTATAGATATTGAGAAGATGTGAAGTAGAGAAGTAAGTTTTACAGCCATTCAAAAAACTATAACATTTAGCTACATCTTTAACTATACTAAAAATGTGATTTGACCAAGTCAATTTTTGGTTTAACTTGATACCGAAAATGTTGAGTGCTGCAAAGCCGCTTGCTGAAAGAAAAGGTTGAAAATAGTATTCGCTATTATTATGCCAGAGTTAGAGCATACAGCAGCATTGGGGTTTTTGGTTTAAAAATCAACCTTGTTGATTTTTTTGTTATTTTACAATTTTTGTTAAATCATTATTTAGTTCACTAATAGCGGCATCCGGCATGTTTTGCTAATATATTAATCTTATGAAAGTCACAGGAAGCTACAAGGTTTATGTCGTGGATCAGATTAGAGGTTATTAAAAGTAAGTCCTTGATAAATATTAAAAAGAAAGTGAAGGATAAAACTAAATCCTGAAAGACAAAATATTTTATTTTAAACCTTTCAGATGAATATTCATCAAACACCATCGTACACAAATCTTATGATTCTAAAGAAAATCTCCTAAACCTAGACTTAATATTTTGCATTTTGCTAATAGAGCATCGTGTCAGACTCGATCGGTAGATCTAGAAATATTCAGCGCAACAACTTCAAACTTACCAGAGTGGAGGCTCTAATGTATCATTTTTTACAAAGTTAAGTTATGTGGATTAAAAGGCAAGCTCTGAATCAGTATTCTCGGTCATGAAACACACCTTTACTATAAATTTTTTTTTTTATTGATTATTTTGTTGTTACTAATAATATATATAGGTTTTATATTTTGAATCATTGTAACACTGTAAAAGGTAACACTATAGTGATAGTCCTAACATAACTTTCTTGAGCATGTTGTTTCCGTTTTTTTTTTTACTGTTTAGATAATATATACAAATATTCTTAAAAGAATATTTCTAAATCTCGGGATTACATGTAGAAAATACAGAATTGGATTATTAAAATATCAAGTTTAGAATAAATTTTAAAAATATGTCCTCTATTAAACCTGAAACTTGCATATTAAATGTAATTAGTAGTGAAACTCACTTTTGAGTTATGCCTTTCAGATAAATAACCTAAGATTGGTTTAAGCACTAAGATCCTTAAAACAACAATATAAGACAATGTTCAGTTAAACAATCAAATTGATTTCCGAAAAAAATTATATAAATAACCGAATTTTAGAGGTTTGGAAAAATCATCATATATATTCAGAGGTAAACGTGAAAAAATTTCGCAATATTTAAAAAAAAAATTAATTTGTTTTTTTTTTTCTTTGTTGTTTTTCAGAATACTTAGACTAAATTATTCTTTGATAGAATTTTTTTTGTTCTCATAATTACGAGTACATATTATAAGTAAAGGATAATATTAAAAGAAAAAAAAACATGCCAAACCCTAACTAAACCGGTGGGATTTCATCTCTTGAGGCTATATAAAAAAAATCGAAATGCATTTGTATCACAAAAAAAAATACAAAACAAAAAAAAAACAGAATAACAAGAACTTTAAATCTCTTTAGAATTAACTTAATGCACTTTATTATATACAAATTTTATCCTGATCCTATACAAGTTTTCATACATATTGTATTTTTTCATGTATTGTCTTCAATGGTGGTATGTGAATATTTTCTGTTCCGTTCTTTTCACATTTATCGTACTTTGAAAACACTTTGCAAATATTTTTAGACAAAAACAAAAAAAAACTGATCACAATGACTTCTCAATGCAATTTTTAAATATATATATATATGATTATTTTAAAGCAGCCACAGAACTTCACAAGTTATAAGTTGTGGAAAATTATAATGATGCGTAGGCGAGTCGAAAAATAAAACAGAAAATAAAAAAGCAAAAAAGGAGAATTAAAAAGGGAAAAGATAAGAATGAACCAACAAGAGTAAAAACATAATATACACACAAACATCAAACAGAACTGAGCCAAACTAAAAATATATAAGTAAGTAAGAGTATATGCATGTATAAAGTCAAAATAAATTTAACAAAAAAAAAAATAAATAAATCCGAAAAAGTAATCCAAGATGACGAAAAACCACATCCAAACCTAAAAAAATTAAAAAAAAAAGAAAAAACAATTTTAATTTTGTTTTGTTTTCTGTAAATCCAAGCAATAATCCAATATTTACCCTGTAGGCATTCTACAAATATACACAATTTACTATCGTTTTACACACCAGGTTCAATTCAAAATTTGTTGCAATAGTTGATAAACATTGTAGCATTGGCAGAGCCTCTAAAAAAAAATTACTTCTTCTCGTGCACATACAATTTGGAGGTAAAGGCAAGTAAAGGATTAGAGATACAATGCGCTCTCAAAGCAACAACAATAATTTTATTTTAATTTTCTAACCCTTTTTTTTTTGTATATGCAAGTTTTTATAAGTTGCATATATTGTGATCACCTTTTTTAGATACCTGTGCGCAATTTACTTTGTTTAATGCTTACTTTGGAGTTTTTTTTTCTGTTTTTTTGTTATTTATCCATTTAACCCACCTACGGTTTCTATGCGTTTTTACACTATGTTCTGTATACAAACAAAATGATAATAATGGTAATGTTAAATTGTTTTTAAATTTTTTTTTTTATTTTATTTTTGATTTTGAGAAGTAAAATCTGTTGTTTTACAACAAGTTGTTATTGCACTATTGTATAAACCTGCTGTTGCAATGGTATTAGTCATGTGGAACAAAAACATAATAATAGATACTATTTTGAGTAAAATGAAAATATTGCAAAACATTTGAAACTAAAAACTATATGATCGAATTTTCGAACATTCAAAAATCCTCATTTATAACAACAGTTAAATTCTGTATGTATAATTTTCCAATATTCATAACAAACCTTAGGGCGTAGATAGGTTTAGGTAGGTAGGAGGCTGGAGATGCACACTTAGGCCAGTTTAGGCCCGTTGTGATATCCTGGATCACTGTTTCTGCTAATTAAACTATTGGCAGCTTCTTAGAAAGCGATGTAAATTTATTACGTTTAAGAAAAATGTTCCCAGAAACTTTCTTCTTTTTAAAGCAAAAGCCGGGCTTTAATACAACATTTGAAAGTTTAATTCCTCTTCTTCTTCATTTTTGCAGCTTGTGCAAAATTCATACGGAGGAAGTCCTAGTCTTCTGGTATGTCTGCGGATCGCACAGTGACTCGGTAGAATTCCTATTATATTACCGATATTGCGGCGATTTAGGAATAAAAGTTTAGTGGACCGTTTGAGATCTAATGTTGGCCAGGTTTGTTTGGCTGCAGATAACAAACTTTTAAAGGTCATAAATATTTTAGATTTTAATTTTCTTTTTATTCTTTTATTTGTTTTACTCTCATCTAATTTCAATTATAATCACATTTCAGAGAATCACATTTTCCTGACAGTTAGACAGAAACCCGAAATAAAATAATGATACAATATTTGTCAGCAAACCGAAATTTATTTTGATGGCTGACCACTTCGAAACTTAATCCGAAACTATTGTAAATCAAAGTGCATAATGCTATACACAAATCTAAAGTCAACTCATAAACTTATATAGCCTTTGATAAGGACAATAAAATTGCTGACTATTGTATGCATATAAATAAAAAGTTTATTGGTGGAACACATTAACGGGAAAACTAGTATTAGCATTTTATATATTTCAAAAATGGTGTGTCTGAAAAAGTGAAATAAAACAACGCATTCAAATCATTCACATCAGTATCAGCTCAAAGCACCAGCACTGGCATAGAGACAGAACCAGCCTAGAGAACTAGTACTAGCATAGAGATAGCACCTATCCAGAGTACCAGCACATAGAGGCAGCATTTGTCCAAAGTGATCATAGAGGTGGCACCTATCCAGAGTACTAGCACTTGGATAGAGGCAGCACTAGTCCAAAGTGGCATTATATAAGATTGGTTTTAACTGAGGACATATCACGAGCATTTCATTTGGTATATTTTCCAATTAGCCTCACAAAAATTTTTTCTTAAAACTCTGGAAAATTTAAATAATTTAAATTAATCAAAATAATTGTTAAACATGTAAGTTCAAACTGAGCGAGAATTATGCCATTGCAATTAAAAAGTTGCTGTATTTGTAAAAACCATTTTGAAAAATAAATTTTTTTTTTTTTTTTTATTTTTGACACATGTAATATAACTTCGTCATTTCTTTTTTGTTATTTTTTAATTAATTATATTTATTTAAACATTTTTCCAAGCATGCCGCTAACAACCTTATTTTTTTTCCAGGAAGTCAATTTTCATAAATTTTTACACATTTCTATTTAAAAAATGTAGCATTTTTTAAATCAATGCGTCGTTATACCTATAGCATGTAATAGTCTAACGAATTTGTTGTTTTTTTCATCCATTCCTTAATGACAATCTTTTATCTTTTTTGATTGTTGTAATTTTTTGCAAAACTCTCATAAAATCTTCAGTTATAAACAAAATTAAAAAAAAAACGAAAAAGAAAAAGCAGAAAACAGAAAGAAATTGTCATAAATTTTCATACATCAAATCAAATTAAATTAATTTTAAATAAATGAAGGGAAAAAAAACACAAATTATACTAATGCATGTACACCTAATGCCTACTCATATAATTCTGCGTCATTTGCTTTTACCGACAATAGATAAAAGGAACGCTTACCTTTATTTACTAAAAGAGTATAGAGATTTTTGCTCTCAATATGACTGTCATGAACAAATTTGTTTTTTTTTTATTTACACGTGAACGCCTCATTGTATCACAAGTAAAGTATTTGGAAATTTTAATGAGTTTAATATATCGTTGTTATGTAATTCAAAAAGTTTTTAAACTTTTCTGGATCTTTTCCTTTTAATAATGCAAAATTTAGAGAAAAAATCAATATTTATGTTAGATGAAAAATAAAATGGGATATTTTTGTAACGAAACTTGTTAATAATAAAAATATTCCGAACAGTTGTTACATTCTTTTCATTTATGCAGTTTGTTGTATATACCCATTCATTTGTCTTGCACTATTATATTTTTCGACCTACAAAATCTACCGTCTACCTCCATCAGAATAATAAAAATTAATCATCATTTCTATATTATGTTCGCTATATTCAAAAATTTATTAAACTAGGTACTATTTCAAACCAATGCTTTTATATAGGTTCACATTATCTACAAAAAGTGTAGTAAGGGTATAACAAATCAGAATGTTAAAGACAATAAAAACAGTTAGAATATTGTGTATAACTTACCAACATGTTTTTTAGTTTTCTCAAAATTTTATATTAAAAGCCACATTGTGAAAAATCCAGAGACATTTTCTTCAATGTTAAGGAAACACTATTTGTAATTAAGAAAAGCGGATCAGACCTGAAGGATCTTCTTTTCTCAAAATTTCAAGGTTTTAACTAAGCGTTACGGAGTTATGAAGAAAGAAATTTTATTTTCACATATCGCTGAAGCTAAAGCATTGCCCTGTCGTTTGCCGTTTGCCAATGCCGTTTTTCATCTTTGAGGGTCTGTAGCTATAAGGTAATGGGTAGGACTACATAAAACAGTTATTCTACAATATTAATTATTTTAGAAGACCTATCTATATGGTTAAAGTTTCATTTCATTCATCATCTTAAGCGGTGTAAAGTTTTTGAAAACCGACGAATGGAGAGAGGAACGGATAAAGTGAAAGTAATAACCAAATTTAAAAAATTTTTTTTTTTGTAAAATGTGTTTAAATTATTAAATTTGAATAAATTTCTCTGTAAGGAAAAATGTGAAAAATTAACAGATCCTTCTTTCAATTTTTAAAAAATTCCTACTTAATTAAAATCAACCGAGGTTAAAAAATACGATATAGATTGGTCAGATTCATAAAATTTTAATTTTTGACTTCATATTAATAGCCATCATACGATGGATAATAACATTTGCTAAGTTAACTTATCTTCATTCTTAAAGATCTTTAGCTTTCTCAAAATTTTAAGTTAAATTTTTACCAAATACAGAGAGTTTAAAATTTCGCGAATTTTTATTTCAAGTATGGTTAAATTTCAAACTTAAATTGTAGAAAATTTACTTTTGTTTTGATTTACAAAACATAAGCTTGCCTCCTTTGAATTGCTCTTTTTCTAACTTTGGGGAGTTGTGGCTCCGTATTTCAGTAAAGCTACAAAAATAAAAAACTTATTTTACAAATATTATTTTTTTATAAGATGTATGAAATTTTTTTTTTTTTTTTTTAATGCATTTCTCTACCACATTACTACATAAATATGGACAGGAAATTACACAGCCCTTCCCGTTCAGGCGTGGCTGTAAATGTGGTAAGGGGGAATAACTCTTACGACGTGTGTGGAATTCGAACCCACACTACCTCGGTGTTTACAGAGTATTTTATACGCTCTTACCCACTAGGCCACCGAGGCCCCGATGTACGAAATTGCTATAAATCTGGCATCAAAAATTAATTTCTTAATATATCGAAAAATGTAAACCTTGCAACATTTTAAAGATTAGTCCCTTACAACCTTCTAGAGAACCTTTTAATTTTTTCTTTAACCTTAGATATTTGATAAATAAATATTATTTTATTTATCTAGTTCTAATAGCAACCTTTTCTTTTTTAAACAACTAATTAATTTTGAGATTAATTTCTGAAGAATTTTAGAATGAGAATTGAAAAATGTTCATTAAAAATTTATTTTTAAAATCATCCCTTGCACAAGTTCTGTCTTAACTTGTTTTAGTTCTGTTAAAGAAGTTTTAACAAACCACGTAATTTTTTAAGGAATTTTGTTTTGTTATTTTTTTTTTGGAATTTCCTCTAAGATCTTTCAAGTTTTCTATAAGATTCCTATAAAATTACAAAACCATTACAACAAAAAACTCTCATTCATGTTTATATGAAATTGATTCATTACTCATTCATGAAATTGATTCTGAAACCGAAATGTTAATTACTTTAAATATTCAATTAATTTTTCTTCGTTTTGAATGAAAAGAACAAATGAATGAATCATATATTCGTGTACCTTACCACAAAAATAGATCAAAAAAAAATCATCAAGTAAATGAATAGTTTTTCATGTAAAACATAGTTTCAATTAATAATAATTTCTCATTATTTTATTGTTGTTGTTTTTTGTTATTTGTCAAATTTTCAATAGTATTAAAAACACGATTTTCTTTTCTTTTCTTACAATTCATTCATGAAAAATAAAAAATAAAATTGAGAACTATTAACTGCCATCTATTCAACAATTTTCTCATATTTTTCATTTCGACTTAATTCCTTTGTATCTATAAACTAAATTTCAATGAAATCGGTATATTTGTCTTAATCATATCTTACGAAATTTCAATGAAAATGCGTGAACCCATTCACAAAATTGTAACTAATTGTAATAATTTATGGAATGACAAAAACAAAAAAAAAAAACCGAATACCAGATCAAATCAGTAAAAAACCAAAACATATAAATAGGAAATTCCAGAAAAGGACAAACATTTTCGGATTCCATTTTTATTGAAATATACTGAATTGTTCTTCTTTTGGAACAAACAATGTAAGCAAAAAAAAAAAAAAAAAAACATTGAACCTACCAACTCTATTCAATGGTGATACGATATACAACAATTAATTCTGCACAGCTTATGGAAAAACTTCCTAATTGTGACACTAACTTTTCTTTCAAAATGAAAATTTGAAAAGTAGTGGAACGTTTTATTACAGTTCCCAAAAAAGGAAAGTTTTAAATGTCAAAGTATTTAAAACCGGTCAAGAATTATTTTGCTGTACTCCGAACTCTCTTACAGTACTCTCTCAGTACTCTCTTTATCTATGTAGTTGGGATTTGAATTGAAGACTTTTATTTTAATTTAGTTGCTTACACCTTCGAATATTTTTATGTGAAGTAACAAAATGTTTCTTATTAAATTTTCAAAATTAAGTTTCAAAAATATTAAATAAAGCGCGTGAGGTCAAATGTTATCGATGTCGTTTCGATTTAAGTAAACTTGTAATATTACATTGGAAAACATGGATAACATATGCAAGTAGATGCAATGGATTAATAGAAAATCTAGATTAGCGCATCAAATTTTTTTTTTTATGTTATAAAAATTGTTATAGCTTTTGAATACATGTATTTTAAAATCTGCTAAACTTAATAAACCGACACTAAATTGACGATGTCCATACTCCTATATTTCAAATCGGATGCACAACATTTTACAAATTAAATTCTACTTAAAAATATTTTCATTTCCTTTGATAAATGTTAAGGTCATTATTCGGAAGAATTCACCATCAACCGTCATTTCGATTTAGTCAAGTTTCCAACCTTTATTTATTTATTCTTTTTTTTTTTTGGTTATTGTTTCTTTTAAAATTCTAATTGATGGCAGGCCATTAATTCAGCATACTGATGGTGACAAATTGAGTTATTTCAATCTTTATCAAGATCTTTCAATTTAAGTTTAGTTTTTGTTTCATTATTTCAGTTCTTTGGTATTTTGTTATTTATTTGTTGAATCTCTTGTCATTGGTTTGAATTCCGAAATAAATTTTGTTTTAGTTGTTCTTGTTATTGTTATTGAGATGTAAAATTAAACAAGCAACACCATTTTTTTTTTTTTTTTGTTTTTATCAGAAAATTTATTTAAATATAAAATTTTTTTTTTTTTTGTTGCCCAGAAATGAACAATTTAATTTGTTGTTTTTAATAAATACCTTCAGAAGGGTGATTTCCCCTTTCTTTTCCGTTTTAAAAAGGGAAAACAAAGAAATTGATTACTAAGATATTCATTCAGATAAATTTTAACCTGGAAAAAGTAAGGTTTTATTTTTTATGGTAGAATGATAAAAGGTTAGTTTTTTATCATTACAATCTAATAATGGGAAAAAATTTAATTGTTAGATGTGAGGTGTTCTAAACTGGTACAGTAAATCGTGTTGAGGTGTAAAAATTATAATTTATTATAATTTTTTGTAAAATAGTAAAAAAAAAAAAAAACACGGAAGGGTCCCTGAATAAATGAAAAAAAAAAATTTTAGCAGGTGTAAAAGAAGTACATCATTTTATTTTTTGAAATTTTTTTCTAATTAAATATTTTAATAAATCTAAAAAGTAAAATGTATTAAATTAAAAAATAAGTCATATTCTAACAAACTGGTCCTTTTCTTCAGAGGACCTTTTCTTTCAACATAGCCAAACTACACAAATAGAATTATGTAAATTTTCAATAGAACAATTTCTAAAGTAAAAAACACAAGATGATATTCAAAAGATGTAAGAAAACAAACCAATAACAACAAACTATGTATAAATCTTCAAAAGATTAAGGTTAGATCTTAATTTGAGAAGCTCTATCCAAGAAAATGTTACATCTGCTTTTTATATCATTTTAAAACTTTTTCATTCAGCCATAAATTTATTGGATTTTATTGATAAGTAGTGATGTCAACGGTTTACATTTGACAACAAAAACTGAAATGCAACAAGTTTTTATTTTACATGAATAAATATTCATAAGATCCAAAATTTCTGAACTGAATATATTCCTCTTGTGTTGTGCTTAGCTTTTGGTACAGTCAAGATTATAAGCCTAAACATATTCGTCAACAAAATAGTCTATAGTATGTATTGAAAAATTTTCATTTCAACAAAAAAAAAGTTTTATTCTTTTTATCTTTTGTTTACAAAACTTCAAAATCTTTTGAGCTGAGGAGCTGTATACTAAAACCATACAATTTTAACTATAGATATATCTCATAACTAAAATATTGAGGAATTTTTTTTAGCCGAGTTAAAATATGAAAAATTTGTTTTTTTTTTTTTTGGTTATTGTTTTTATTTATACAAAAATGAGTTAATGCATCAGTAATAAAAAGATTCTAAATCCCTAGTCCACCTGTAGCACAGATCACTAGTACGCTCATGACGTGGTCAAAAATTGAATCCTCTGCAGCTCGGTTAATAAACCACGTGCTAAAACCTGCCGAACTTTCAATATATATTTAAAAATATAATTTTCGAAAATTTGTAACACCAATTAAAAGTTTAAAATTTGGAAAGAGAAAGATCTTTAAGAATAAGCATAAAAAAACTAAAAAATATTTTTGTATTCATCTTAGTTGGAAAGGTATTTTATAAGAGATCAAAAATATCAATTTTAGATACCTATGTAACTGGAACACCTGTGAAAATTTCTTAGAGATATTATACCCTTTATATTTTATAGAGCAAAATATACCAAAATATACCACAAAAAATACCCTTTCATATTTTTAAATGTGTTTGATTAAAATTGAAGAAAGTATCTTTTGATTTTTCATCATTTAGCTTATATTAATTTTCAATCGAAAAATAGTCACAATTCTTTAATGTTTTATATAACTTTTAGAATTTTTTTTGCCTTTAAAACCTCTTGATTTTATATACGGTCTTATTTATTTTTCGTTACAATCAAAGTCAGTCTTTTCTTTCAAAAAAAAAATAATGCAAACATTTTTCACTAAAAATTAATTTTTTTTTTTTGTATTTTAACAAAATTTATAAGTTCTTTAATATTTTTTTTTTGTCTGATGATTTTTTTTTTTTTTTTTTTTTTGTTTTCAACTTTTGTAATTTCCAGCTACAATCAAAATAAATATTGAATATAAATTAAAATACATAATATAATATAAAGTGTTCAAAAAAAAAACAAAAAATCAAAAAAAAAAAAAGATATGAATAAAAATATTGTATAAATGTGATGGCTATAATAAATTTGTTATTTTTGCTACTCAATCAACAGGATAAGATGCGATTATGGATTTTTTTTTTGTTTTTGTTGTATAAAGTATTAAAGACCTACAGCAAATCATCCATCCAACACACATTATATTATCCTTTCTTATAATGGTTGGTGTAATGTACATACATACATACATATACATCATATATGTGTTGTTTATATATTTTGTTGAATTTGTCAGTTGATTTCAGCCATTTAACACGATTTGCGAATTAGCTGCTGAAATAAAAATGAAATAAATTTATTATTTAATATAAAAATAAATGTCCAAAAGTAACAACAAACTGATAATAATGACAAACAAATAATAATATAATACATATAATAATATTGATGATGATATTTATAATGATTATAATGATGATGCAATGATTTGAATAGAACATTTTGAGAAATGTGAAAAAATGTATATAAAAATGGAATTTCCTTTTTTTTTTTTTTTTTTTTTGCATTTTAGTGTATGCACAAAAACAAAAAAACAAAAAAACAAAAAAACAAAAAACAAACAAAACAAAAATAAATTGTTACCCCCCAAGAACATCTTCTGACTGACAAAGTTCCAATCGGTCAATGTTTATAGGCTAGGAACGATGAACTTGGATATGAAATAATATAAATATTTGTTGTTATTGTTGTTTTGATTGGATATATCTAAGATGATTGCAGGTTAGTTGAAAATTGATGATGGGTAACAAATGAATACAAGAAATCTGTAGACTTGGCTAATAAAGAAGTTTTAAATATACAAAAATGATAAAAAGAAAAAAAAAATTGAAATGAAGATGTTGACCATCGTTAATTCTTTTTTTTTGTAAAAGATGGTCTTATGATCACACATGACTATATCAAAGTGGATTTAAATTTTTTTTTTTTTTAATTCTTAACAACCACTAAAAATGAGATTGAATGAATGAACACTTCTGTTTCAGTGTAATATACATAATAATAATATATAATATATATATATATATATATATCTTAGAAATCGGTATTGGGAGATTTATATCGCAAAAATTTGAAGATAATTTTATTTATGACACAAATATTAAAATTATAAAGGATTTAAAATTATAAAATCAGACAGAAGTTAAAAAAAAAAAAAAGGTGAGAAAGTTGAAATTTTTACAAATATTTAAATCGAAATATTTTTATGATTTTATTATTAAATTATGATACATTTAAATGAAAGATTATAAACAACTTGCTTCCTTTATCTTAAGAAACTTAGTTTTTTTTTCTTATTTTACACAATTATTAGAACAAATTCTTAAAATCTTCACTCTTATCCGTCTCGAACGACCCATGATAGGTAAATTTAAGTTGCAGAAATTTATTTTTTATCAAACTTTTTTAAGAATATTGGTAATGTATTTAACAGACATTCTATAGGAATAGTATATCAACCTAATTTAGATTATCAAATGAATTTAATATTCGGCAATTGACTATTTGAACTTGCCAACCAAATCTACTTTCTAAATTAATAAGTCCTGCTGTTTGCATGTAATTATACAGTTAAATCAGGGATTAGAAAATTGCTTTACTGATAAAACATCTGCATGATTTTGCTGCACGTTCTCTTGTTGGTAACAATAATATATTTCTTTATAGCTAACTCTAGATCAGCCCCAAGAACTATCATACCGAAACAATATTTCAAGTTTGATCTAACAAAATGCACATGATGAAAAAAAGTTGGCAATAAGTTTGCGACAGATCTTTTACTGAAGATAATAAATTTCTCCCTATTTAAATGTATTTTACAAAAATAAGATATTGTAAACACTAAACAACTAAGCAAGGATATAACACTACTCGTATAATAAAAATGAAAGATTAACAAACAATGGTTTTTGTTATTTTATTAATAAACTACTTTTTATATCAAGATTATTTAATAATTCCCGTAACTTCGTTCTTCTAAACACTTTTTCAATCATAAGAATTACTACTTATTTATTAGAAAAAACTTCTGATTAAATTATCAATTTAAGATTTAACATTTCCTTCCTGTATAATAAAAAATCTGATATCACTTCTTGGGTGATGACAAACATGAAGTTAAAAGGTTTCAATGGAAAATAAAAATATATATTATAATATTTACTGTTAAAAACTACTAAGAGAAGAGTAGACTGTGTCAACTCTGAGATACCCGTATGAAGGTAATAAAAGCTGTTTTCATAAAACTTGATAATTTTTTACAAAATTTCAAATGTTTTAAAACCGATGTTATTTATGTAAGTACCGAGATATATTTATATAAATTTTGGAGTTGTGTGACAGTTATCCGAACCTGTTGCACCTGTAAAATCAAACTTTACAGAAGTTATTGCCACATAACTTGATCATCTTTTGTAAGATTTCAGACGCCAGTTCCATTAACTTCCAAAATGTGCAAACTTACTGTTATTACTATTTAAACTTACTATTAACTTCTGAACCTGCTACTCTATCCCAACTAAATTTTATTGTTAGTATACAAGTCGAAATCTTTTCACGAAATTTCAGATACCTTATTAGACACTGAGTCATTTCCATATAAAGAAAGAAGTTGTACTCCATCTATACTCAAACCTGCTAACAGAAAATGCTTAATTTAAATATCGAAACTAACAATTCTACAAAAGTGACGTAAAAAATTCATCCTCCTAGCTCCTTTATTTTTTCAGTTAATGTGCGAACGTGCGAACGGATGGACAAATGTACATGGCTTAATCGAATCAGAATCGATTCCATACCTTTGACACTATATCTAGCTCGACTCCTTCAAGGTGTTACAAACGTAATGGCAAGTTTATATTAATACCAATTTTGCACACATACTCTGTTGGTTTTAAATGGGGTTCAGATCAGTTTCGTTTGTTCTAACCAAATTTATGTGAAATATGTTATGCAGTAATATCAGGCAGATTACAATAGACTCATTTATTAAGAAAAACATCAACCTTAATCTCCGTAATTTGGAATTCATGAAGATCAATCTAAATTAGGAATTTAACCATATTCAACTTAGCTCTTTTCTTTGGTTTTGAATTTTTTAAATAAAGCTAACTTCTTCCACGTTATTAAAATGAAAATATTTAAAAAAACTGATAATATAACAAACTATGAAGATAGAGACAGCTTACAGTATAAGAATTTTTAAAACTTAGAACTTAAATGAGAGACATCTTTTAGTGGAGATTTTTTTTTCAAGCGCTCTTTTATCTAAAAAAAATATTTAAGGAAGCAAAATTTCATAAAATAAAGACAATTTAAAAATCTCAGAATAAAAAATTTCAATCTACAAAGCAATCCAAGGGGTATTAAAATACAAAAATCGAAAAATAAAATTTTTTGCACATGAAGGACAATCCCATTCTGTATTACTGAATGTTTAACCTTATACAGAATATTGTAAAAGTTATATTCATATGTTGATGGCCATCATAAAAAGTTCAAATGATAATACACAACTAATTTAACGCTTGAAAACTTCTAAATTATTTCTTTTTGATAAAGAAAATGTTAATAAGAAAAAAATTAAAAGAAAAAAAGAAAATATTTACAAAAGAATAAAAAAAAAATTATGTTAAATAATAAGAAAATAATTTTGACCGGGCCCATTTAATGTAATGCTGACTATGGTTTTAATATTAAAAGAAGAATCATGATCATGTTTGGTGGCATAGAATAAGAGGTGTGATAATTTTTTTTTTTTTTTTTTTTGTTATCTATTTTTTGTTTTTGTCTATGTTTTCTCTTTTAAAAAAAGAAGTAATGAAAATATAAAATAAATTAAAGATAACCTCACGCAATGCCAAACCAAACAGCCATCTATTCTTGTTATATTACATGCTTGCTTTGTTGTTTAGCTTGCACTTAAACAGAACCTACGACAACATAATACTAACTAAGAAGATTTATTAGTTCAATGAAATGTTACTTTGTTGTTAAGATATTTAGATTATAAAAGAATAAAATAACACAAAATATAAATTTGTAAGTCAAATTGAGTGTCGAGATGCAATTATTTTAGAAATTTATGAAGGTTTTTTCTTTTAAGTGTTCGTATAAATTTTTTTTTTGGTTATCTTTTGAATTTTTTCTTCTCGTAATTTTTAAATTGTTATTCAACAAAATAAATTATTTCTAATTCTATAAAATATTAAAAAAAAAAAAAAAATCTTATCTTAATTTTATTAATTGTGTTTGAACACATATAATCTACTTCAAAACGTGTTTCATTAGAAATTGGTTCATTCTGTAGAAAAATGATTTCATTGGAAAATGGTTCAAATATATACATGATATGATATATACATTTAAAATATAATAATTTCCATAATTTCAAAATCTTTAAATTTTTCAAGCATAAAAAACCATAAATTTATTAGATTAGTATTATTGTTATTTAAAAGGTATGAATAACAGTCTCAGTCCTAACCTAATGCCACTATGAAAATCTTCAGAGGGTTTATTTTTGGTAGTTCATCTTTTGTAAAGCAATATCTATGATTCTTTTTGCAAATATCTTGCTTAGAGCAAAGCACCGCAATTTTTAACCCTTAATTTTAAATTACAAATAATATATATTAAAGTAAGTTGCTATAAAAGATCAAACTAATTTTGTCATCATCAAGAATAAAGACAAAGGTTGAAAAATGCTGATTATATTTTCGGTTATGCCTAAAACAATTAACATAAAACTTAAATGACCTAACCTAACATAATGAAGGATCGCAAATGAATTGGCATGTGATAGGACAATTCTGAAACAGAAATTTGAAACAAAGTTAATAACAAGCTTAGAATGAACATTATATGTACAATTTTAATGACGACAATAAATATGTAGATATAGAGCAAATTTTAGTTGATGACTGTTTTTCTTTGTTACCTCTAATAGGTCATTCAATGAGCTTTTTTAATTGAAACTATCAATGATTATTTTTAAAGTCTTAAATTAATAAAATAAAAATCAGAAAATAAAATCTAAAAACCTTTAAAAAAACATCAAAAAAAAACAAAAACTCAAGCGAGAAACTTCATTTCTATTTTATTGTAAATTTAACATTTTCAAATAAAATCTGGTCCATTAATCATGTGTTCTGATTGTGGGTGATGACAAAATATAAAAAAAAAATTAAAATATACAAAATATTTTTATACTTATTTTTTTACAAAATAAATTTATTTATATCTTTTATTTACCATATGTCATTCACCAGATTTTTTTAGCTGATTGTGGTGGTTGTCGTTTAAAATCTCATTGAAAAAAATATTTTCGCCGCAAAAAATTAAGTAAAATCAAAAAAAAAAAAAAAATCCGAAAAATGTCATTCATAAATTTAAATTTTATTATTTTGATTTTTCTTTTAATTTTCATTTTCGATTTTACTACACTTTACTTTTATGAAATCGTTAAATGAAATAGAGGTTAAGATGCGTTTGCATGTCCTTTAGATGCAATCAGTATAAAAAGAAACACTTGTTGAAAACATATTAAAGATAATACATTATTATTTGTATAAGAATTTTTGTTCATTTTCTTGATTAATTTGTTTAAATAATTTAATTAATTTTTTTTTAAGTTTTTAAGAACTAAACTAAAAAATTTTTAGTGTTTAAAGGGGATAGATTCAGTTATTATTGGGTGTTTTTCTTTTTTAGTTCAGAGCAGAGCCACAACTGTCAAAAAAAAATTTGTGTTTCTTTTTTCCCTCTAAATGATCAAAGTTTATCTTTTGTCTTTGTTTTATCATTCAGAGTTCGCTCAGTATTATTTAAATGTTCGATTTTCATTTCCAGATATCGTAGAGCATTTGAATTTAAATGTCAAAAATATTATTTTTTTATATGATTTGATACTTTTGACAGTTGAAAGTTCTATTGTGTTTCAAAATTATTTTGGAGAGTTTAGAGATAAAATATTTTTAATCTGTTCAGAACGTATTCTATGTGCGCAATAGCACAAATCTGAACTATAAAAGAAAAGTAAAGGCTTTATTGTTAGCAGTTCATCTTCGATTTAAAGCAATATGCTTGTGCTTGGAGCAACATGGTATATATCTTACTTTAAAGCAATATGCTATAATATATCTTGCTTGTAGTAAGTTTTTAAGTATATGTCTAGATTCTTCTTCTAGATATAAGGAAACTATGTTTCAAAACTTAAATTTTATTTTTCTGTCACAGTTGTATCAAAAGCCTTAATAATAAAAAAAATATTAAGTATTCAATTGCATGGTATTGGTACTGTTTCTATTTTCTTTATATCTAAATATGCAATGTAATGTAAAAACAACTTTCTTAAACACACGAAGTATATCAAAGATATTTGGATTGGACAACATCAACATGAAATTATAAAGTAAATACGACATTGTTATAAATAATTAAAAAATGGAGCAGTTCATCCTTTAAGTTAGTTCATCTTCAAATGAACGCATAATCTGATAATCTAGTTCATACACCACTCAAATATGACGCATCAAAAATAAAAATTTTGTACCAAAATAATATAGAGCAAGAAAACGCAACAAAATTTGAGAAGAAACTACAGTAGTAACATAACATTATGTTGAATGAATGAACTAATCCCCAATGGGTTAATTTCCAAAGTGAGACAGAGATAATTTGTGTTATAGTAAAATTATTTATTTTTTTCTTTTTCATATAATTTGACAGATTTAGTCTTACAAGATTTATAATTAAGTTCGATGTTCTACTTTTATATATATATTATTTAAATTTCACTATAAAATTATTTTAACTTTTTTTGGATACTCCTAAAATTTTCTTAAAAAATATGAAAAAAAAAAAAATTGAATTTGGTCTGGTTAAAAAAATTCCTTATTATTGTTGCACAAATTGTTAAACGCACAATAACGAACATTGAAATCAAATCCATGTTAAGCGATTCTGTTACAATTTTTGTTTATTTATTTTTATTTTATTTTATTATTGTTTATTTGTTCTTCTGTATCATTCTGTTGTTATAATTTTACAAAAAATTTAACACCATATAGTCATCATCTTTACCATTAGCATCAACTATCATCAATTACCAATATCATCATTATCATTATTAGTTGTATAATCATTATATGTGAAATCATCATCATCATTATTATCAGTGTATCATATAATCAACGTCATCAATGGATAATTTTTTTGTTTTTTTTTGTTTTTAGCTTTTAAAAAAGACACCAACTAAAAAATTGAAAAAAAAGAACAAACAAAAATAAAAGACGTATCTGTGTAGATTTAAAAGATACGCTAAAAATGTTACTTTATGAGTAAATTTATTTAAATAAAATGTGAAAAAAATCGCATAAAATAAAAATCAAAAAAAAAAACCTATAGTGTGTTGTACAAAGTGTGGCAAAATCGGCTCAATTTAATTTTTTGTATCTTGTTTGGTTTTTTTTTTTTATTCTTGGATTTAGATGACTTAGACTGCTTTTTCTGCAAATAAGTGCGCAAAAACAAAAAAAAAAAACACAACAAAATGTATCTGAAGATTTGTAATAGAGTACATATATATAGAGTATATATATATAGAATATTGTTGTGATGCAGCTTTTCACTCTATACTACAATCATAAAGTTCAAAACATTCTGAAATATAAAATAAAAACAAATTTGATTTTAAATTAGTGAACAAGAAGTTAAAAATGTTTTAGCACGAGAAAACATTACACTATTTTATTTTAAATTTATCTTTTTTCCCTTTATTTTAACGTTTTTTTGTTCATTTCTTTGCAAAATTTTTATTGGAATTCTTCAATTTTTTTTTACTTGAAAGTCTTTTTGTTGAAACAAGAGAATGTTGAACGATCAATATTATTTAAAATTGAAATAAAAAAAGTGAAAAAGTACTAAAGTGCGTGGTAGATGACATTCAATCGTTCTTTTGAATGTTAGTTAAACATTCGTAAAACATTTTATATGAAGTAATTTTTGTGGTAATAAAAAAAAAAAAATTTTATATTTTCCAATTGATGGTTAAAATTTGGAATGTGAAAATAAAATACCAAAAGAATTCTTTTAGATTATAAGAAAGGAATTTGGTGAAAATATCATGCGATATGAAATTAGTAACTTTTAATTATAAATTTATTTTTTTTTTTTGATGGGAAATGTAAGTACCTACACATTATAAGTTATTTTAGGCTAAAATGAAATCTAAGAATTTTTGTATCTAGTCTTTGCAATTCTAAATGTATGTCTCTAAAAATTTTTATACTTTTCCAGCATTAGTTTGTCTTTTAATTCAAATTTACATCCAAAAGTACAGTCTGTCTGTTCTGTGCAGTCAGATCAACCGAAACTGCCCAAAATGAAACTGTAGTATAATGAAATGAAACTGTAGTTTGTAGCTATAGCTTTTTACAACAGTTCTCACGAAGCATTTGGTAGATCCATTCTAACAGAAATTTAAATAGCGCAATTACAGTATGTTTGTATTGAGGTCGAGCTTTTGGGCATAAAAACATTTGGAAGAATGGTGGTATATGAATTACCATCAGAATAAATACAACACGTGGCTGCCCTAATCTTTTATCTTTCATCTTTCATCCATTTCCCTAACGTGGAATCACGTAATTGATGAACTCTTAGTAAAACTGAACAACAATGACATTGATTGACAAGCCTATGCAAATGATATGCTTATAATTTCAAAAAGCAAATTTGAGGAAATCCTAGATGATATTATCCAAAAAGGATTAGGAATAACTTAGATATGGAACTTGTCAGCGGAGCTTAATATGAACCACATTAAAACAAATATAGTATCATTCACAAAGAAATTTAACTACCACAAATGCTTCTTATTAAATTGAGGACAAAGGTGGTAGAACAGAAAAACGAAGTTAAGCACTTAGATCTAGCATTCAACAGCAAAATGATGTGAATTAAACACTTCGAAACAAGAGTAACAAAAATCGATGTCCCAGTGACTCATTGTATGCAAAAACAACATAGGAAAAATTTGTTGTACCATATACTATGGTGATGAGACCAATGATCAATTATGATGCCGTACCGCGCTCTAAAAGAAGACAAAAGACGACAACGAAGAATGCACTTAATAAAGGGGAATGAATTGTCTGCATCTGTATAACGTCACTCACAAACCATACCATAAAGTGATAATACTAGAACTCACATCACTAAAAAAAGAAGTGAAAAAAGGCAGCAAAATCAGCCATTTTACGGATTAGTCAGTAAGAATTTGTCAGTGAAAAATGTATTGACTACAGAGACTATACACTACTCACCAAATGTATACTCCTAATTGAACTTCTCCAAGACGAAATGACTACGAAATATAATTTTATAGAAAAATGCACGATAAAAAAGGTAAGCTATCCTATCAGACAGCCAAGTAGGCATAAAGGCACTTAACTCGCAAGCAATTAAATCCCAATTTGGGCGGAATTAGTGAAACTAAACCGCGTGTAAATAAACAACAAAATATACGCCTATACTGGGTAGTTGGACACCTAGATGTAGAGGGAAATGAGAAAGCGGATCGACTTGCAAATTAAGGAGCAGAAAATCCGTTTGCACCATCCAAATCTTTTTGTAGCATAGCTAAATACAAAATAAGTGAAGCACTAAAAATCGAAGAGCAAAACTGTAGGAGTAAACTATGGAGTGAAAAATCCGGGCTCCATCAATCTAAATAAAACGAAATTAACCTAAATTTTTTATTAGAATTTTGAAATTGTATATTAAACACGTCTTTATTAGTGATATCTAATAGGTGAATCTCATTTTTTTTTCACTTAAATGTTATGCTTATCATAAATTCTAGTGTTACAGACAGAAGTGAGCAAAACATAGGTTTCAATTTCAACGCTTTAAATTAATGCTATTTTATTGTTACAAGCGGTTTAATTATTTAGAAGTGCAAACCTCAAGACATGGTAAGGTAAAAGCAAAAACTAAGAGGAGATTCAGATGACATCCCAGATGATCCAGAAGAGAAAAAAATTAAGTTTCAAAATATTTAAAAAAAAATTTTGTTAAAAATTTAAATTAATTAAAAAAGAATTTTGAGTTGTCAATTAATCTAGAGGAAAGCCTAAAATTCAAAACTTAAAAACCATAAAAGATTAAAGGATCCGGTAAATAAACTTAGTTCTTAAGCCTTAAGATAATTTCACAATTCAAAAAACAAAAAATCATCAATAACATAATGAAATGATTAAAAATATTACATTTCAATTTTTCCGTCGGCAATTTTAATATAAAATTACCGACGGCATCCGCTTAACGAAAAAACACAGAAAATTATTATATATAGTTAGATTCTACATGAATGAATGAAAGTATAAAAAATAATTTATAATGTGGAACATGAACAAATTAAATAATAATTATATTATATAATTTACAAATTTTAATTGAAAAATGGCTGCGTAATTTAACAAAATTGCAGTAAAAAATTTTTAACTAAAACTGAGGTAAAGAATTATTTATATATAAAAATAATTGCATTGTATTAGAAAATTACTGCAATAAATACCGGTAATGAAAAATCACGAAGTAAGAAAGCTATATACATATAATAGTTCGGCCTTCTCAAAGACAAGATATATAATATAATTCATCCATTTTACTATCTAACAAATGCACAGTTAATATTCTTTTTGAAGAATAAAATATTTAGTACTTAGATTTTGTTATTACCGAAAACTGTTAGAATGTCAAACGAACATCTTTAGTATAATACAAGATCTTATAACAATAAAATGACATCATCGATTACCTTAACCCTTTTACTTAATTTAAATTTAAAAATTTATTAATTTTGAAAATTAAAATGGAAGAACCATTATTCTTTTAATCTTTAATTTTTTTTTTTTTTGTTTTCTAACTAGATATTAAAACTCATGAGAAGTCTTTGATAACCATATGCAGGAAAAAATCATACAATTTGACAAAATGTCAAATCATATTAAAAATTTTGCAAATGATTTAAATTCTTCTTCTTTTTATAATAACGTCCTTTTTCATTTCAAAAACATTATTTAATCCTTTGCTATTAAAATCTTTATTATAAAAATAAACCAACGTTGATTTTAACTTATAATTTTGTTTTTTTTTTTAAACTACTTCTATGTATTATTATTTTTTTATTTTTTATTTAAAATTCAAATATGACATTTTTTGATCTGACATCTTGTCAGTTTTATGATGAACAATAATAGTTTTTAATACCAGAAAAGAAAATATGGATTCATGCATACGAAAGAGTAGCATTCAAAAATACCCAATTAAGAAGCATTTATTGCATGACATTCTATTATTATTAAGTATGGGAGGGAAAAAAAATATATTTTAAAACGGGAGGAGGATCAAAATTTTAAAATTTTAAATCTTGAAAAAAGAAAACTGAGAATAAATTTTAAACTGAGATAATAATAGGGGTAAATAAAATGTGATTTTATATTGATGACAGTTAAACAAGGGTTGTGAACTGCTTCATTTTAAAACTAGTTCTTTTTCTACTAGTTTAATCTTATTCTTGTAAAGGCTTTTCATGGCTTCTTATCTAAAATGTATTTTTGCATGGCTACTAAATGAAATTATGCAGTTTACTACAATTTTCAAGAGTATCTGAATAAATAAAATTTATATGTTTGTTTTAAACTAAAAATTGATTACAGCACAAAGAACATATTATCAAAACAAGAAAAAACTCTTTATTAAATCTTGTTTAAATTAAAATTATATTTAAAATATTTTATAAAAATAAAAATAAACTAATGCAATAATTGACATAACAAAATGAGCGCCGCCGCATCTAATAAAACAATTTTAAATTTATGAAATATTAAACTCAACTCAAATCTAATATTTATTCAAAAATAAGAAAAACAAACTCAAACAAATTAACTTTATCCCTCTTCATAATAATAAATTATTCGGCAAAATGAAATCAGGTCAAAAGAAGCTGTATAATAAGATGACTGACATCATTCAATCATCATAATATTATTATATTCCTTTTTTTTTGTAGAGGAAATATAAAAAAGTTTCAAATTTATTTTATCTTATCAAAAAAAAATTTTTTTACATAAAGAAAATTTTAGTTGGTGACGGTGTATTTTTGTTTTTTTTTTTTTTTTGGTATACTTTAATTTAAGGGAATGGTACATTTAAAAAAAAAAAAATGTTTATCTTTAAATTTGAATTCTGTTAGACAACACAACAAATAATTACATACTGATAACATAATATTTTATGATTTAAAGTAAATATACTTAAAAAATTGTAGGAAAAACAAAATACCTCACCTTAAATATATACATATACATATACAAAATATACTTAAGATAAAAAAAAACATTTTTTTTTTTTGTATTTTGACATTTCACACGAGTTCAATTTTTTTTTTTTTTGACTTTGTGAGAAAAAAAAAACATTAAAAATTTATCATCTGATGTTAAATTTTGTTAATTATTATTAAGAAGCCAGTAGCATAGCCTTATCTTCATTCAAAAGCCTCAATTTACTGTTGTTAAAATAAAAAGGAAAAAAGTTAAAAGTTGTATAATATATAAATCTATATGAATTTAATTGTAATAATTTATGAAGGGCAGCACTCAAAAGAATCTATAAAGTAACAACGCAAAACGATTGAAAACATATATCTAAAAAAATAATTGAAAAAAATTTTTAACCCAACTATTTTCGAATATTAATTTTTACAAAATTATAATATTAATTCTAGATCACATAAATTAAAATATTATATTAATAATAACGCTCTTAGTAAGAATTTTAACGCTCTAAGTAAGAATCTTAACGCTCTAGGTAAGAATTTTCAGATGGCTATACATATTCTTAAATCGTTGAACCCTTGACTTGTAAGACCAAACCTTGAATATGCAAGTCAAGTTTAGTCAGCATTTTATATGGTACACATTGTAATGATTTAGGCAATTTACAGAAGAAGATTTTTAGATATTCGCTTTACACCGCTTGATTTGATCTAATTTTATTATCTTACCAGCATACGAGCAAAAATATACCATAATACATGTATATGAATATAATTTTCCTTCAGTTAATCAAATTTTTATACTTTTCTTAAAAAATAGATTTCTTCTTTAATTCGTAATTTTTAAATCGGTCGTTTTAGCACATTTTAGAAATTTTTTTTTTTAAAATGTGCTTAGTAGTTTCACTTTGTCCCTCTGTCCGTCCGTCCATGTGGTTGTTTACAAAATTTCTACACAGTTTGAAATAAAGCAATTAAATTTTAACTACGGTTAAGCATCACCAAAAACCTAGTTTTGTGGAACAACTTACAAAGTTCGAAAAAGCCCTATCTTTAAATTAACACAGGTTCTATAAAGTGTATTTTCAATCTGAAAACGCCAAACGATAGCATAAGTTTTATAAATATATATAAAATGAATATGTGGCTATGGCATGCGGTATTTTAATATAACTTTATGTGAAACTCAATTTTTGCAAAAATTCGGATCTCTTCTATCTTTCAAACGGTTTAAGTTAGAAGCCTGAAATAAAGAAATTTTGACAAAGGGTTAGGTCTTTGGAAATAAGTATGAGTCATTTCAGGAAATATTTTTGGGTTGCCCCCTGTTCATGAGCTGTAAGGGTCAAAAATTGAAAATTCTCCATATTTAAACACCTGTAACTTGGGTGTAATTTTTTTGACGTAATATACAAAAATTAAAGCGCTAAAATTATATTTTTGTTTGTATTAATAATTTTCTTAATAATATAGGGTTGCCTTAAAATTGACAAAAGTGTGATTTGATTTTTCATAATTTCTCTAACAAATTATTCTAACGATTTCTTTCAAATTTCATATTATTATAAATTTATTTTATTCACTATAACTACTTAATATTTATATACTCTTTACCAAAAACTAATTTTGGAAATGTGTTTTTTAAAAACCCTTGTTTTTTTCATTACTTGTTTTAAACATATTTTTGTCAAATATACTTCCTGATAAATGAATATTTGGAGGTATTTTTTTGTGAAACATTTGTTTTGATGAAGGATATCTTTACAATAATATCTATTAAAAACTGCAAATGTTCACTAACCGCTGTCTACGATTATAATATGCTAAATATTCTGATCTACCGAAAGATCTAAGAAAGAAAAATGGATAGCCACACGATGAACTGGAGTGGAGTGAAATTCTCAAGCAAGGAGAAAACGACGGCGTTGACAAAATACATGAAGACGAACCATAATAACTGAAGTAAACGAATGCAACTTCACATAGAGAACTGTAAAAATAATAGTTAGAAGCCGTGTGAGATGAAGATGTCAAATAGAGTGATGATATTCAAAAATAAAAATATGTCTTTTGATAAACTGTACCCTACTTAAAATATATTAAATATATTAGGTTTCTAACAAAAATAAATATCTTAAGTTTTAGTTCAGATCAATGTTACGCTATGCATTTTACATATTTTATTGACATTTTTTACTTTAAGAAATCAAATAATATTTAAAAAAAAATGTTTTTTTTTTGTTGAGACAACTTTAACTAAATAAAAACATTTCCTCTATTATACACTATTATTAAATAAAATTTAAATAATATAACAAACATCGAAGTATATATGTAAATAACAAAAGAGTATAAATCATTAAAAGAGTATATATTTTATTTAAATTAATTTTAAGACCGCGTATATATTCTCTATTATATTCTATAATTAACCAAATGGTCACTTTATTCTAGGGAATTAAATGTCGTTTTTTATTTTTTTTGTTTTTTGCAAGACATCAAGAAAATGTATTGAAACATGCATTTCCGTTTGATCCTTTCATATTGTTTAATCTTCAACAAACAAAAACTAAAAAAACAAAAACCACCTCCACGATTTGTTTTTTTTTTTTTGTTATTTTTGTTTATACTTTAAAATACATCACCTCCTATTTAAATTCTTAAATGTTTCATTCTTTTGTTTTATTTACATTTTCATTTCTATAAAAGTCTCTTCAAAAGAATAAAACAAAATTCTTAAATGACTAAATTGAAAAAATATTATTGATTTATTGATCATGAAGAGAAGAATTTCTTTTTGATTCTAGTATGTAATATACATATATATATATATATATATATATTATCCTTTACTTTAACTACAATAAAATTTACTTACTTTTTTTTTTTTACTTTTTCCAAATCATAATTTATGATATCCTCCCATTTATAGATAGATAGGCGCAACATATTGACTTGACTTGACTTTTAGTTTTATTTTTTGCTGCATTATTCTTTGATTTTTCATATTTTTATGACCAAACTCATTGGATTTACAACCAAACAAAAAAAAAAAAAAAACAAGAAAAAACAAATCAAAGAAATAGGAAAAAAACCATATTCAGCGTTCAGAATCTTCTAAAAAACCGAAACAAAAATGTTAAAATAATCATAAAAACAACATAACATCAAATAAGGATATTCAGTAGCTTAAAATTTGGCAAATTTAAATGAAATTTTAATGCCAACAATTAAGCATGGTTTTAGAACATTAATTATAACAACCCATATTAAAAGGTACTTTATACAATTATACTTTATATATTTATATCAAAAAACATACCAAAATGACCGAAGAAAATTTTGTAATTAGTAAAAGAAAAATCAATCCTAAAATTCATTAAGTTTTATTTTTTATTCAATTCAATAATATGCAACATTAACATAACCTTGAATATTAAAATAAAAATTGAAAAAACGCTGATCAAAATCAATAATGAAAAATTGGAAAACGAAAAATAAACACTCCCTCTTAATATTAAATTAATTAACTTTTAATGTAAATTTTTCTAAATAACACAGATCAAATGTCACATTTTAGATAAAAATATACAATAACGCACAATGGAGGGTCATCAATTTATTATTTATTCAACTTTTGGTTTTTTTTTCTTTTTTTATAAATATTTTTACATCAAGTTTTTCAACTAATATTACTGATATAATCTCACTAAGTACTAACTTTATTAAATCATCAATTCATTTTCCGAAAATAATAATAACTTTTATAATAGTTATGTACTTGTATCTAAATTTATTTACAATTTAATTAAATAAAATCTTAAGTATGTATGTACATTTAAAATGAATCTTATAAAATACAATAAGATTTTATTGAAGTTGTTGATTTTTTTTATTAAAACTTTTTCAATTAAGATTTAACCTTTTTGACCGTTTAGTTTTATTTGATTTTAATGATTGCATATTTATAGGCTTAAATAAATTTACCAGTTATATGCAATTTTGACTTATTTAAAATATAAATTAGAAGTTTATGAAACTTAACGCTTAAGTGTGAAAAGAGTGCGGAATAAAATAAATTTAAGTTTTTCTGTTTGATAGTAGTTCATAAATTGAACCATATATTATTATTTTTAAAATTCTTAAATACTATAATAGTATTCGATACATTTTTTTGACAGACCAACCGAAATTTCATTTCGAAAAATTACTATTAAGTGAAATTAATACCTGTCCGTAAAATTATAAAATACAATACCTACAAATAAAATACCTACAATTTGAAAACAAAAAAATTACGAATGTACTTTATATATCGCTATATATTATAACTTCAGTATTAAGGGGAATTTTATTGAAAAGGTCTGGTTCTATCGATTGATGCAAAAAGTTTATCAAACAAAGTACACAGTTTAATACAGAAAGAAAATGAAAATTACTAATAAGAAAATAACGACGATTTCCTATCATATTTCAAAAGTTATTTTAAGAATTTATGCGATTTTTTTTTAAAATACTAAAGAATTTTTAATACCTCGGTTTTGCCAGCAGTTCATTTATTATCACATTACTAAAGTCGACATTATTCAATTACCGGAATACGTTTAGTAATATGTAAATTAGACTTTAAATTTTGTTTTCTCCTTTCCACTTCTTTAAGAAGCATAGGACATGGACTATTGGGGCATGGGCGTGAAAGCATAAGGCATCCACTAAGACAATTCTTATTCATATTTAATTAAGCTTGAGTTCCTGGAATCATTTGTTTATTTAAATTATTTATTACTACTCGACTGTAACTATAGTATAACACTTCTTATCTTATTCTTTTATAGCTTTACAGTCCTTGATGGACCTAAGCTTCCCCTATAATTCTCTTTCATACATCTCGATCTTTTGCAACTCTCTTCCAATTTCTTATTCCTAATTCTCTTAAATCATCTTCAACAGCATCCTTGCCATCTTTTTTTCGGTCGCCCTCTATCTCTAACACCTTGCATTTGATGAAGAAATGCTCGTTTTGTTACTCTATGATCCGGTATTCTTATAACATGTCCTATACATATTAACCTTTGCGCTTTTATGAATCTTACTACGGTTCTACATCCAATAAATTGTTCAAGCTCGAAATTATATCTTGACCTGTATGAATTCATATATTCTTCGAAGTATTTTACGTTCAAATACTCCCAATTGCCTATAATTTAAGCGTCCATATTTCACATCCGTATTTTAAAACTGGCCTAATTAATGTTTTCTATAATTTAAGCTTTATGTTTCTTGACAACAGACTGGATTTCATAAGTTTAGAGTATGCATAGTATCATCTATTTGTGGCTTGTATTTTTTCCCGTATTGCCCACAGCGATGTCTTCACTCTTACTGTATACAACCCCAAGATACTTGAACTGATGCACACATTCGAACGTATAATCATTAATAATAATGTACATTAATAATAATCATCATAATATAACGCTATGAATTATGAAAAGGTAATATTTTTGATTTTATATGAACGCCATCTATTATCCTATATAAGAATTATTTTCTTTTTTAAATATTATTATACAATATTACGTTACGATATTAATTATAGGATATTATAATATATATATTTTTTATTAATCTATATGATCCAGTCGGATATTGAAACCAAGGTTTTTCGAATGAAAAGTCAGTACCTTATAACCATTATTATAAATTCAATATATTTTTTAATATCATTATTTTATTTTTATTATTCATTAATATTATAATTCTTTTTTTTTTATATTGATAATTGCATATTATTTAATCAAATCTATATTATAAATATCGTCATCAATTATGTCATATATTTGTAAAAATGAAATATTACCTTTAATAAATCTCTATAAATTATAAATTAATAAAAATTGACAACTGCTGTTTAATGTTTTACATCAAACAAACATTTTAATTAAAATTATTCTAATTAAAAAAAAAAAAAAAGTTTTGTTTTTTCTTTTTTGATTAAAATTTCAAAACGTCTAACTACTGAAAAAAAAAAAAAAAAAAAAAAACCATCAAAAAACAAGAATTACAACTAATCAAATAATATAAAAATTAAATTTTATTTTATAATTTTACTTATGGTTTTTCCTCATTCTTCTTTTTCCCCCCCGTTTTCTATTCTATTCAATTATAATTTCTGTTTTATAATCACTGATTCATTTTTAAAAAAAAGGAAAAAAAAAAAAATCATTTCAATTTAAAAATATTAATCAAATCTTTAAATGCTTAAATGGAAAATGAACAAGAAAAAAAAAAAAAAACAAAAATAAATAATTATTAATTATTATTAGTCAATTATTTTATGCTAATTTTAATTTTGTTTTTTTTTTTTTAATGCAGCAATAAAATTACTCCCCATATTTAAACAATAACGCATGTTTTTACACGATTTGCTTTTAGTCATTAAACAATTTTTATAGACTTTTATTAACTATAATAGTAAGTAAGTAATTGAAATTATTAAAAATTATTACAAAAAAAAAAAAAAAAAAAAAAACAATGTTTTTAAATATATGACACCCAATCATAAAACGTTTATAAAAATTTATTGCATATCATATTATTATATACCAAATGCAACGAAATACAAAAACAAAAATAAAAAAAAAAATTCCTAGCATTGATCTGTCTGAATTTAAATAAATTACTTACTTATACTGAGTAATCGAAAATCTAAAATTTATATATTTTGTGTCATTTCATACTTTAAATATTTAAATAAAAATTTTGACTTAATTATGATACATTTATGGTTACAGTGAATTGCAATTTTAAAATATGCAAAACTTTACACAAAAATTACATATATATTATATTAATTGCAAGTTAAATAATAATAGCTTTGATGGATAAATGATTACATATGAGTATATTTTGCTTTCACTTTATATTTTATTTTTCTAGGGAAGGTGGGAATCTCCAAAAGATAACAAAAATATCCTGTTGGTAGTGTCGAATTATTAATAACTAAATGTACCTGAAAGAAATTAAATGAAACCTCTAACAGCTAACAGAGTATATTGGCTACGGAGTAGGGATAGGAGAGGATAGGATAATCTTTCGAATCCGGAAACTTTGAATTGGGGAGAGGAACTAAAAGAGAACAATGAATTGGTCTATTACTATTTTGCTATCATTGACGAAGCTATCAACAATTACTAAATACGTATATAACTCCTTTATGAATGAGGTAATAATTAAGGTCGACTTCACTGTCACTGTAGCAGCTACATTATTGTTTGTATTAGTAGTAATTATTATTATTATTATTATTACAATATACTACAGAGTCAAGCCATGAGTGGATTACAACATGATGTAGAGTTATAGAATATAGTCTGAGTATGAGGTAACTAAAAGTAGCTTCATTATAACAGCAGCTGTAATTATTAATATTAATCTTATTTTGTAAGATAATTTAGTTTTTAGTTTTTGATATTTTTAAATTTTTAATACTTTAGTTTAAATTGAATTGTATAATTTTTGAGTATCTTAGCCAAACAGATTTGCACAACCACATATACTAAATTAAGGATTTCTATTCGACATAATTCTTACAATATGGTAATTTTTTATTTATGCTCTAATATGCTTTTAATTTTTATAATTTGTCTTCAATTTTGAGAGGACAAATAACCGGACTATAAACCAATTTTTATCATTTTTCCATTTAAGTGAGATAAACGATGCTTTGCGAAAATCTTAAATTAATTGTTCTAAATAATTTCAACAAATGGTTTAAAATTTTGTTTTAACTTTTAAATATGTATGTAGGAAGCTAGGTGGGTAGATAGATAGAAACGGGCTGCCGATTAAAACTTAAGCTAGTTTAGGCTCGATGTGATACCGTGATATCAGTTTTACTCATAATTACATCGCCAGGCTAGTGGCAATCACCACAGGTCACTGGTCAGTAGGCACGTATGCAGTCAAATTAGGAATATCCCACAACACTTTCTGCAGGAGTTGCATAGAAGCAAATGAAAGTGAGAACCTGGAGCACTTTCTTTGCAGATGTCTGGCCCTAGCTAGAGTCTTTCTTTCTTTTAAGTTCTTTCTTGTCTCAAAATTTCAAGCCTCTATCTAGAAGCGTGCCGGAGTTATGAAAGTAGAAAAATCATGCAAAATATGGTTTTCACATAACGGTAAATTTAAATCGTAAATTACAAAATATTACATAATTTTGATATTGTTTTATATAGATAATAAAATTTTCGATCTTCTGGCGGTCTTAGATTGCAAAACTAATACGCAGAGCTTGAGATATATACATCTGAAAATGGGGCTTTCTCGCAATTTTGAAGAGCTGCAACTTTGGAACCCTTTACAACTAAAATAAACCTTTAACACACATAAAAATATATTATTGTAGCTTTAATTTTTATATCTTGCAGAAGTAAAATGTGTACAGGTTCCTAAGCTACAGGTGTTTAAAAATAGCAAATTTTCAATTTTTAAGCCCTAATAGCTCATAAACAGGGGGTGAGCGTGCCGGAGTTATGAAAGTAGAAAAATAATGCAAAATTTGGTTTTCACATAACGGTAAATTTAAATACTAAATTTAACAAAGTTGTATAATTTTGATATTAATTTACAAAGCTAAAAGAAATACCTGTCGAATGACGTTTTCAGATTGAAAAAATCTTAAGCAGAACATAAGATATATGCATTTAAAAATAGGGCTTTTTCAAAGTTTGAGGGGCTGTAGCTCCGTAATTGGGGGGGGCTACATGAAAAAGTTGTTCTACAAAATTATTTTTTTTTATGAGACCTACCTATAGTTAAAATTTTTTTTCTCTATCTTTAACGATGTAGAAGTTTTGTAAACAGACGGACGGACGGACGGACGGACGGACAGAGTGAAACTAATAAGCACATTTTTTCAAAATTTTTTTGGAAATGTGCTAAAAAGTACCTAAAGGTAACTCACAAATATATTTTAAAATATCTAATAAACTTATTGAATATACAACAAATAAAATCATTATATATTTTTTTTTAACAAGCATTTTAATAACGTCTATTAAAATCTGTATATATAATATTTATTACATATTATACTTTTTCCATATAAGTAAATTTCCACATTTAAATAAATACTAGTTACAAAATGATAATTTTTCGTAATGTATAATGTTTTGGCAATGTCATTATTTAAACACTTTTAAAATAGAAAATTTAATTCAAAATTTTATAATAATATAAGTTATAACAAAATAAGATATAATAATCATAACATTAACAGTATATATATGACAAGCAAAAAAAAACACACTTAATAATCGTTAGTTAGCTAATTATAATTTAAATTTTATTAGAAAATTTGAAATAATTTTCAAAATGCATTAAAATAAAACACGTACAAAATATCAGGTTTATACGAGTACGAAAATAATAATTATTTACAAGTTATGTCGCAATATTCATAAGAAAAATTGTAATAAAAGGAAGGGGAAATTAAAAGAAGTAAAAAGTTTAAGAGTAACAGTCAATTTATCTTTAACTGTTGTAAGAGATTTTAATATATTTTAAAAGTTTATCATTTTGATAAATGGGTTATTTTGATCTTCCCTGTACAATTTTTTAAAATGCTTATACTATTTATACTCTGAAACTGATACTGATACTCCAAGATAATCTAAATTGTTAAAACTATTGGGAGACGTATCCCCTTATCTAATTTGAGAAGTTCCACAACTTTGTTCCTTATTAAGTGTTGTCATTCATTTCGGATCATATGTGAGATCACATATAAAGGCTTCTTATACATTACTCAACATTTTTAGTTGCTTGATCTTTTAATTCAACAATTTTGTACATTTTATGTTTCCACTTCCTATTTTAAAATTCTTCATCTTTGTTCTATTCTTTCCTATCCTATACTTACTAGCCAATATAATGCGTGTATTTCATTACATTATGTTGACCAAAGAAGGAGGTAGGTCTAGTCAGTAAAAATCTGATCCAACCTTTGAAAGATTACTACCTCCCATAGGGGGAAAAAATATTTGTTGATTTTAAGTTCATCAAACAATTTAAAATATACTATAAAATGGTACTAAAATCGTATAACTAATGAAAAACAGGACTTGGTATAGAATCACAGTTGCAAAAAACCATATTTTTTTAAATAAATAGAACTAATATTATTAGAATCAATTTTTTTATCTCAATTTTCCCGTAAAAATAAAATTAAATTTTACTCCCATTATTAATATCAATATTGTACAAGTATTTAAGTACTCATACCAAAGGTGTGATCTATCCCTTTTAAGATCACAACAAACAAAAAATTATAAATTACGTTGGACCACCTTTTAATAATTTTCTTAAAAAAAAATCTATATCTACCTATAAAAGAAGTTTTTCTCAAGAAAAATACTAAATTCTTAATATTGTTCATTTTAGTCAATTACAATATAATTCACAGTTTGATGTTATGATTGGATCTATCTCCGTTTGAAAACCTAAAACTAGTAAATAAAATACTGAGCCATTATTATTATTTTTTTTTTTTTTTAATCAGATTACAATTACATAATCCTATTAACTTCCTCTTTTTCTTAGATATTCTTTTAAGTGCTGTACTTTATAATAATTTACAACACATGTTTACAAAATATTTTCACATTTTTTAACACAAATCTTAAAACAAAAAACAAAATCTTTAGAAAAAAAAAAAAAAGTTCTTAAAGTAAGTTAAAATATCTGATTTGATATACTAAGAAAAAATTTAAAATTTATTATTGCAAAAAAAAATTTAATAAAAATCGATCAATTTTAGTAGGGTCCCATCCTTTTCATATACATATACCTAAAAAAAATTCCTTGAAGTTTTTTCTTTTTGGTTTTGTATTGTACCGTTTTTGAGTATTTATCACAGTAGGATACTCTTATAATGTGACAGCTTCTGCAATATCCTTTCTATTGTCCTTGTTATCCTTCTGATGTATTGTCTATTTAATAGAGTTAAAACATAAAAAAAAAAAAAAATAATAGAAAAAATGGAAAAAAATGTATTAAGACTCATATTTATGTTATCCTGTCAAATTTTTGCAATTTTTATTCAAGTCTTTGTTTTTTCTTGTTTTGTCATTCACAGTACACAATTTATTTGGGAAGATTATGTCGCCTTTTGACCACCAACAGTGACATACTATTCTTAAAGAAATTAACAATTTCTTTGAAATTAATTTAATTTAAAATTTGTAATTAGATTTTAAAGGTTCTCTTACAAAATCCCAAATCACAAAAACTTAAAATTCAAAAAACAAAATCCAAATAACACAAAAACCAAACCCCACAAAATCCAAATACCTCAAAATCCTAATCACAATTTTCGTCTGTTTTTTATAGCTGCATTTTTTCTACATTATTCCACATTGCATATTGAATTAATTAATAAATAAAATTAAATAATATTTATTTTACATATTATATATAACAACAGCAATATATTTAAAATAGTGGTGATTGCCGCACCCAAATCTCGCCAAAAACATTACTAAACCCTGATTTTGAAACCAACTATCTCTCCTAAAAGAAAATCTCACATATATATATATAAATTAAAAAGTTTCTGGAAAAAGCATATAACTCTGATTTTGAAATCAACTTTAAATTCCCACCTAATTCAGAATCCCACGTATACATACATATATATATATATATATCCTGGAAAACGCGTATAACCCTCCTTTTGAATACAATTCTAAAATCCCTCTTAAACCAAAATCTCACATACACATTCATATATATAAATATTCTAGAAAAAGCTTATAACCCTGATTAGTGGAGGCTTTCACCCCCAAAAGCTAGTCTCACATTTGGATCTATGTGAATTAAGATGATTAAGATGTTGGTGTTTGGATTACTAGTGTTTGCATTATATGTGATATTTGGCTTATGTGATGTTTGGATTATGTGGTTTTTGCATTTTATGAATTTCTGAAAATAAAAAGTATTTGGATTTTGTGGCTTTTGGGTTTTGAGAATTGGGATTTTGTAGGAAACCCAATTTTAAGAACTCATCTTCAAATAGTCTTGGGTGTCCTGATTTATACTAGGGTTCTTCTTTTAAAATATCTTTACGAATTTTTTGATAGCATGGGCGTCAACCAATTTTTTTTTTTTTTTTACATAAAGTGATATTTTTATTCTGATTTATTTTGATCATTTTTTATTTTGATTACATTTTTTTTTACTAAGTTTATTAGCAACAATGTTGCAACATAAATATAACAATCAACATTTTTTTATTCAATTTTTTTTTTATTTTATTGCATAAACATTTTGCTTTTAAACGTTTTTAAACAATGCAAGTGCTTTTATTTGTAATAAACTAATCGAAGCTAAACCGTCTTTTGCTGAATTATGTATTTATTAAAAAACAAAATTTAATATTTGAAATCATAAATAAAATTTTATGACAATGTTGTGTTTATTCAACAAGAAAATTTATAAATTAAATTTTAAATTGATGATATGTTGACATGTTTACAGAATAAAAAATAAATAGCATCAGAGTTGTAATTATATATATATTAAGAAATATTAAATTTTAAAAAACTTTTTCTTGTTTTCATGGCAGCTTTGATGTCTTAAAACATTCGATATATTTCATAACGTAAATATTAGATATCTTAAGAAGTAAAGTCCCAACAAATAGAGTTCAAGTTCACAACTGCTTTTTTTTAAGAGTCAAGAATTCGTTTTCTGAACAAATGTATAAAGGGAACTAAGAAATGAATTGCCTATACAAAGTTCAGAATTTATAACATAAGTGTTGAGATAGACTTGAATGGCTAAATGACTATTGAAAATAAAAACTAAACATTTTTGATTGAGAAAGGCAAAGATTCTTTATTGGGTTCAAAAATTTGTTATTTGACCAAATATATATATATAGGGAACTAGAAAAATAATTGTCTATACAAATATCGGGAATCCAGAACATCAAGTATGTCTAGTTAGATCTGAACGACTGAATGGCTGCATAACTCTTTTTATATGATTTTCGATCTGATTCGACAAACATTTCTGATTAGAACACCAAACACCACATAATACAAACATGACAAAATCTTAACTCACATAGATCCAAAAATGTGAGAGTCAGGGTTATACGCTTTTTTCAGAAAATTTATGTATATGAGTATGTGGGATTCTGAATTAGAAGGGATTTTATAGTTGGATTCAAAATCAGGGTTTAATAATGTTTTTGACGAGATTTGGGTGCGGCAATCTCCACTATTTTAAATATCTTGTTGTTGTAATATATATTATGTAAAATAAATATTATTTAATTTTATTTATTTAATTAATTCAATAAGCAATGTGGCATAATGTAGAGAAAGCAGCTATAAAAAACAGCCGGAAATTGTAATTTGGATTTTGAGGTATTTGAATTTTGTTGTGTTTGGATTTTGTGCTATTTGGTTTTGTGGGGTTTGGATTTTGTTTTTTGGATTTTAAGTTTTTGGATTTTGTGATTTGGGATTTTGTAGGGGAAGCAAATGCAATATACATAGGAATAATTAATTCTTCATATTGAAATAATATAAAAATTTAAACATATTTCAAAAATAAATAGCAAATACGAAACATACGATTTTAACTACTTTATAACTCACAGATAACCAAATATTGTAATGTTAACAAATAAATATTTAAATCTCCAAATAGAAACAAACAATTTTTATTATATTTTATAACTAAAATATAAAATTATAACAAAATATAAACCAAAATAGAATTCTATTGATTGCAATTTACGCAATTATACATCTGATAAATTTTAGTTCTGTATCAAATAGTAATTGAATGCGATTTAATTGAGATCAGTTCTATTAAAAATATTATATTCATAATATATTCCTACTTCCTTTATACATTTTCCATAATATACCCATTTTTCTGACTTTCTTCTTGTTCTAACATAAACCATAATGGCACAGACCAATGGCATTGACGTAACCAGTCAACAGTTAAACGATTAGAAAGAAAAGAAAAATTATATACATTTTTTTACAATGATATCTGTCTGCATTGGCTCCAAATACTCAATGGCTTCAAATGCTTTTTCAATCATTTTCGATCTTGTAGCTAAAGACTTGCTTATTAGTATATTATATACTAAATATATTGCTTACGATCAAATTCCTTTTGTATGAATCAACAATTACTTTGTAATTTCTACTAATCATTGAAAAATTATCACTTAAAGAAATTTTGTAACATATTTGTCACTTAAACTCACTTAAAAAAAAAAATTTATTTAACTTTGACCTAGTTCAAATAAAAAAAAAGTAATAAAAAAAGTAACATAAAATAATTAATTAATTTAAAAGCGCTTTAATAAAATTTTAGTACTTTCAAATGAAAATCATCAAAACCAATTTTTATGTCAAAGATATAAAATTATCTTGAAATGGTTTTTTGTTTTTTTTAAAGTGATGACAATCGCATCAAAATGACCGGAAATTGTAATATCTTTACACCTCTTACAAAATCTGAAATCAAGAAATCAGTTAAATATAAACACGCTTTAGTTATTATTCATGCAAAAAAGCTACCATTATTAGTAAATCATACCATCATCAACAAAAAAAAAAAAAAATTGTATGAAGTCAAAAAAAAAAAAAATAATGATTTTGACACAAAAAAAAACTCGTTATGACACAACATCATATTCCATAAATCACTGTAAAAGATTTAACCACAATTATTATTTGTCGTATGTTTTTTGGTTTTTTTTTTTAGATGATTCAGAATTTTTAGATAAAAAAAAAACTTAAAAAAAAGAAATTTCTATAAAAGAAAAAATATTGTTGCGAAATCTTATTACGGAAATGATAATTGGTTTTGTTTTTCGAAGAAATTTTTTATAGATGACTTCTGATCTAGCAATATGTTTTTTATTATGTTACAGGAAGTAATGTATTTTTTTTATCAGGTTGAGTTTTTGAATGTTATTTTTGAATTTTCAACATGACTCACTAATCGTAAACTGAACGATTATTAACTAAAATATGCACGCTTGTATCGCACAAACTTTTAAGATTCTCCTCAATTCATCTTATTCAATTATCTATTTTTCCTTAACATCAGTAATGTAAATAACAATAAATATCGGATTTTTTAAATAAATTTCAAAAATTATTAAAACAAAATTTGATTGCTAAAAAAACTAAAAAAAGTTTAGTTCTTTACTAAAAAATATTGAAACGAAATGGTAATAAAAAATTTTATTTAATTGATTCTCGAACAAAAAGTCTTCAAAATCTTTTCTATAACCTACTTTTCTCTAAGCGCTGCATTTTTACAACCTCTTTCGGAACATTAGTTTAAAAATAATTTTATTATTACTTTAAAACTAACACATTTTTTGTTGTAGATCATATTTCTTTTCTTTAGTTCAACATCATTTTTGTGCATTTGAAAAATCACAAAATAAGAAATTGTATAGGTATACTTAATACTCTTTTAATGTGTGAATAACAATGAAAATTTATTATTTTAAAATGCATAATTTTTCCCTCCATTCCAATCGATAAAAAGCATTGATCACCCACAAAGACACGAAAATTGAATAAAGATATACTTCAGTTTCTTAAATCATTATTTTCACTAAACGCATTGTTTACTCCGCTGTATCTATTTTATAAGACTATGAAATGAAAATACTTACGACATCTATTATTTTATACAAGCACTAATTACAAAGTATTTATATAAATTACGATATAGACTATTACGATACAAGCAATTAGACTATTACGATATAAGCAATAATTTATATAAGCAGTATAAACTATTGCGATATTGAATAAGACGTAACCTACGACCACTACTTCAGATCACTTATTACCAAGGCATTATTCTTCTAACTAATATAATGAACTTCTAAATTTCAAATATCCTTTAAATAAATGTATCTAATCTACCTATACAAAATTTTTTTAAAACATATTCAAATATTAGTAAAATTTCTAAATATTCATATCATTCTTAATTTTTTTTTAGAGTTTCAAAAATTAAATTTTTATTTGTTTAAATTTTTTTTTTAATTTTTTTTTTTGTTCACCAAATCTTAAAGTGATAAAATCCCAAAATATTCAGCTAATTTTTATCTTTATAATAACAAAACAAAAAAAAAAAAACAAATATTAACAGGTATAAACCTACTTGTATCATAAAAATAATAACAATAACAAACAGCATCCTAAAATAAATAACCCACAGGACCAATTCCACTAAAATTATACAACATAAGAAAATTTGTACCCAATATCACCTTAATTACTATGGTCGCACCTTGGACTCATCTCTTATCACCAAAAAGAAAAACAAATATAAAAAGAACATGAAAAAAAATATATAATTAACAGACTTGACCAAAATTATACCTGAACCATCGTACTTCATATATTATTTCAATCTTGAAATCAAAAGTAATTCTACTCAAAGTAACTTAATAAATAGACATAGGGATAGGACTCTTTAAGTATTTCAGAAATTCATAATCATTTAACATTTTAGGATTACCCAAAAGTTGAAAGTTATTCAAAAAATAAGTAAAAAAAAGTTGGTTGGCCTGACAACAGACTCATATTAGATTTTCTGAACTTTTTAAGCAAAATAAAAAAAAAATGAAACAAAAATTGTTAATGAAACGCGTGAAGTTTTCGATAAGAGAACGATGACCATTAATTGTGTAGAGTACAGCAATACAATATAAAAAAAAAAAGATGACCTGAACAGAATCATTACGTCTTTCACCCATCAGACGTATTATCAGTATATATTATGTGTTTCAGAAGTGTATTGCTTTTTAAAAATGTGATTATTGAGCCCACGATCTCGTTTTTTTTTTGTAATTATTGTTTTGTGTTTTTTTTTGGTAAAATAGCGATTATTATTTGGTGTATTCTTTGTCCCTGTGTTCGTTCGTTCTTTAATTTTTAGGGTTCTTTTTTTTTAGAATTTGTTTATTGATAACAAGAACGACGTAAGGTCTCAAGAATTTGTTTTTTGTTTCAGTTTTTGAATCTTTTAAAATTTCTGGTATCTGAATTTAGCAGTTTTCAATGGTAATAAATCGTTCGAAATGATTCTTTTTTTTTTGTTTTTGTTTTAATTTTATATTTTTTGGTAATTTTTTTTTTCTCATTTTCGTAATGCTATTAAGATAAGAATTTAAGATTCAAATATGGATATAAGAACAATATTAGATTATTATATGAACCCGTTTTCTTTACTTTTAATGGGATTTTGATATGGTTTATGTTTTATTTTTTAGCAATTTTTAAAAAAATTGTTTTTTAAAGTTTATTGTTGTCGTTTTTTTTTTGTTTTGTTAAATTTTTAAAATTCCTTAAAGAAGCTCTGAAAAATCTAAAAGTATTTATAAAACAGGCTTGCAGTAGTTGAATTTTTATGTTATATGAAATTCTTATTGTAATGGGATAAAATTTTTCAGTAATTTGATAATTCTGTATTGTATTAATTAGAATATTTTATATATTATTTAAAACTTCATTGAAAAATTTTATAAAATAGCAATAATTTAAAGAGGATTTACTTTTTAAGTAAGCTACATGAATTTAAAATATCGGTAAGACACTTTATTTTGATGTCGTAGTATAGGATGATTTTTTTTACAGACGGAAAACTTTAAGTTGAAATAAAACATAGAAAAATGTTTCTAATATACATTAAATTGGCTTTATATGACAGATAATTTTATGAAATTAATTTTTTAGTTTGATATCGGGCATGTGGCCATCGTATGTATTTCGCCAATAACGCTTCGAATATTGGCTTCTAAGTACTCAATTGTTTCTGGTTTATCGGAATAAACATGCAACTTTACATATCTCCATAGAAAATAATCTAATCGCGTCAAATCGCACGAACGAGGTGGCATATTAACAGGTCCATTTCGTAAAATTAATCGTTCGTCAAATGTTTCTTTCAATAAATTAACCGTGTTGTGCGCTGTGTGGCATCTAATGCCGGCCTACTGAAACCACATGTCTGCAACTTTAATGCCTTCCACTTGAGGCACGAAAAAGTTAGTAATTATGTCTCTGTAACGCTCACTGTTGACTGTAACGTTCTGACCATCATAATTTATGAAGACATATGGACCAATGATTCCACCGGCCCATAGAGAGCACGAAACAGTGAATTTTTCTAGATGTAGTGGTGTTTCGTTAATGGCTTGTGGATTATCATCGCTCCAAATGGGGCAATTCTGTTTATTACCCATTAACCATTTAACCAAAAGTGCATTTCATCACTGAACAAAGTTTTCAAATGAAATTATCGAATTGAACCATGTTTTTCAAAATAAACTTGATCAATTTGCAAACGTTGTTCCGACGTGAATCTATTCATGATGACTTACCAAAGCAAATTAACCTAAAAAAAAAAATACATATAATATACAGAATCAGTTGTTTCTAAAAAAAACGTCCTATTAAAACTACTTTCTAATTTTTTTTTTTTTAAATCAGAACAGAGCATGAACTGTCAAAATAAAAGTATAGGATTTTTCTGAGAAAACTGAGTGCTCATAGCTAGTCACTTGGCTTTTTTCTTTATTAAATCAGAGTATACTCAAATCGCCCTCTACGTACACAGAACAAATATATGAATAAAAAATTGACCAGATGTTTATTTAACAAAAACAAATACAATTAAATATAAATTTTTTCCTTTATTATTTTGGTTCATGTTTTTTTCATTCAAAAAAAATTTTCATTTCAAAAAAATGTAGGTTACGATTTTTATTTATATTTTATGTACCTACCTATATTAAAAAAATAAAATGATTGAACAGGATTATAATTCTAGTTTAATTATATTAATGATTAATTGTAATCATTAGTTGTTTTGCAATCTCAATCGCATTACTTTCGATGCCATAATATTCAATAGAAATTAAGTGTATTTCGTTACACAAAATTGCAAACATCTTGAGATTTATTCAAAAGTATACAATTCAAAAGTTTTATCTGAGAAAATTGACATAACTTCCTTGGTAGAAATAATCTTAATTGTTTATTATTTTTAAACTAATCTTCTTCATCATCTTCATCAAAAAGCAAATTAAAAGCTTTTCTAATGACTTGAACGTTTATTAAAATATGTATCTTTGTTTAATGACAATCTGAGATGTGGTGAATAAAAATGACAGTTTATACAAATCGTCTTTTTTTTTTAATTTTAGCAATTGAAGCACACTCTGAGTATACTCTGTTCAGAGCGTACTCATTTTAATCAGACTATGTTCATTTTAATCAAAATGTACTCACATTTATATTCTGATTTAAAAAAAAAAAAAAAAAACCCCTATTATTATACATGTTTTTCAATTTTTCTGATATAAAATTAAATAAATGAATTAATTTCTTTATACCTTCTTATGAGGATAATACGTCATTAATTTAATTTGACAATGCAAATTAACGAGAGTGTTCCTCAAATACTACATACAATGATTGCGTTGCTGTATGTCATTGACAAAACAAAAAAAAGAACATGTTATAATTTAAATATTCAGAATTTTTAATATTGATCCTTTTTTTTTTTTAATATATTTTATTATAACCTTTTTAACCTTGTTAATTTCTTAAATATTTTTTTAATATTTCAAAGTATTTTTTTTTTTTATAACTCTACTTGTTTTACCTAAATAAATAAATAATTAGTAAAAATTGGAATTCAGTGGGCGCTGCTCCCTGTAGTGTAATTTTTTTTCTATAAAAAAAAAAAAAAGAATCATTTTTTAAAGGTATCTTTAAATTTTAATTAGTCAATATCAAATTTACCACAAAAATAACTACAAAAAAAAAAAAAAATAAATAACTATGGAATTTATATTAATTACCAAAATCTCATTTTTTTTTTCTCCCAGTTATTTAATGAATACCAAATGAATGTCATAATACTCCCTGCTGTCATTTTTAAAAATATTTTTTTTTTAAGAGAAAAAAAAACTTAACGAAGCAAAAAAAAATAATAATAATTTTAATAAATTACTTTAATATATAATTCGTAATTAATAATTAGAACGTGAATTGCCAAAAAAAAAAAAACATATTACCTTGCTTTTACCATGTATTGAAAAATATTTTGTTGACAATAAGATTTTTTTTACCTATACATACTTCTAATCAAAATGTAATATTGTAGAATAATTTGGAATGCAGACAAAAAAAATTACTTTTTATATAATGTTTAAGCATTACTCTGATCCTTATTTAAGAAATATTAAACTTTCTTAAAATTATAATCCCCTAACCCTAAACTCATATTGAAGTAACGACACTAGAAATTAATTTAAAAAGAAATTTTGATTAAAAAAAAAAAAAAAAATTAATTAAAATATTTAAGAATAGGATTTTATTCAAACTACATATCAAGAAATACTTTATTAAGTTTAAGCGATCATTTTCTATTATTACTAAGTAAATTCAATTAAGTGAGGCTATTGAACTATACATACAACAAAACACGGGTACATAATTTTTTTTTTTTTTGTTTAGAAACACTCTCTAATATAAACAAAAAATCACCTAAAGTCTATATTTTTCTAAAATAACAAATTACTCATACATTTTTTTATCGAAATTAACCAAAAACACAAAAAACAAAACAAGAAACAAATCAAAAGCAATGATCGGTTCTGATATCATATCAAATCATTGCAAATCAAATAAATTTGCAATTTATTATAGTAGAATTGTTATTGTTATTTTTTGTGTTTTTTTTTTCTTTGGTTTAAATTTTCCTTAAAACAAAAAAAAAATTAAAGCCAATAAAAAATCGATTTATATGGAAATTTTTTTAATATTTTAGCTGCTAACTAGTGGGCCATCTTATAAGAGAAACAAAGATTATCTGACAACAAAAATTAAAATGACAATTTTTAGGATTCAATATTTGGAACTATGTTTTCTATTTTGAAATGCCCATTTAAGTTTTTTGAAAAAAGTTTCTTTAATTTTCTAATTCCTACATATCAATATTTGACAATTACTAACCGCGTAATGCGTCATAAATGGCGAAAGTAAATTAAATTCTGGATTTGTGTCTTTCATTAGATTTTTTATTTTAAATTTAAGAAAATTCCAATTTACTTTTTAATCCTCGCTTTAATTAAAAAATTATTAAGTTTTCATTAAAAACAGATATAATATTTTTTTATGATTTCTAACGTGAATTTGAAATAATTCACAATAGAATTCACAATTTACAATACAAAACTAAGATGCAAACGTCAAAATTGCTATGGTTTGTGCCTCCAATCGATTTCAGTATGATTGCAGAAATATGTATAATTTATAGAAAAATGAAATAAAATTGATGAAAATTGATGAATTGAAAGTAAGTATAATAGTGTTACACATAAAACTGACACATAATGTATATAAGAAAATTACATTTTATACACGCCATATATACCATAACAATTATATATATCTGAATATTAATTATAGATACATTAAAAATGTATCTACCAACGCTAGCCACCAGAAGTTTAATTAATAAGAATAAGTCGAAACTAAACTAATTTTAACTATACAAATTAACTAATTTGATGATGTAGGTAATATCTAGTCACTTGCCCAAAACTTAAAATGTAGATAACCCCAATTAAAATTATATTTAAATTAAATTTTTTTTTTTAGTTGTTATTCTATTAACTTGACCATAATATATTAAAAAATTGTTGAATGTTGTTGTCGCTGCTGCTGCTGTGGCCGCCGTCGCCGCCACTATGACTCGGTATATTATTTTAGTATGACAATTTTTCTTTTAGTATGGTTTTTTTTCTTTATATTTTGTTCTTATTGTTTTTTTTAGTGAATAATTTAAGAGACAGTTAGCAGCAGGGTTCATTTGCATGTCAATTTGAATAAAACAAAAAACAAAAAAAACTTTTTTTTTTTATTTTATGGTCGTTAAAAATAATATTGAGAATTTAAAGAATTAATAAAATGAATACATATATATATATATGTATACATGTATAGTTTGTTTTTACATAAAATTAATATTTTCGATTTAATATTTTGCATTTTTTTTTTCGGGTTCGAAAATTAATTTATTGTATTTACTTTAGCCGACTTTAATTTGTGACTTCATGACAATATTTTTTATTTTATTTTTTTTTTTTTTGTTATTTTTAATTTTAATTTAATCTTTGTGGGAAAATTATAAATATCAATTAGCAATATATATAATAAGTTTTTTTTACATTTTATATTAAATATTTAATTTAAATAGTTTAAAAATAGTTTTTATTTGTTATATATTTTATTATTCTTAATGATATTTGTGTGCCTACCACACTAATATATTACTAGAGTTTTTTTCAGTTATTTATTTATTTTTGTTATTGAATTATAAAATTATTATATATTTAAATTCAACTGATCAACCGACGGGAGGCGCAACAATGTACTATTTATTGTCCATCGATTACAAAACAAAGATTTTGCTAATATGTGATATAATAAGAGATGTATATTAGTTTATTATTAAATAATTTTGTTTTGTCTTTTTCAATAAAAACTTTTACTGTTGAAATTGTTAAAATTTTCTGAAAATGAGATTGTTGTAGATTTCAGAACAATTCTCTAATAAATTTACTTTTTTTTTTAATATTAAAAGTGCAATATTATAATTTTATATATTGCTCGAAACTTTTCTGTTACAGGTGTTTTGTTTTCATTTATCTAGGGATGATTATTTTAATGGTGCTGAATATTAATGGTGTTTAATAAACGTAAAAACAAATACTGACTATTGAATCCTTTAGGTGGGGTTTTGTTTGCGGTATGAATATATATATACTTTTTTTGAACTAAATTAACATCTATCATAAAAGTATATAGCAATTTATTATTCTTAGAATATATAATTTGAAAATAAATAAAAGCTATCAAAAATTTTTATGTAATACTTTGGAAAAAAAAAAATTCTTAATAATTGAAGAAAATGAAAAAAAGTTAAAAAAAAAAAAAACTAATAACAATAAAAATAATATAAATTTATCTAATTTACATTTCCGTAACTAAATTAAACAATTGTAGATCTCTTTCTATTCATAAATTATAATTTGACCGTCTAAATTGTGTGTATTGTTGTTAAACTCAAAAAATAAATCAAAAGACTTAAGCGAGAAACTTTTTTTTTTTCCTCTCTCAATTTTTTTTTATTTATTTTTCTTACTATTTTACTTCATTTTTAATGATTTTTCTAATGAAAATATACAACAAAAGATCTAATAACCGTATTAAGAAGTAAATTTAAACAAAAAAAAATAAAAATATATACACTAAAAATCATCAACATATTTGAAACAAATCACTTAAAAGCAATTTCACACTATTTATTAAGTAAACTTCCCCATAGTTGTATATAGTAGATTTAACTTAAAAGAAAAAACAAATTTACGTATACATTAAAGAAAACTATTAGGTATCAAAATAATGACTAAACTGAAAAAAAAAAAATTAGAGTCTGTTTTAAATTTTTAATATATTATTGACTTTTGTTATTATGTATGACTAATTATTACACCGGAATATTTGTTCCGCTTTAATAACGCTTAAACAACATAATATTATAAAAATTTGTTTGAAACAAAAAAAAAAAAATAGTAATGGTCATTCTATCAAATTAAATCTGTCATTTCTTTTAAAATAAAAATTAAATTTTTGTTTTTTTTTTTCGTTTTAGTTATCATAATATTGGATTAACGAATTGCTATTTTTAAGTCATACAAAGCAAAAGAATTACGAATTAACTAAAATTAGATTAACTCAATAAAAGAAAATTTTGAACAATGTTCTTAAAGAATACCTTTAAGATTATTAAGATAAATCAAATTATAAAATAATTTAAAATATTTGATCCTCAGTAGGTTCTTTGATTTTGTTTCTACGTTTGTTAATTCTACTATGTCCTGAGTAAGTTATTTTATATATTAATTAAATATTAAACATGAAAATGCTTAAAAATCACTGGCTCAGGATACAATATTAATGTAAAGCTTTCCTCCTTAAGCTTCTTTTAAAATTTTCTATCACTTTCTGCTTTCTTATTCTATTAATTTTTGCAAAATATAATTCATGTTGTGACTAAAGGTATTTAGGAAATAATGAAACAAATAAACATTTAGAAAATAAACCGTAGCTATTATCATTAAATATTGTAATTTCTATGACTATAGTACAAATTACTGATAAAATGATATTGATTATCAATTTACTTAAAAAAAAAAAACAATCTTCATTGATATGAAAAAGAATCTTCATTGAATTAAAATAATTGATTTCCGTTCAATACCAGATTCTATTTCCTGATTTCTACAAATTACGATTCCTTTAAGATATAGTTAACATTTCAAACTATTCAATTATCCGGAAATAATAAAGAAATAAATTAAAATAAATGAAAAATAAATGAAATATCTTTTTATTAACACCTTTTGGCCACATTGTTTGACCTCAACTAAAATAATTTCTTGTCCTTTTCGTTTTTAGTTCAAAACAAAATAAATAATATAAACAGTACTCTGAATTATATCATATTTGAAAACGCTACACGTGCCAAAATTACCAACTGAGATTTTCAATTATAATTTTGAAATTTTATAGAAACTTTCCTTTAAAAATTATTGTTTTATTATTTTTTTCCTCACTTCTAATTGAAATTTTTCATTTTCTAACTTAGATCACCCCCATGATGTTTTGTAGTTAAAATGGTTAAGAAATGAAGATATTTACCACACGCATTACAAGGAAACAGATGCAAAAAATATTTAAAAAAAAAAAATAAATAAATAAAAAGACACCTTCAGTTATGGTAATAAAATTTAAAAAAAAAAAAACAACAAAAAGACATTTAAATGAAATGTAAGGAAAAGTTCAATATTTGATTTTGAAAAATTTGAAAACTCTTTTAGATTCCTATGCTTAAATAATTTAAAAAAAAAAACCAAGAACTCGCAGGTCAGTTTGAATTCATAAAATTACCGCATATGAAAACAATAAAAAAATTAACCAAATATGGCGGATAGTTTCTTCATGTCTGATGAAAACGGTTCCTTGTCTCTCATTTGAATCGTTTTCAATTTTTTGGAATAACACAGTACTTTTTAGATAATAATATCTAAGAAATAAAAATATAGATATTTCTTTATTATTAAAATGTCAATCAAACTTGATCATTTTTTTAATATAGGATAATTAGAAATTCCCACAATATTTATTTATAAAGTTTCTTTAATGCTTGTTTGTTTGTATTGCATCTTTTTTTCTTATTCTTTAATCCCCATGAGAAGCAAAGGATGCGGGGACAAGCTTGAAGTCATTTAAGCTAAATTAATAAATTATTCTTCTCGAACTTTTATAACTGCGATTATATAGTACGATTGAATTTGTTTTGAAAGACTGGTATCTAATATTATCTTGCGGTTTCCTTAGGATGTGTCCAATCTATAGCCATTTTATTTCTCAGACCTCATCATCTACTATCTTTTAATTTAGTTTTTATTGTAATAATTCATCTTTTTGATATGCTGTTCGGCAAACAAATTTTAAGGATTCGGCGAAAACATCGGTTTCAAAACTTTTGTCATTTTGGTTGATAGCGTAGATAGTAACGTATAGAATATATCTCTGATCTAATAAAACTTCTCGTACGCTAATCAGTTCTTTTAAAGTACTTTTGATTGAAAATTACTTATTATTATTGGGAAACATTTTTAGGAACTATACATTTTTTGATTAAATTTGACACTTTATTTTTTTAATATAAAATCCACAAAAAAATCAAATATACCATTAAACCAAACATTGACACAAAATTTCAAAAAAAAATTACAACAACAGAAATTAAATGAAAACAAAAAACAATATTCTTCAATAGATTTGTAATAAAATCTCCATTTAGTGAAAACAAACCAGCATGATTTCTCGAATTTCCTCCTCCTCCAAAAACCAAAAACGAAAAAAATCTTTACAACTCTTTAAAACTTTTATATAAAACAAAAAATAGAAACTAAAACCTTTTTTAAGACAATAAATTTAAAAAAAAATTTTTTTTCTTTTAAATATATAAAGTCTACTGATGCTTTTAAATACAATAATATTATTTTCACAATATATAGGTGTCATTAAACTATAGGTGTACATAGGCATAATCTTAAAATAATAAAGTGCAATTTCTATTAATATTGAAAAATAAAATAAAAGTATGTATTTCTTTTTTTTTCTTTTTGCACCAAAACCAAGTTTAGAGGTGAAGTGAAAAAAAAAAGAAATATATAAATAAAATTAAAAAAAATTTTACTACCAGCAGCGCACAGTAAGTGTCTTTTTTTGGCTAATAGATAATGGCCACTACCTTAACCAAAGAACTGTTAAGATGACTTATAACTGTTCATATAACCTTCTATGAACATACAATTGATACCAAATTTTGTAAAAATAGTAAATTTACCAAAATCAAAATTTTCATAAAATTTTTAAAAAAAATTTTATAATGATTATTACGATTATGGTAACATTTAGATTTTAGCATGAGTATAACATGCGCCCAACATTATAGACTTTTTAATAATACTAAGACACTTTTAGAGTGTATTTAACAAAAGAAAAAAAAAATAAACAAATAATATATATGCTGGTCAGCTGGCAGCCACCATTTTTAGATAAAACATTGTTTTAATATATTTTCTTCAAGAATTGCATTTTTTTTAATATTTTGTCAAAGAAATAACATTTATTGTTTTTAGCCTTATGTCAAATTTAAAAAAAAAATGAAAAATAACAAAATATTTCAAATTAAAAACGGCATTAGTGTGGGGGTGAACATTTTGTAACGTTTTTAAAAAAACTGTCAAACTATTTGATTGTCAACTACTTTAAAAGCTAACATTATACCATGTTGTATAATATTTTACATCAATTAGTTAAACTGTCAATTTTCTATTTTTGAGTTTCAAACTGTCACAAAATATTTTAAATTATTGACAAGTACAAAAATTTTTTTTTAAATATTATTTCTTAACTGTATAGCTGTATAGCTAGAGAAAACACTAGCATATTTTTAAAAAATGTTTGAAAAATTTGCTTATTAGTTTCAGTCTGTTCATTCGTTCTTTTTTCTATTTACAAAACTTTTACAACGTTAACGATAGAACAATGAAATTTGAACAATGGGTAGCCTCATAAAAATATTAATTTTGAAAAAGAACTTAATTTAGCCCCACTCATTAGGGATCTACAGTTCCTCAATCTTTCAGAAAGCCTTATTTTCAAATTCTTACATCTTGAATTCTGCTTAACATTTTTTCATCTAAAAACGCTAAATTTTTGATTTCTTGATATCACCATAACACTTTTAGACGGAGTTGGAGATTTTAAGAAAAGAAAGATCTGACAGAATTAGCACAAGTTGCCTTAGAAAATTTTTTGTGATCACTCCCTGTTTAAGAGCTATTAGGGGTCAAAAATTGAAAATTTGCTATTTTAAAACACTTGTAACTTAGGCACCTAGGTGAAGATTTTCCGCAAGTAAGACATAAAATTTAAAGCCCCAATACTATATTTTTATATGTATAGTGTTACAGAACTACAGGCACTTTATCGCGAAAAACTCATATTTTCAAATGTTTATATGTCAGGTTCTGCTTAATATTTTTTTAAAGTAAAGGCATCAAATAACAGGATATGTTATTAACTTTGTAAGTCAACGTCACAAAATTACAAATTTTCAAATTTAAATTTACTAAATTTTTAAAGAATATTTTAAAAGAATTAGCTTCCTACATATCTCCGAAATGGTTTTAGATATAATCTTGAAATTTTGAGAGAAGAAGGATCTTTTCTAATTATTTTAGAATAAAATTAACTATTGTTAGACATCTGTAACTTAGTCACCTGTACAACTTATTTAAAAGTGAAACATAAATATTTAAAACATTATGTTTTATATGTGTTAAAAACCTTTCTTAAGTTTTAAGGCAAACTGAAGAAAATATCTCTCAATTTTTCACAATTTTTCATACATATAAAATTCGAAGAAAACTTAGAAACTTTGGTACAAATCACAATTTTAAAGTGTTAACTTTTGAAAAATGTGCTCCTTTAAAAACCTTTGGTTTATGTTTTATTTAAAGATCGTCTATACAGAAATATAGATTTTAATATTTTAAAATAATAATACAAAATAAAATCTTTAGATTAAATAAAAAATTAATAATTTAGCAAAAATTATTTTAAATAATTTTTTAAAAAATAGAACAAGGCAGCATGTAAAACCAACCAGGATTTGAAAAGTACACAATTCCAAAAGTTCAAAAAGATAATAAAAATATTTTAGAATTATACTACTGCATTGACACTACTTTTACATCAAAATTTGTTGTCTGTGTCAGAATTGACACTACTTTTACATCAAAATTTATCAATTTTTTTGGAACTTTTTATTTAACTCTCATTTTGGTAACAATTTTTATCTCCTTTTACAGGCAGTATTACAAATGTAAATATTTTTTTGTTATTATGAAAGTTGTTAATAACCATACAAATCTAGTTCTTAAAGTACAATAAAATGACGAAATAGATATGGAGAAGAATAAATATTCTTGCTCAGATTCGAATTAAGAGTCGATCATGCCATATACGTGCGTCTGTCCGTCCATATGATAACTCAAAATATATGACAGCTAGAACTCTGAAGTTTTCATTATTTCATCATTGTAAAATTGTTAATTTCACTATTCAAATTAAGCAGATTCCACCGAAAGACTGCTCGACTGCAACTAAAACTTTTTTCCTTATATGGAAATAACTCAGTCTCTATTAAAACTGCATATATCTGCAATTTTGTGAAATAAAATCCAGTTTGATGCCAACAACTACTGTGAAATTTTGTTGATCAGGCGAAACAGGTTCGGATCGCTGCAATACAACTCCAGATATCTGAAATTTTGTATAAAATAAAATGAATAAATTTTATGGTAACAGCATAACTTATCCTCGTACGGGTATCCTAGAGTTGACACACTCAACTATACAATCTCACTCATTTTTAATGAACTCATTTTATCAAAAATTTTGTTAGTTTTTGTTTTTTAGTTATATTGGGTTGGGTGAAAATAAGTATAGCTAAAACGGTGATTTTGTTAAAAATTCATTCGAAAAAGCAGAGACTACTTTCAAAACGAATTTGCTTTAAAACTTTATTTCAAACTTTTCCGTTTTGAGTCAAATTTGGTGATTCTACCAGCTTCGATTAAGTGGACATGTACGTCCGTCAGCACGATAACTCAAAAAATAAAGAAGCTAGGAGGCTGCCATACAACTTCTTTCTTTATATGGAAATAACTCAGTATCTACTGGAGCTAGTATCTGAAATTTTGCAAAATGGTGTCGAGTTAGAGGACAACAATATTTGTAAAATTTGGCTGTTGTGGTGTGACAGGTTCAAAGAAAATAACTTAGTGTCTATTAAAGCTAAACATCTGAAATTTAGTGAAGAGATGTCGAGTTACAAACCAAAATCTTTTGTAAAATTTGGTTGGTCTAGACCAGCCGGCTTCTTACACCTCTTGGAACTTAATGAAGCTTAGACGTCTGCAATCTGGCAATGCAAAAATGAAGATCAAGTTTTATGGCAACAACTTCTGTAAAATTTGGTTGTGCTGGTACACTGATTCCGGTAGCTGTCATACAACTCCAAAATTTACATAAATGTATCTCGGTTATATAGTTAACGTCGGTACTAAAACTTCTGAAATTTTTTAAAAATTGATCAACTTTTATAAAAAGAGGATATATTACATGCACTTTTCCTCGTTCCATATAAAACAAACAAATATACCTATAGGTCATCCTACCATCTTATAAGATATGTAAAAATAAAATGTTGGAGTTTTAATTGTTGTGTATTGCTTTTATTAAAATTTATTTTATTAATTAGCATAATGTTCAGAGGTTGCAATGCAAGTGTTAGCATAGTTGTCAGATTACAGGTGTTTAGGTTACATTAGTTTAAATTAAACAAGGAATGTACAAAAAACATTTCCTTTTTTCTTTATTTCTCTTATTCTCAAAGATTTGGATTTTGTATATTTAAATATACCAAATTGGAAAAATATTTGATAATTATTAAAATATTTCCTGTTGTTTAACAGTTTTAGACTGGAAAAATATGCAACAGAACTAAGGTATTAACATTTAAAAATACAACAAAAATTTTCCAATTTTAACTACCTGTAGCTTCGTAATGGAATGATGTTATCGATGGTATTCATTGACCGAACATTAAAGATGTAACAATGAAAAAGTTACAACATTAAGGATGTAGAAGTTTCGTAAACAGACTGATGAACAAAAAATGATCACAATCAAAGTTTTTTAAAAAGTCAACAAGAAGAACGAATATAAATCTCCTTAAATGAAAACATTATATTTTTATTTAAATTTCAAAATTCCCGTTTGCACTTCTTTAAGAATACTTCAATTGAGTCATATAATATAATCTAATCAATTTTGGCTGATGTCAAAAACTTATTAAAGTAAAAATATTATTTATAATTTTTTAACATCGATTCCATAAAACAATTAATCGATTTTCGTGAATCAAAATAATTTATTTAAAAAAAACGCAAGTTGATATGTAATAAATTTAAAACTACGAAAAAAAAAAACTTTACATTAATATCCAAAAAAAAGAGCTTTCCTTCCTTTTTGTTGTTTTTTTTTTTAATATTTTGAATATTTTTAAATATATGCAGTTTTAAAGCAGACCAAAAAAAAACAAAAACCGAAACAAGCAGTAGTTTTGAAGGATTGATGACCACCGCGTCGATGAGTTTCAAATTTCACTTAAGAATTCCTTGAATGTCATATTTTAGTGAATAATTAAAAGGTCCAAAAACTTTGTATTATTTTTTTTTTTTTTGTTTTGCTTTTTCATTTTAGTGATATTGAAAACAAAATTTAAGACTTTTAACCTAAAGTTTTTTTTTTTCTTTTTGATTTTTGCAAAATATTTCTTTTAATGGTATTTTTTTGTTAAAATTCAGAAGATTGATTGCTTTTTGAATAGTCCACCGTCCATCTAAATTAAATTTAAAGCTATATGGAAATTGGTGGAATAGCAATAAGGGGCACACCTTAAAATATATCAAATAGAAAAATATTTAAAAATATGAAATTCTATACTCTTTAAATTTGTTGGGTTATCATTTTAGAAAATATATTTACGAATTCATATTTCTATAAAAAAAAAAAAAAGAGTCAAAAAACAAAAATTAAAGAATTCCTATCCAATGAACTAATTTTGATATTTTACAGTTAGAATTAATCTAAAATTTCTGTTCTAAACATTTTTGATATTATAATTTGTGAACTATAAAATATAAAGAACCAATCAATATTACATAAATGTGGACAGGAAATTACACTGCCTTTCCTGCTCAGGCGTGACTGTAAATATCGTAAGAAGTAATAACTCTTACGACGTGTGTGGGATTCGAACCCACACTCCCTCGGTTTTTAACACAATATTGATTCATAAACTTTGGTTTAGTAAATTTCTTCTAGTTATAGTCTCGATAAAAGATCTAGAATTCTGAAAATCAGATTTAGAGTTTAAAAAATAAATGAATTTTTCTTATCAGCCTTATTAAAAAGACTCACATATAGGTATATAGTCGCAATAATAAAATAGAAAATATATTAATGTGTTCAACACATTTTTTATTTTTACAACAACTTCTCAAACGATTCCAACCAAATCTTAGATCAATGACCAATGAGTAACTTGACTATCATATTAATCTAATATTTCATTATTCTCCTGTAGAACTTGTAGCTCCTGAACAATTTCATTACACGAGGAAGTTTTTGATTTCATTGACTTAAGCTATAGCCAGTGATGGCTTACATTTCTATTCTCAAAAAAATGACGAAATATTGTTTAAGGTCATAAATCATTTAAAACTTAATACAGTGACTATAAATTTTATATTTCAAATTAAAAAAAAAATCACAAATCATAGCCTGCATGTTTAATTAATTGTGCATCTCTACCACATTTACCTTATAATCACAAAAAAAAAAACTAAAAAACTATAAAATCATGTCCCAAACCCATTTCCCAAATGATAAAATCAAATAAAAAACAAATTAAAATCAAAAATTATTATAAATTGTTAAAATTTATTAGTTTTTTTAAAACAACAAAACAAAAATTATTATTAGTTTAGGCTTCCAAAACAAAAAAATCCATATTTGATTTAAACAATTAAAAATTTTGACATTTTAATCAGCGATTTTTTTTTTTTTTTGAAAATTCAGTTTTGTTTTTTCTCAAGTCATCATTTCAACCAAAAATTAAAAACCCAAATTACAAATTTAGAGATTAAAAACTTGTTAATGTTTAATCAATTTAAAATACGTATCTTTATTTTAAAATCTACTGAGAAAATAAAAAACAAAAACAAAAAGAGAAAGAAATAGTTTAATAATTTAAAAATCATGTTTAATTCCTACTGATTTTTCATTGGAAATTTTAACGTGGGAGAAATTAGTTTATTTTTTTTTTTTATATATAATTTCAAAAATTGATTAAAAAAAAACAAAAAAAATTAAAAATGAATGAAAAGAAAAGAATATTATTGATTAATTTTTTTTTTTTTTTCTTTTAGAAAAACTAGTTTTAACATTTTATCCGGCAATTTCATAATAACTTAAATGAAAATTTATAAGAATTAATTATTGGATTAAGGGGTTAGTTAAGATGTAATTTGTGATACTTGACATAAAATAGATATTCTAACAACATCCCTTTCTACTCATCTGTTTCATGGAAAATTTGTTTCTAAATCTCTCGACTTGGACCTGAAAATCTATTGTTTTAAAAAAACTGGATCTCTCACAAAATCTTAACTCACAAAAACCAAAAATTCAAAATACAAATAACAACCTCCGACGGTTTTTAATATTCTACATTTCATTTTTGATTAATTGAATATATTTATGGATTTGAATATTGTTTTGATATTGATATCAGTATGGTTTATTTAATGGTTAAAACTGCTAAAATTTGATTTTGTAACCAAATATAAAATTCTCTCCTAATATAAAATATTGCATAGACAGATGGGAAACCCTGATTTTGAAATAAAATCTAAACATTCTCTTAATTATTTTTTTTTTACATAAATATTTAAATGTCAAAGACATTTAAAATAGTGGTGGTTGCGGTTCCCAAACTTCAGTGAAACAATATATTGAAACCCTGATATTCTAACCAATCATAAAATTTTCCTAATAATTCTTTTTATATGCATATTTCAATTGCAATGTATTTAATTCTTGTATTTTTTTTGGTTTCGCGATATTATTTAAAAAATATCGCGAAAACATTGGATTTTAAGACATGAGATTTTGAGTCAAGAGATTATTACAGACAAGATTGGAATACGAATGATTTAAAAAAATAAGATTAAAATTAGGCAAATTACGACACGATTACGAGTAATATCTATAGAAAGAAATATTTTGTTTGTATATTTAATAAATAAAAATTTTAATATTATTTTGTTCAAAGTTCGGAGAAAAAAACAAAGTTTACATAATAGTCCTGTAAATTTATTGAGAATTAATTTGAAAAAAAGTTTTTTTATGCAAAAAAATTTTGATAAAGCTAATTCCTTTTGTATTAATAAAGACCTTAAATTCTTAAATTAACCCTTTCATTATATGTTGAATAATCACGTGATTCAGCAATATAAAATTGTATTATCCACGTGATTAAATGTGTACAATTGTACACAAAAGTACTGAAAGGGTTGATTAAAAATTTTGTCAACTTTTAAAGGCACGTAATTTAATATAAAAATATAACTAGGATATAAGGTATTTCTGAATCTGAATTAGAAAAAGCATTGATCTTCTTCTAAAAATTTGAAATTTTGCACTGCTGACTTTCAGCTTTAAATTATTAAAAAACACTTGGTATACAATCCAAATTAGATCATAAGAGATTAAAGCGGATATAATGGACAGAATTTGTTATAAATGACAAGTTCTACAACTCTCCAAAGTTTTCTAATGTCACTATAAGCAGTGGAAACTAATAAAAAGATTCCAAATTTCAAGCATGTATTATTATTATATTCACATTCAGAAATAAAGAATTTAAGTTAATTATATTTTTAAAAATTTTTTTTTTGTGTAAGAATATGAAATTTACCTGTCAATATTAAGCAATCGTATATAGCATTTATCTCCCATACTAAACAAAATTTGTTTTATTGTTTTATATTCAATTGAATCTTCAATATTCAAAAATCTCTACCAACAAAAATATAAATGAACGTTTAACAGAAAGTATAATATTAATATGATCAATATTTAATATTAAAAACAATTACTCTTCAAACTAACTGATTAGTGGTGTTTATTAAATCTTACAAAATACCAGAACAAACTATATAATCATTCTATTCTTTTCATTTTTAGTTAATTTTTTGGTTTTCCTTTGATACATACATTCAATTAATATCGAATTAATTTTTAAAAATATTTCTCCCAATACAAAATTTTCTACTTTTCATTCAATTCTGATATAACCGTACTAACCATTTCGATTGCAATATGAATCTGATGCGTTAGCAATGACTTTACTTAAATCATCCAATTTTGAATTTATAAAAAATATGATTAAAATACCAAAAAAAAACAAAAAAAAAAAAAACAAATAACATTAACAAAATCTAAGAATCTTAGCAATAAAACCAAGATATTATTAAATACAATAATGATGGTGATCATCTGCAAGAATGATTCATCAAAATTTATGTAATTTTCACACCAAATTGAAAAGCACCAATAAAAATTATGAAAAAAAAAACCAAAACCATCAAAAAATATTATTATATTTTTTTTTTTTTTTATTATTATTTTGATATGGAAGCTATCATTTACAAGAGGCTATCAAATAGGTTTCGATTGTGGTAAAACTTGTGATAAATTTTCTGATAAAAAAAAAAAAACATACTATCTATATATAAATTCGAAAAATCGAAATATAAAAATTGAATTGAATTCTAAAAAAAAAAAAAACCAAAAAAAAAAAACAGAAACTCTTAAATTGTCGGCGTTCAGCTATGATATAAAATTTTTATATTTTTACAATAGGTGCTAAGGTGGATTTTAAAGAAGAAAATAAAAAAATTAATTTTTTTTTTTTTTTAAATTGAAAAAACTGATTTTAAAAGAGTGACACTTCTACCTGTCTTCGGAGTAATCAAGTAGGTTGTTAAATTTATTAAAGGTGTTAAAAAAAATATATACTGAATATTGATACAAAAAAAAATAAATAAATTGATAACTTTAAATATTAAATGATTTTTTTTATTTTCTTTTTGTTTTTGTAAATTTTTATATTTAATAATAAAATGGCCATGAAGCAGTTTCTTTATTTATTTATAGGAAATTATATATGTAGTATGAAAGAAGAAGTATAGGTACTTAAAAATATCCAGAATAATTAATTTAATTTATAATGACAACATCAGGAAATTAATGATTTTGTATACATAATATTTTGAACTTCAAATAATTCTTATATTATTTATACATCTTTTAATTTTAATTTAATAAATAAAATTTTTAAATAAATTTTGAAAAATAGAGAGGTATAACACAATATTATACTAATTTAATTATTTTTTTAAACTTTGAACTAAAAACTTTTTTTTAACATATTGAGTCCCACGTTCACTGGTAAACATAAAAAAAAAAACTTGCGTTAAGTTTCAATGTATCACCGATGAACATTTTTCATTTTTAAAGGTAAAAACAAATACATTAAATTTATTACGGATTTTGAAAACATTAAACAATGTTCACCAGTGATACATGTCAGTTTATTTTTAACGTAACTTTATTTTTATGTTCACTGGATAGTAGGAAATTTTGAAACCATCTAAGTGATGTTCACCGGTAATATATGTGGACCTCAACGTATTAATCAAAGATTTTTGCACAAAAAAAATATGAAAATAATTAAGAAAATAATCATATGAAATTTTTGAAACTTGTTTTTTAGATTCTCCCACTTACTTATATCTGTTTTCTGTACCTACTCTCTCACCGTAAATATGTTTCCTATACTGATTACTGATATGAAAAAAAAAAAAATTGGAAAGCGAAAACTTTTACCATATCTGATTCTAACATTTTCCTCTGACAAAAATCCTTTAAATAAAATAATTTTAGACCAATTAAAGATTAATTAATTTTATTTTTAACTTTACTAATTAATTAATTAATTAAAGAAGAGCTTAAAGATTATGATTAACCACAAAAAAAAAAAAAAAATATTTTTCATATATCTTTTTAGTAAAATATAGCATATGTATATTTTTTAATTTTTTATGCCGATATACCTATTGTTTTTCTACTGTTGCCATAATTACAACTTTTTTTTTTAAATATTTTTTATTTTAATTATTTAAAATTGAGAACAACATTACGATGCCCAGTAAACAACAATTAATATTATTTATAATTCGATTTTCACTTTTTTTTTTTGTAATTCGTTTTCTTTTATACATTCTTCAACTTTTCAAATCGTACTAATAACAAAAGAGTTGTCCAATTATTTGTTAACAATATGTTAAAAATTTTTTGTGTTTATTTTTTTGATTCTTATAAAATATTGAAGTTCTTCAATTTGATAATCATTGAATCACTTACACAGAAAATAAATATGTACTTATCTTTATATATATAGATTTCACATTTAAATAAATTAAATATTTTGTTTTTTTTTTTTTCTGTTTTTATTGCATTTTATCGATTTTATACCATTTAAAAATATTATAGGTACTCTTATTATTGTTACCAACTGAAGTTTAACAGAAAATATAAAAAAAAAAATTCTATTGTATTTTAAATACATATTTATTTCTTTATATCACATCATATTTATTATTGTGATTATTATTTATTTTTAAATATTGAATAGAAAATCGATGAATTTACAATCGAAACAGAGACATGAAAAAACAAAAAGAGAAAAAAAATTAAAGATTAACAAAAAAAAAAAACAAAAAAAATCAAATGAACTTCATAATATGCGTTTTTATTTTTGTTTTTCGCGTTTTTCTTGTTTTTTTTTTTTTGGTTTTTTTTTTTGATTTTTTTTTATCAAACCAATATGGCCCTCAAAATGGACTCAATATAATTTTTGAAAAAATAAAATATATATATACAAAACAATAATAAATACAATCAATATACACTTGAAAATATTAAAAAAAAAAAAAAAAAAATCTTTTGACACATTTCAATTTTCACTGTCATTATATTGAAATTATTTTTTTTTTCCCCCTTCATTTTTTCATCACTCGACAATTGTGCGATCCATCGATGTGGCGGTGGCGATTACGGCGGCATCGATTTTAAACACAAAAAAAAAAGCTTCCTCTGACAATGCAAAAAAAAAAAACAAAATACTAATATTGAGCTCTTTTTTCTTTTTTTTTTTTAATAATTTTCAATTGTAATCGATAAAATGAATCATTAATGATCGATTAATTTTATTTTTTTTTCATTACTTTTTTTAATTTTTATTATTATTATTATTAATAATAATTTTTAACTCAAGTACTCACTCAGAAGTTACTTTTTTAAATGTATCTGGTTAAGTAGATAGTTAAATATTTAAATTGAATTTGAAAACAACAAAAATTTTTTTTTTAATAAAAATAAAAAAAAAACTGAAGAACTCTCAGTAATGATTATCGGAAATTTAGCAAAAGATTAAAAAATTAATGAAGGGTGATCTTTAAAATTTTATTGAGTTTATTTAATCGAAATATCGAATACATTAAGAAATTAAAAGTAATATTTTCTTTTACAATTTAAACTCTTTCATTTTCTTAGGTGCAAGAAATTTACTGTACTATCGCTTTTTAAATATTGCATTCAACATAACCTCATATAGTAAAAATTAATATCGAAGGATCTAAATTTATTACTTGCATTTTATTTGAAGATACAAAAATTTCACTGTATTTATGGTATTTATCCTCATATCATTTTCCATAATAATCTTCCAAAATACTGATGTGGATTTCTCAAGATCACCCGAAATAAAAATTTAAGCTAAAAGTATTTTAAATATTCCCATACAATGAATTAAAGTAAAATCAATAATTATTTGATTTTAAGAAAATATAGTGGTCAATAAAACACTGAGAATAAAATGCAAGAATGAACAAAACACAAGAAATAAATAAAATACAAATTTTGTTATTGAAGAGGAGCGCTATCAAAAGAGAAGCAATCGTCATCATTATTGGTAAAATTATTATATTATGATGACGATTATTAAAAATAATACGTGTAATAATCGATCGATTGATGGATCGAGGACGAATTGATTTATACATAAAAAGTAAATATATATATATAACATTTTTATTTAAATGCGGTGATTTGTTGTTAATAAGATTTTTTGTTATTTTAATATCATATTGGTAGAAAAATAGCTTAAATTTCAAGATGACAGGTATTATATTTAGCTCCCATTGTTATTTTAAATATTTTTTAAATAATTTTCATTTTTTATTTTATTTTATTATCTATTTATTGATACAAAACAATAGCCTTAAGGGTTTCAAAAATTCCTTAAATATTTCGGCTTTACTTTTCGGAATCTTTACTTTACTTTTGAACTTTTATTTTATTTTTTTTTTTTTTTTACTTTTATGAATACTTTCTATAAAATTCTTAAAATACATGTCTATTTTTTATTATAATAATAATAATAATAATTGGGTTTTTTGTAATATATTATATAAATATATAAGTGGTCTTAATAGTAATCACGGTGGGCTTTTATTATCGTAATTCAAGTAAAGTAAAATATTAATAATTGTAGGTGAAAATTTTCACTAAAAAAGAAATTTATTATCGATATTAATGAAGGAGGGGGGGGTTTTCTTCAAAGAAATGATATGGGATGCCTTGCAAATAAAAAATAATTTTTGCAAAAATATTATCTTTTTAATTAAACTATAACAGCAATATGAAAACTTTTTTTATTATTATAAGGGGGAATAAATCCTTAAAAACGAACATTAGTAAAATTATTTAGTAAAACAAGTGTTTTGAGATAAGGCAATCATTTTCTCCCATCTTTAATTTTTTTCTCCTTCCACATTTATAAGAAGGATGGGGTATCTACTATAAGTTAGTTATTATTTATATTTAGCTAAGCTTCAGTTTCTGAAATTAATAGTTTCACTAATCCGTTGATTACTCGGCTGTAGTTATTATACAATTCTATTGAATGCAAATAAATATTTTTATTAGTGCGACATCTACTATCGTATACAAAAATTATTTTATTTTATATGGCGGAATTTACAATATTAAACACCATGAAAAAAAAACACACTAACTGATGTTAAATAAGACTTTTTGAACGCTAAGTTTTCAAGTAAAGGATGAACGAAAAATTAATAATGGCTCGGATATCTTGACTATACGAAAAGAATCAAACTTAACTCTGAATGGAACTTAAGTAACCAAATCCGTTAATTAATTTAAAAGTTCTATATATAATTTTGTAATTTTATATTAAAATTTCATCATGCAAATTTTACTGCAAAAAAAAAAAAAAAAAAACAATAACTCAAGAAAAAACCATAACGACAAAAAACTAGTTTTATATTTTTTGTATCCCATCATTCTGCCAATTAAAATTTTTCGCCAATTTAAACTAACTAGCAATAATAATTTAAAATTAATTTATTATCAAATCAAAGCGAAAAAAAAAAACAAAAAACAAAAAAATTTTTAAAACCAGCTTTTTCAGAAGCTATATAATTTAACAAATAAATTTTAATTTAATCACGAGCCATTAATGATTTCAAAATTGAGGATATTATTTTCTTATTAAAAACTATCCTTCAAAAGATTTACTTATATATGCTAAAAAGGTGTCAAAAATCCCATCTACTTAAAACAAAAAAAAAAAAAAAACAAAAACAAAATTAATTTTTAATAATAAAAAAAAAATACTGAGAAGAAACACAAAAATAAAAAAAAAAAAACCTCAAATAAATAAAACAGCAATTTAATACGAATTCTTTGTTATCTTAAGGAATTTCGAATCATTTACTAATTTTTTTTTTTTGTATATAGCTTTTGTCGATTTTGTGCGCCCGTTTAATTCTCCATCTCATATCACTTCAAATTAATACCCATTATCACTTAAGAAAATGGAAGAGAAAAAATAAAACATTAATTAAAATAAATTAAATTAAAATTTAATACAAAATAAAGAAAAATTAAATATTTAAATCATAAATTTTATTTGTTTTAGTTTTAATACTACAGAATTAATTACCAATATTGAACTTCAAAAAAAGCAGAGCAACCGTATTGAATGTGAATACCTACTAATGATATCATTGAATTAATTATAAATTTGTTCTTTAAAATGTGATTCATTTCACTCTCCTATTTATTCAGTAATAGTAGAGAACTGTTAACGTTTTAAAAGGCCATATAGAGAGGCCCTATAGAGAGGCCCTATAGAGAGGCAAATATACTAACTATGGGTTTAATATATTATCGGTGTGATAGATAGATCTCACTTGAAAAATTTGAATGTTAGTATAAACTGTAAGCGGAAAAGTCAGTTTTGAAAAATCTGATTAAATCATCACTAAACCACACATTTTGCAATTAAGAAGAGACTAACTTATTCTAAGCAGTAAGAAACAGACAATAAACGAAAATTTAAAGCATATAAAAGACATTATGATAATCAAATATGACGAGAAAATTATTAAAATTAAATTCTTTCCTTTTTAGGCTTGGCTGTAAATGTCGTAAGTCGGGAATTATTCTAATCACGTGTATGGGATTTGAACCTACACTTCTGCGGTGTTTACAACTTATTTCATACGCTTTTACACAATAGGCTACCGAGGTCGCTCACATAAATACTTTTTAAAACCAAAAATTTTAAATTACAAATTTTTAAACACGACAACACTAATTTGTAGTTTAAATCATTCAAAACTAATAATTCAAACCGAAAACAAAAAAAAAAAATATTCATACAAACTCATATAATATATAAATAACAAATAAAAAAGAAAGACATCCGTAAAATTAAAATTGGTTTTATCGATAAAATCCGAAATTTATCCAACAAATTAGTAACACTTCTTCTTTTAAAAACCAGCAAAAAAAAAAAGAAAAACACAAAATTAAATTAAAACTTAAATAAAAAAAAAACAAAAAATTTAAATTCAAAATTTTGGAACTGTTGAACAGAATACAACAAATAAGCTTAACACATTTATCGTTAAAATACAATAAATCCGATGCGATGAATCTTTGAAATGCAAAATTTTTTTTTTCTTTTTAGTGAGATTTATTTGGTCATGATATTAAAACGAAATTAAAAGTGATTTCTTTTTTTTTTTTCTTTTTTTTTTAAATTTTTTAACTCTTTCTTTCATTCTTTGACACTTGAAATTTATAATACCGACACTATTTCGGCCCAGAATAACCAAAAAATTATTATGTCTTTTTGATATTCGATTTGTTTTCTTGTTTTTTGTTTTCAGTGATTTTTTTGTTAAAATAATAAAATTTAAATCCAATTTCAGTTATTTGGAACTTTTTATTTTTTTCATTTCATTATGATTTACAGAAACTTTTTCTTTTTTAGCTTGCTAATTGTTCAACGACTAGGATGATGAACTCTTCTTCACAAATATACATGTTGCAGCTAGAGGGAATGTATAAAAAGCTAGTAAAAATGTGAATTTAAGAAGAAATTGAAATATGTTGAAAATTGCTTTAAATAAAATACCATTCAAATCCTACATTAGGCAGGACATAATATCTTATCACATACAGAATAACATAAATTAATCATAAATTGATATAATTTTATATTTAAATTTTAGAGTACAATAAAAATTCTGTTCTGTTTTAAGTATGGGTATTTGTTTGTTTACATTACGCTATTTTAATATCTATGAGTTATAAAGCATAAAATGAAAATGTTTGTTGACATTTAATATTTATTTAGTTATATGCTTATATTTTTCACTATTGATATATAAAATTATTAATTATTGGATAATGATTAATTTAAATGAAATGACAAATAGTCGTTGAAGCAGATAGAAAACAAGATAAAACATACTGGAACCTGAGCAGTTCAAAGTCAGCACTCAAACCAGTATATCATTCAGTTGCTGTAATATGTTATTATAGATTAGAATTTGACATTACATAACAACATTTTACAACTCATATATCTGAACTTTTTGCATATAGGTAAATCTTAAATGTAGCTAAATTAAAATCGGAAAAAACTGTCTGAAAGTCTGTCTAAAGTCTGTCAAAAACATAACAATTGAAATTAATTAAGGGCAAATAAAACAAATTAACTGCAAGCATGGTACTAATAAGATATTAAAAAATCATATTTATTATTTGATTTTCCGCAACATTAGGTAATCCCTAGTTTTTACATTTTATCTACCCATGAATTAAACAAAAATTGTTATTCAAATACATAAAATATACAAACATCATTATAAAGCCTTGTACAGTTGTTTAAAGTAATTTTATGTTCATATACTATAGTTATTATCACTAATTCTTCAAAAACTAAAACATATCAGAAAAACCTTTATAAACTTTATTAAAACAAATGCAACCAAACATTTTTCTGAAGTTAACAAAATTAAATTTATTTTGGTTTAACAGTATTTTTAGGTTTACAGTTATATCTTTGACAAGACGAATTGCTCAATCAAGTACTCTTCAAAATCAAATCTTAGTTAATTATATTATATTTTATTAAAAGTTATATAAACATTTTTTATTTTTTTTATTTTTATTCATAAGATTTAGAATCTTCGAAATTTTAGAACAAGGTTAAAGATCAAATTTGTAATCAAAAAATTAATCTAAAGGCAATTTGCATATTTATATCCGAATTGAATATTTTTCATTTGTTAATATGTTTCATATTTGGGAGCTTTGATGGTAAAAACGTATAAAATACCCTGTAAACACCAACAGAATGTGGATTCGAATCCCACAATTATCGTAAGAATAATTTACCCCTTACGACATTTATAGCCTTTGTTGAAAAAGAAAGGCTGTATAATTTCCTTGACACATTTATGTGGCAGGGGAATAAGCAAAAAAAATATTACATATTTAAATCTACCTTAAAGAAGTTTAACAAATTGTTAACGTCTTCACATATTTATCTAACCAAAAAAAAAGAATTATAAAAAAAGACAAGATCTTTAAGTTTTAATGAAAACTTTTGCCGGAGACTTTAAAATTCCAAACATAATTTAAGATTCCAAATATTATCGAAATTTTTACAGCTTCGTAATTTCTTCTCAATATACAATTTTGGTTACGATTCATAACTCGTAGAAACACTGAAATTTATGATTAAATAAATTTTTTTCAAGACCTAACTTCAATTTTACTTTACAAAATTAAGAATGATACTTGAAAAGAAAATAAAAAGTTGGAAAAGAAAATCGCTTTAAAAATTCTGAAGAAAATCAGTGGTGTTACAAAAACTGAATGAAAATGATATTAAAGAGATAAAATAAATCTGAATTCTATCTAGAAACCGAATAGAGGTTCTTCAAACCTACCTAGAAGGTTTATACGGTTCTAAAAAGAAGCAAAAGAAAATATACTGTATTACAAAAATAAATAATAATTATATGATATTTTAAGACGATGCACTGTCTCTTGATTTGTCATCATTATCAGAAGAGAATGCACATTATGTACATGCGTCATAATTACAAAAAAAAAAAAAAAAAGGAAATTTAAATAAAAAATTTTATGAGATAGCGACAAATAAAATTTAAAAATAAATTTTCTTATTTGTTTTTGCAAAAAAATAACAAAAAAATATAATATATTAACTTTTTATTATCATTTTATTGAATCAATTTAATTCATTTAAATCTTTCAATAAAATTTATATTAATGGGTTTTTTTTTTTTTTGTATATTATTTTTTTTTTGTTTTATGTTGGTTGTGAGCACAAAATTTCTTAATTTATTGTCTCACATATTGGTAAATTTTATGACCCCAAACAAATTTATCTTCATCTACAAAAAAAAAAAAAAAACAAAAAAAAAACACAAGTAAATAATAAAATAAAATAAAAAGAATTAAATAAATATAAAAATGAAGGAATTTTATTTTAAGAAGAAACTCCATCTTTAAAGGAGTTTTTGGTTTTTGTCTTTATTTTATTCCTTTGATTTGTGTTTTTTTTTTTTTTTTTTTTTGTTTTATTTAAAGACTGTGCCATCTACAACTACTTGGCTTCTTGATGAATGGTTTAAAAACTGCATGCATTCCTTTATATCTATTTATGGGTGTATATAATATTATGCATGTATGTGCATATATAAATATAAATTTAAATTTATTATAAATACCTGACGACAAATTGGAATACAAATCGTGAAATGATTTTTTTTTTTTTTTTTTGTTATTTTACGTACTTTTTAATCTCCAATATTTAACCGACCGAAAGTAAAATTTGTCGCGCTTTTTTTTTTTTTTTTTTTGCATGTATTTCTTTATCCAAACACAGAATTACGAAGTATTTTGTTTGTTTTTTTTTTTTACCCTCCTCTACAAAATATCCTGCCTTGCACTTATTTTTTTTTTTTTTTAAGAAATTGTAAAGATTTGATCTTAAAATTTGAAACTGGCTTAATCGATTTATTCTAGAAACAGAAGACAGCACAGCACAACTATTTATACTAACTACTCTATTAGTTAAAAAAAATAAATGGTTTTTTTTTCTATGAAATTTGCAAATTAAAAACCAAATGGAAGAAATTTTACAAAAGTGCAAAATGTAAACTCAAACAAAAAAAAAAAAAAATTAAAATGGCAAAAACCAAAATAAAAAAAAAAAAATCAAAGAAGAAAAAAGATTCTAAAAATGATTGTTTCCATCCCATAAATAAGGAATAACATCAACCAAACTAAATGAAAAAAAAAAAAAAACAAACACAAAAAAGGACATAAAAGTTTCAAATAATCTTGATCTAATTTAAGATCACTTCATAATGTTTTTTTTTTTTTCTTTTTTTTTTTTTTGAAAGAGGTGTTGATTATTTTCTTATTACATTTTAGTTAAGTTGTCGGTTTTTATTGCAATACGCGGTCCTCTGATCAACACTTCTAATCAGATGTTGTGATATTTTGATTCACAGTGGACAGGATATAAAAATTTTTTAAATTCCTAAATGTTGTTTTGTTATTTTTTTCTCATTTTAAAAAAGAAATGTTTTTTTTTTTTTTTTCCCTTTCTGATTATCAGTAAGTATAGAAAGGATTTATTTAGAATGTTTATTCTTTTACAGAGTTGTCTTAGATAACAATATCAGATATTAAATAAATCTTATTAAAATAATTTTAATTTGTATAATTCTCTGATTGGAATGAAATAAAAAATTTTTAAAATTGATAAATGAATCGCATTTATAAAGAGTTCCACTATATGTATTTCATCGTATAAATTAGTAAAGAATGAAAAATATATATCGTATCTGGAAGGAATTTTTTCAAAGAAATTCATTGATTCTTTAATACTGAATGTATTAAAACGGGATTAAAATGAAATAATAATTTTAAATCCTGAATATTAACATATACTTAAACACCTTCAACTTAAATTGATTTTTGTAGTCTTAGCTAAAAGTTCAAAAACCTAATATAACGATAAAAAAATTTTGACATCATCTTTAAAAGAAAAATTCAAAAAATATTTTTATATTTTCATCTAAAACTTTTTACCTTATCTATGCAAAAAAAAAAAACACACATACGCAAATCAAATGAAATATTATGAAACTTCTTGAATTTCCTTTAAATCACTTTTTTTTAATGTTAATATTATACAAGAATTCATATTTTTTTTTTTTTGAAAAGGTGATTTAATCCCTTCAATTTTGGTCCCTAATAATCTTTGAATATAATCACCAATTTGCATAATTTCTTTTTTAATTAAATTATACCTAATAAAATTCAAAAAAAAACAAAAAATATTTATCAGTATTCGATATTTCATTTCTATAAATGCCATGATGATTCATAATTTTGGAAATATTTTTAAAAATTTACAGAGGATCTGGAATAGTTTCTGTAATTCATTTAAAGAATAAAAATCAGTTAAGAAATTATCTATGTGTTCTTGATACTATATTAATAATAAAATATAGTATGATGAACACATAGATATCAAGTAGACATAGAACACATAAATATCAAGATATCAAGCAAAAATACTATTCGTCAATTGAAAGTTTACAATTCAAGTAGACAAAATATTAAACGTAAATATAAAGATAGGAATGAATAAAAACGATGAAACTTTTAAAGGCAAAAAAACAATTATTGTTTAAAGAATAAAGAATCGCTTAATTTCAGTGTCTAGTAGTTTCTTTGATAATACCTCAATTAAAGTTTTAAGAAGAACAATTAAAAAAAACGATACAATATTAAAAATAATAAAAGATAAGGCATAATATATAGGAGCATTAAAAAATAAATATGAGGTATAAAAATGAATGACCGCAACATAGATTAGAACTACTAGTAATGTGTGAAGCTTATTTTACTAAAATTATACAAAAGAATTGTAAGTAAATATGGAAGCTTTTAAGCACTTATTGATTCAGTAATGTTATATGCAAAGGATTTGTTGATGTCAAATAAAGACACAAAACAAAATAAGCCAAATAACAGAATCATTCATTTTCATATAGAAACAACTACAGCTATACTTTTGCGAGAATTGGATACAAAAAATTGTGTTTTTTTTTAAAGAAATGGTTTTTGTTCCAACATGATCCAGTTTAAATCTTCTTAAGAAATCCGTCGAAACAAACACGGAAAAGTAAAAAAGAAAAGAAGAAACATATTTCTGAGATAATTATTTATAGAAAATTCCCCAAAGTACAAAACTAGAACATATATAACATAAATACATCAGTTTTAAATAGAGAATTGATATTTTATGTGTACAACTGTAACATTTTAACACGTAATTTTATAATCTAACAGTAATTACAATAAATTTGGCGCTTTAAGATAATTGGTTTTTCTCATATATAAATGATAAATTCTGCATACAGGATCAAAAAAACTAAAAATATTTTTTTTGTTTTTTTCAAATGTACTCCTTAGATTTAATTTCAAAACACTTATTAAAAGTTTCGAAAAATTCCTTTAATACTTTGCAATTCTTAAATTAAACTTAAAAAATTTTAACAATTTCTAAGTTTATTTACTTAAAAGGATCAAGCGAATATAGATGGACACAGTAATCATCGAGATTAATATCTTAAAAATGCCGCTTTTAATCTACATATACATAATATCATTTCGTTTTTTTTTTCTTTTTAATTTTTTTTTTTTTTTTGTTGGGGGCTTAAATTTTTTATCAAATATTTTAATATTTGACATTTAATTCAAAAAATCATTAATATATCCAAATAATTACAGTAACAATAACAACAATAAAAAAAATTCAATCATATTATTGTCATCGAAATCATCGACATCAGTATTATCACAATCAACAATGATCGCTTAGGGACGATTACAAACAAAACAAAAAAAAAACAATATTAAAAAAAAATTTTTTTTTTTTGTCATTGTTGACATACGATTAAAATGAAACAAAAAATTGAAAAAAGAATAATCAAAAAAAAAAAAAAAACAAATGATATTTTTTGGTCGCCCCAGTGAAAGATTTGTCACATGCCAAAATCAATTAGGAGCAAACAAATCTCTTTTTGATTATGCGGAATTTATTTATTGAAAGGCAGGTCGTTGGTTAAAAAATTATTTGCTGCTTTGTTCGCTATTTCTTTAGTTAAAAAAGTTTTTTGTTTTTTTTTGGTTTTGTCTGTTAATGTTTTTTTTTTTTTTTTGGGTTTAATTTTGTTTTTTTTTTTTCTTAGTTCCAACGATGACTATCATCACATTTGGGTATAACTAGAGATAAGATATATGACCGGTCAGGATAAACAACAAAAAATGACAGTGTATTAAATATATATGTGTATTAATGATATGGTGGCGGATTAAATTTAAATGTAAGTGAAGAGCAAAAAAAAAGAAAAATTAAAACATTGATGAAATATGCAGCTTTGATCAAGATGAAATAAAGATTAAGGCCAATTTTAATAGTGGATATGGTAATATATTTTGAGTTGAAAAAAAAAAAAAAAAAAAAGAAAAACAATAAAAATTATTTTGTCTCTTTTTTACAACAATCATTTGTTGTTGGATGCTTTTGAAGAGTAAAGAACTTTTTAGTGATACCCTTGATCGTTGGTGTTGATTTGTGTCGTATTTTAAAGAATTTATTTTTATTTTTTTTTTTTTAATATGACGAAATTAATAGGGATTATGTATTTTTTATTTTTTTTTTTTTGTAATTTTTCATCATATTGCGATCTTATAGTCAATTAAAAAAGAACTAAAGGAAATAATAAACTGAGTTAAATAAATTTTAATTTAGGAAATATTGCTGACAATATCCTAATAATAACAAAATTTATTAAAATTAATGAACATTTTCCATAATTTAGTAATTTACATAAAATAATTGAAATAACTTTGTTTGAAACCCTAAAATTTGAATAATTGTTGTTAAATACCTTCCTAAAAAGGAAATTCTCCTTCATTTAGCTTTTACATTTCATATTGTATGAATGTTTTTTAATAAATTGACTAATTCCATATAACCAGAATAATGAAATGAATGCTATACCAAATGATGCTATATATTGCTCAAAGTAGTTATGATACTTTTAAAAGCGCACATTTCCAAAAGATAATACAAACTGTTTAGAATTGTGATTTGCACGAAATTTTGAAAATTTCATGTAATAAGAAATAAATGTGAAAATAGGACTTTTCTGGAATTTTGAGGGGCTGAGAGTGCGGAACTCTATATGACTAGGAAAAACCGTTAAGACACGTAACAATTTATAAACAAGGGGTGGTTAAAAAAAAATTTCTAAGCAAACTTATACTAATTCTAAAAGCGTAAAAAGTTCTTTCTACCATCAAAATTTCAAGTCCCTATCTAAAAGCGTTTCGTAGTTATGAGGGGAGACAAATCATGCAAAATTTGGTGCGGAACTCTATATGACTAAGAAAAACCGTTAAGACACGTAAAAATGTATAAACAAGGGGTGGTTAAAAAAAAAATTTCTAAGCAAACTTATACTAATTCTAAAAGCGTAAAAAGTTCTTTCTACCATCAAAATTTCAAGTCCCTATCTAGAAGCGTTCCGTAGTTATGAGAGAAGACAAATCATGCAAAATTTGGTTTTCACATAACAGTAATTTTAATTACTAAATTTAGAATAATTGTATAATTTTGATATTAATTTACAAATGTAAAAAAAATATCTGTAGAATGACGTTTTCAGATTGAAAAAAATGTTAAGCAGAACATGAGATATACGCATTTAAAAATAGGGTTTTTTGAAAGTTTAAGGGGCTATAGCTTCATAATGGATGGGGATACATGAAAGAGTTGTTTCGCAAAATTAATTTTTTTATGAAACCTATCCATGGTTAAAAAATTTTTTCTCTATCCTTAACGGTGTAGAAGTTTTGTAAACAGACGGACGGACGGACATAGTGAAACTAATAAGAACATTTTTTTTAAATTTTTTTAGAAAGGTGCTAAAATGATTAAAATTTCCACCTATATAATATAATTTTACTTTTAACCTGTTAATAATAAATGTATTTAGATATGGTTACACGTCAATAGAAGTTTTTTTTCAACAGTTAAATATTCGAGTGTTCCGTCCATTCAATATTACTAGACTCTTTTGTAGGTAACTATAGGGCTATATAAATAATTTTCTAATATCACGATGATTTATATAAAGTTTTCCATAAATCGCCCATGATTTATAAAAAATTATGAAAAAAATTACAGTTGAGTAGGTACTATATATACTGAAAAATTCAATAGATAGTGTGGAGTCAAAACACTTCAAATAAACTTTTTATAGTCCTTTTAAACACAAAAACATGCTGCTTTTATTGCATATCTTAATGTATATATCTTGGAAGAGTTAAAGTAAAACTAGGTATACAAAGCCCTAGATACAATGAAAGCAAGAAAAAATTTGTCGGCAAGAAACATTTGTGAAACGTTTGAAATGTTCATTTGTTTATTGTTCATTGAACATTTGTTTGTTTCATAACTATTTGTTCACATCTTTCTATTATTAAAAATGAAACTGGAATAAAAGAAAATGAATTGAAAACAATACAAATGCAACAAAGTTTGAATTTCATTTAAAAATTGTTGCCGAAAACTTTTTGTTTCTTCATTGTATTTATTTTATTTTATGTATTTTTATTTATTTAAATAGTTTCAAATTTTGTTTCTTGAAGACAAAAAGTTTCTTGCTTTCATTGTATCTAGCGCTTAAAGGTGGAAATATAAAATAATGATTTTTTTTATATATAAAATAGATTGGTGAACTCGGTGGCCTTAAAATATGCTGTAAACACCAAAGGAATGTGGGTTCGAATCCCAGACACGTCGTAAGAATTATTTCCCCTTACATCATTTACAGCCACTTCTGAAATGTAAAGGCTGTGTAATTTCCTGTTCACATTTATGTGGCAGAGAAATGCACTACAAAAAAAAAAATTAATTTTAATAAGTTAATTCATATTTTTAAAAACCAAAGTCTTTAAAGAAAGTTCCTTCATAGTTGCCCCTAATTTTTAGTTTCTATATAGTCACAGTTCATTTGTTAAAAATAGATTTAAAATTTTACTTTTTCTATAAACATTATATTGTATAATTTAAAACAACTTATTATAAGTTTTATTAAGAGTCAGATCTCAAAAAATTCACGCATACGTTCATAACTCAATAATCTATAGTTATTTTCAGTAACTTTATTCAATTTGGCAAACCAAAGAAAATACATATAGTCTTTTTATTTTTATCTACCAAGACTTCAAAATCATCATAATTAATTTTATATTTTTTAATTGGTCGAAAAACTTGTTATCAATTATAATCCTCAATTTCAGTTTTTTTTTAATTATTTTATTCAGTTAATAAATACAATATTCATACAGATTCAAATTATATAATATATATGGTAACTCTTGAATATTGCAAAAATAAACAAGTTAAAAAGATACATATTTATTTTTGATCTCATTTTCATATTTATTATAACTTTTACTTTAATCCATTAATCTTAAAATGTTTCTTAATCTATTTTATTTTTGTTATTTTTATTATTTCAATTTTATATTCAAAACAAGGTCCGAACGAGCACATATAACACGTAAAAGAAATTAGATAAAAGGTAACGTAACAACTAAAATGATGACAGCTCCCAACAATAATCTTTAAAATATATATGTAAAAAAAAAAAATTAAAAAATTTGTTTAACTTACATATCGCCATCTCCCACATAAGTCACGTCCAATATAGAAAATAATATCTAATAATAAAAGACTAAATATAATACAGAGAAAAAAAATTTTCATAAACAAAACTCATAAAAATTTCACTTAAAAAATGCCACTTTTTTTTTTTTTTTTGGTTGAAAATGACACCAAAAATTACAATATTAAACCAAATATAGTGACACATACTTACCTTTCTATAATTTTTAAAACCTTAAAGATAAAGAAGAATTAAGTTGATCTGTCTAGTTTTAAGATATTTCATAGATATAATGTATATATCTTATTAAACTTACATTTAACACATAATTGAGACTTCCACATTCATTTCACTTAATTTTATTTCATTTTTATATTCAATTTCTCCTCCTTTCTCCTCCTATAATTAATTGTTTTATAATCTACAATTTCATCTATATAGGTTATTAGCTGTACAACATTCATTTGTTATATACCAAGATTTATTTTGTAATAAGCATTTCTAATCTAGTTTTGGTTTTGGTTTTCTAACCAACATTCATTATTAATGTTTTAAAAATCAACTAAAGTTTAATTTATAATAAGTAAATATCCGCTTCTTTTTATGACATCTCTAACAGATGAACATGCCCAAAGAAAAACAGCTTCGGTAAGCTTTAACATTTACATACAATAAAAAGGGGCTGAAACTCAATATACATAAAGGAAAATGTAAGAGAATCTAAAAGTTTTAACATGAAAAATATTCGCAAGAGCCGAAAAGTATAACCATATTATATTGAATATATAATGAACCCCCATTAACTAAGCAGTGAACATTATCCATAAAAGATATCATAAAATGCCATCATACTTTTAATTTTCATTGGCTGTTAATCTTCCGAGAACATCACAATAAAATTACCAACCTATAGCCTATTTACTTAAGTGTTTGGATCATTTTATGTATTACAATTGTAAAATTTATCCATAACAACTTTCTTTTACAAAATGTATTTTATGTTAGTGATATTATTGTTATGTTTGTAATGTTATAATGTAATGTTAGTAATACTGCCACCATAACTACATTTAGTTGTTTTTCTCCCAAAACCTTCAGTAGTTGTCATTATTTTATATCACTTAATATAAATCACTCATGTTGTAAATTTGACAAAAGAATTCTTCTTTTTTGATCGAAAATAAGAGTTGTTTCATGTGTTCCCAGTTTTGTGCGTTATTTGTTTTTTTTTTTTTTCGTATTAAATTTATTGCCCAAAACATAAAAGAAAACGAAAACTTAAAAAACCAAACACAACAATAGCACAAGACATAAAGCACAGCAATATAACAGCCAATTTTTATCTAGTTTCTCATCCCGCGCAATCTATAACCATCAACTGTCAACATAACTTTTTCAAGTCTGACTTCTGCAATCTGGGTCAAAATCTTATTAAAAAAAAAAAAAAAAACAAAAACTTAAAATATTTTTTACCTTCTTTTGATGCTTTTAACAAAAGTAAGTCTATACTTAACATTCAAAGTAAAAAAACAAAAAAAAGCAACAGAAAATGGTTTTTATCAAAAAACCAGGCAACATTTCCCAGATGGTTTTTTGTGATATGTTGTGTGCATTTCATTATTTTAAAAAGAGCTAAATAAAAATAGATAATTCTGTCTCTTTTTATCACTAAAGAAAATTTAAAAGTACTGAAATTGAAAATGAAATTCCATCTGATATCGAAACAAAATTTTTTTTTTTTTTAAATTAAAACAATGATAATTGTAATAAAAATGATGATCTCTTAACAATGAGGTACATTTCATATATATGTTTAGATTCATATTCATTAAGTTTAAAATAAACCATTCCTATCAATAATCTTTACATGGCAACCAAAAAAAAAAATAAACATACAATTTAATGATAACCTATTAGAGATAAAATTGACTTTAAATCAAGCTTTTCTTCAAAAATCTCATATTTACAAATGATGAACAAGAGACTTAAGATAGTTGTTATACTATGGAAAATGTTTTACTTGTTGATTGTGTTTAAAAAAAAAAATATCTTAAACAAAAAAGTTTGGTGTATGTGATAAAATAGCATTACATCTTTATCTTAAGATTAACCATAAAAAAAATATGAGTGAATTCTTTTCAGCTTCAAAATCGATGATTATTATGTTTAAAGTTACAAGACAATTTGATTACAATAATGGTAAGTAATAAATCTTTACTACCAGTTTATTCTCGACGGTTGTTTTTGTTTTTTGTTTTTGTTGTTAAAATATTTTCATTATAGACTTTAATAACAGTGTTGATCATATATCTATTTTATTAGCGCAAAGCACCTTTATTAATCTTACTTAATATTTGTCTTCTTGTTGTTTGTTGCAGTCATTTATTTAATTTTTTGGCTAATAACATACTGGCATTCAACTGTTGCATTCAAAAATTATAAATAAAATGAATTTAAATTTTTACTCGTTCTTCTCGTTCAATTCTGTTTCGAAGACCTTTTTTCTCCTTTTTACTCCTTTAAATAGTATAGTGCATGCACTTAATCAAACCATCTATAGATTAAGCTTTAGTTTTTTAAGTCATTATTTTCAATAAACCATTGGTTACTCGACTATACTTAGCTATTGTACAATATTTTTATTTTTGCTTCTATCACTCCCTTTCTGAACATAGAAATTCCATCCAACTTATCCATCTCACTCTGCTTTTCGCCATATGTTTGAGTGGTGACTAACTTGAAGGCTTCTAGCATTTCTTTTGCGATAGTTCTGTACGAAGTTGCATAGAAGGGTTTCCGACCCTTCGTTTTTCTTACAAATTACATTCCAGCGTTTGCAGAGCAATTGATTTAATAAATTTTCGTATAATGTTTGACCTATTAATTTTCTTTTCCTGGATTCTGACTGCTGTTATTTTGTCATTAACCATTAGTTCCAATGAATTACTGGTTCTCCTTGGCCAGAAGATCTTTCTTATGGATCTTAAACATTTTTTTATGAATACTTGTATTTTATTAATATTTTTATGCATCATATGTGGCAAAAAATTCACCACAATATAAAAACGTCGATTTGATACATTTTTCTTATTTTATTTTATATTTTACATTTAACTTTCAAAATCGAAACATGTATAATGACATTAAAAGACAATAGACAAAATAACTATGAAATACATACATGCATACTCTGAAAAAACGAATAATCTTGACTTTGCAACCGACTCAAAAATCTCTTCTAATTCAGAATCCCGCATATACACATATTCTATAAAAGACGTATAATTTTAATTTTGAAACCAACTCTAAAATCCCTTCTATTTATTTTTCTTATATAAATATTTTTGCTACAAAGTTTTTAAAATAGTTGGGGACGGCAAATCCCCGCTAAACCAATTATTGAAACGATGTATGTATATATATATATTCTGGAAAAAGCAAATAATCCTGATTTTGCAACTAACTAAAAAATCAATCCTATTTCAGAATCTCACATATATACATATATATAAATTGATTTGACTTTTGATGCATTTGGATTTGGCAAATTTGGCTTTTGACGTATTTGCATTTTAATTTTTGGATTCTTAAAAAAGTTTGGATTTTGACGCATTTGGATATTTTTTTCTTGGATTGTAAGTGTGTTACGTATTTTCTTTTTCCTTTATTTGAATAATAAAACGGTTTTACTCCAGACCATCTAAACTTTTAGAAATTTTATTTTAAATTACCGTCAGATAAAATCAAACTAATCAGTCCCATTTAACACAAAAAAATTATAAATTTTACAACTGACATCTATCCATCAAATTTTTAACTATTTTGAAGAAATTCTTATTATACTATACGCAAATACAATCTGTTGTAACAGTTATATCAACTAAATTTATCATTCACAAAAAAAAAAAACAAAAAAAAATAAAAATTAATTCAAAAGTTTCGATTATTCTTGTGTCTTGAAACTTCATTCAATTAACCAGCAATCAAAAAATTCTATTGATGTCAAAAAAATGCTGTAGTAACACAAATTATAATTTTATTATTTTTTTTTTTTTCATATTTTTGTTATTTTTTTTTTTTTTTTGTTTTTTATTAATAAAATGTTGCAAATTTCTGTGTTAAATTCTCAATTTTAAACACCTAAAAAGATTGTAACATTTTTTTTTCTTTTTTTGTTACGTTTTTAACTTTTCTCTTCATAAAAATCCAATATTTACCACCATTTAGAAATCTTCTGTTTTTGTTCTTCATCTGATGTTATTGAAATTTTATTGTATGTTGTATTTTTGTAACCTATAACAAATATATGTATATATATATATATATATATATATTTGTGTATATACATACATATTAATATTTAAAAAAAAAAAAAAAAGAAAATGTTTTGAATTGAACATCAGATGAGTGTAAATTCATTTTTCATCCATCCATTTTTAATTTTTTTGATTTTTTATGATTTTTTTAAAAATATTATAAAAATTTTTGTAATATAAAGAATATTGAATTTCTTAATATTTTCACATATAAACTGTTCCTAACTTATAAAACACAAAAAAAAAAAAAAAAAATTTTTAAGAAGTTGTTGGCTTTTAACTAACAGCCACTCAAGCTGTGGCTTTTAAGATTCGATTTCACCGTTCATATATACATAATATATAAAAAAAAAAAAAAAAAATTAAAAAGAATAGCAAAAACAGTACTTATGTTGATACTGCTACACAGCATTGAACTAAACTGCACTGTATTGCACTGCAAAACTAAACATCCCTTCCCTCATCTTTTTCACTCCTTAATCTGTTTTAGTAGTTTTTATTGTTTTTTTTTTTTTTAATTTTTACTGCCCACTGATAATGTTTTCTTCCCTGTCAAACATATCTTTACCCAACCTAACTTATAAAATATATAATCTTGTACATATATTTGAATATGCTCTGGCCTGATCTTCAGTTATCTGGTGGCATAAACAAAGTTGTATATGCGTAGCAAGGTATTTTTTTTTTTTTTTTTTTGTTGTTTTGTGAAGCAAAAGAACGTAAGTTACTGGACAGATTTCTGATTCTAAGGTATAGAATTTATAAAACAAAAAAAAAAAAAACGTTCTAGTATACTGTTCATTTTTATTTCCCGAACATTGATATAACATCCTTTCTCTTTATTTTTGTTTTCTTTTTGTTTTTGTTTTCTTTCGTATTCAATAAAACAAAAATTATTATTATCATTTTTTGTTTTTTTTTTTTTGGTTTTTTTTTTTTTGGAATTTTCACCAGTTACTTCGTGTTGATGATCTGATGTTATGGTATAATAATTGCGTTATGATAACTCTGGTGGTGATGATGATAATCCACGATCATAATAAAATGCAATATAATGCATAACATAAACATCAGAATGGAACTGAAGAAGACTGAAAACCAACAAAAAATAAAAAAGAAAAAAAAAACAACAAGAACAAGAACAACAAAAAGTGCGCACATGAACAATCGTCGTTGGACAAAGGAAATATGTTACTTTTTATTTTTGATACCAGTTAATAATAAAATATATTATGTAGGTTGACTAGACACCTAGATATTGATATATATATACTTATATATATATGAAAAAATAATGAGATCTTTGTATATATATATATATTAGATATGTATATACATTTTTTTTTCACAAAAAGAACAGAACAGAAAAAAGAAATATGTGTCAAAATATAAATTTCCCGCTTTATATTATGTGATATATCAAAAAAATAAATTTTTTTTTTTTTTTTTTAACATTTTGGATCATAATCGAAAGTCATTATAACATAATAAAACTTTTTGTATTCTTTTGTACATATAGGAGTATATTAAAAAGGTACTTAAAGTGAAGTTTAAGTACAATGCCAAGTCAGAAAAGAAGGATGAGAATTAAATACCAACAATTTTTCTTTTTCATAATTTTTTTTTTTTTTTCTTTTTGTAATCCCAGTACGATTTTATTTCAACAGAAAACTACTTCAGATCCTTAAAAGATGATTTCAACTTATACTAAGATAATATTCAGTATATATAAATATATAGGATATCTCACAAGTGAAAGTTTATCACAATTAATATTAACTAAAAAAGTCAATATAAATTTATTTGAAAATAATAATTTTTTTTGCGATATGATGTTCTTAAATGTTTTACAAAACACAAGATTTCATTAAATTGACATTCTGTTAGAAATTTTATATATGCAAAACTATAATTTTAAGTGACTGATTATCTTTTGGATAAATATAATTTTTTTAAAATTATTGAAATGTTTCTTTTGATACAGGTGTTTCCGATCTCTTTCAATAAAGATCTCTGCAGTAAATATTAGGATTGGTGATCAAATCTACAAACCGAAATCCATAAATAAAAATGCACAATTCAAAAATTTTAAAATGTGCCAAGCATACTCTGGAAAAAGCATAAACTTTGATTTTGTGGCAAACTCTAAAGTTCTTCCTAATTATTTTTATTGCATAAGTATTTCAACATTAAAGAATGTAAAACATTGGAAACTGTCACCCCCAAATCCCCGTTAAATAAATTATTGAACTCTGATTTTCTAAACAACTCTAAAGTCCTTTCTCATTATCATTTTAACATACATATTTCAACATTACACCCCCACTAAGCAAATTATTGAACCCTGATTTTCTAAACAACTCTAAAGTCCTTTCTAATTATCATTTTTACATACATATTTCAACATTACACCTGCACTAAGCAAATTATTGATCCCTGATTTTCTAAACAACTCTATAATCTTTCTTATTATTCCATTCCAAAATATTCCTTACTTCCATATTTAATGTTTATGTTTTTTTGTAGCAAAAATCATTATGGATTTTATTTTTTGTGGGTTTTTTCTCCTATCCGGTTGAATTAACTAGATAATTAAAAATATATTTTGGCTTCTCACATAATGAAAATGATAGAAATGTGATTTGGAAAATTCCTATAAAAAAAATACTAATAATATCCTTAAACGCGAAAACAGATAAAACATTCAACTTATGCTAATTTAATGAAGATGCATTATTGTAAAATGGTGTCATACACCAAACATGTGAATCATTTTATTACTGAAGGGACTATTAAATACATTAAATTTAAATTTAATATTGATTTTATAACAAAATTATAAAAGTAAATATTGTTTGCATTTGCACCATTGCATTTTCAAAATAAAAAATATTAAAACCTTTACCTTTCTGATATTCGTTCGTTAGTTCGTTCGTTCTTTTATACTATCATAACAGTATTACCTTTTCATTTAGAAAACTTAACTTGCTATACACTCAGTATAAAGAGAGTGATATTATTATATCAACAATAATACTGGTAAATAGTATATGGTTTTGAAAAAAAAAGAGATAGATTAAAAGTATAGTGCTAGGCATATAATACAGGTTAAGATTGGGAAAGTATATTGTATTGAATTGACCGACGTTTTTTTATTCTCTTAGCACAAGTTCCAAAAAATAAAAAACAAACCAAATCATTTTTTACACAATTTCAAAAAAGAGAAGACTATTAATATGTTCAAGAAATTAAAAAAACAAAAAAAACAACAAAAACAAAAACAAAAAAATCAAGGAACGACTGAAAAAAAGTGAAAAATGATTTATTAATATATGAATTTAAAAGACAAGCCACAAGATTTCAAAAAAAAACATATTTTATATTTCGAATTATATTTAAAATTTAGAATTATCAATAAAAGATGATTCAATTTGATTTTTATCATAATGTATAATTTTATTTTTTTATTAAACGAATTTATCTTTAAAATAATATATTCTTCAGATACTTAAATCATATTTAATGATATATGCCTATATATGAAGTGTATATATTATTATATACTATAGTTACAGAACAAAAAATGATAAATGACAATTGGTTGATGATATTTTGTAATTGGATGTTAAATTAAATTGAAAACAGAAATGGAATCTAGATTTTTTTTATTCGGTTTTTTTTTTTTTTTTTTTTTATTCAACTTATATATTGATAAAAATGAGCGCCGCCTTTCGGTCTTTCTCAAAAACATCAATATATTACAAAATTGAAAAAAAAAAAAAAAAGCATTCGTACAAGTTTATTATACAATATACATAATATATTATAGATATAGGTATATATAGATATAAAAAATACTGTATATCTACATTCAAAAAAAAAAAAATCAAAAACTTTTTTTTTGAAATTTTAAAGTATCGGAATGATTAATAAAAAAAAAAAATCTGTAATAGTTTTAAAATTTTTTGTTACAAAAGATAAAAAACAAAAATTTGAATTATTAAATGAAAAAACTGCAATAAAAAAAAAAAATTTAATACGACTTAATATGCTTTTAAAAATTAAAAGAATTCTTCGTATATTTTCATTTCAATTCAAAAATAAATATTAATCAAATTTAATGTTAACCAAGACACAAACCTTTCCTATTTAATTTCAATTAAATTTAAGTGAATCCTTTATATAGTCCTACTTTATTTTAGTATTTCTTATTACATATATTCAAAATTGATTGTATTGACTATACATGACTATCACAATATCATAAAAAAAAAAAAAATTGAATCAAAGTAATAAAAAAATTATAAGAAACAATCACCCCCCCCATTTGGGAAATGCATGTTTTTTTTTTTTTATTAAACAAATATACCGTACTTAATTTTATTATAAAAAAATAAAAAAAAAATTAAACAAAACTTATCATTAGTTCATTTTTTTTTTTTTTTCTGTCTTAAAACTCAATAATAAAAAAATAAAAACTAAAAATTAAAAATATCAAATTACTTTTTTTTTTTTTTTTAAATATAATAAAATAAAAAATACTCTTTTTGACTCGGTGGTGATATTTTCCCCCTTTAATGGACTCCATTTTTTTATTGGTTTTATTTAATGTTTTTTTTTTTGTTTTCTTGTTTTTATTGTGGTATTTATCTTTGGTTATTTCGTATTAATTTATTTGGTTTTTTTTTTTTATAATTCAATTTAAAATCATTCCATAAAATTTGATTTGATTTGAATTACTTAAAAAGTCTCTGATAATGGAATATAGCTAATATATATTTAGTATATATTACAAATATGTTTGAATAATTCAATTTTAGTTTATAATAATATTGAATTCATTTTATATGTATATTTTTGATAAATTTTTTGATAGATTCTATTATAGGAAATTAAATTTGCGTAACGTGTTAACGTGTAATTTACTTATGGGAAGAATTGTGTTGAGGTAATGCTCATACTGTGTTGTCTTAAGTTTTTTACCTTACCTTTCTTAAGTCTTCCCTTAAGAAGATTTCACGTACAATTTCTCTTTGCTTTCGTATATATATATTTTTGTTTGTGTGGTTAAAGGGTGAGAATGTTTGATTGCACTATTCTTAATTTCGTCTGATATAGTAGGAATTTTGAGATCCCTATAATATAAACCAAGATAGTTCTTTCAGCCGAATAACTAACTCCTTCCGTTTCTTTTTCACATGCTCATTCTTTCTGATATTCACGTTTAATGCCATATCTAGATATTTTGCTTTATTTCCGCAGGGGATAGTGATATCGTTTATTTTGACTGAAATCGAACATATATTTTTTTATAATTGATGCAGTTGACATCCGTAGATTTAGATTCATTTAGTTTGATTTTCCATTTTTTTTATTGAGCTATTAATTTTATTGCTGGCTTTTTGCAATTTTTTTGATGCATATATACTATATTCGATGGTTGAAACAAAGGTTAATATAGCCGTGTCATTAGCAAATGTACCAGAAATTGTGGTTTGTCTTTAAACCAAATCGTAAGTGAATATCAAATATAGATTGGGACCCAGAATGCTACCTTGTGGAACTCGAACTTTAATATCCCTTAGTGTTGAGAATTCTACTTCTAGTTTAACCTTAAAGTTTAAGATTTTATCTGATATATATGAAGTAATTATATCAACAATTTGCTTCGGGATGAATTGGTATAATTTAAATAATAATTCCCTTATGAAAAACTTTGTCGAATGTTTTTGCAACATCTAGAAATACGACAGAGCATATTTGTTTTTCTTTTAGCGATTTTTCTATATCATCTGTAATTCTATGTATCTGATCGACTGTTGTTCTATATATTCAGCTTCAAATGTTATTCTATTAGTCTAAGATGCTGTTTGGGATACCCCAATTTATATGTACTTATTTAAAAACTTTTCAGGCGCCAAAAAAAAACAAATATAAGATACCAATGTTTCTTTATAAAAAAACTACTAGAAAAAACTGTAATCCATTTAATTTTTTCAAATTTACATATAGCAGAAACTGAAAATATAATAAATTCAATTAAAAATCCTACAGATGTCAGTTTATGTAATATTAATTTACTTAATCTTTAACTTATTTTATCCGTTAAAGTTTAATTTTGTCATTAGTTTTGTTTTTATTTCTTGTTTATATTATAAAAATTTATTTTATTTTATATTCTCTCTATATAAATATATATATATATATGCATCTCTATCTCTATCTCTTTTTTTTTTTTTACTTTTATTTATTTTTTATTTTCTTTAATTTTTTTATTTTATTGTAAATTGAAAATTTATTAAAGAGTTCATTTCGATATTTTGTTACTTCTGTCCTGTATGACTGCCATCTAGTTCAACCGAAATATGTAATTGGTTACCTTGGTTAAAAAACGAAAAAAAAAAAAAAACAAACAAATTCATGTTATTTAATTTATATTAACTGATATAAAATTCAATATATATAACCAATTATTTATATACATATATGTATATATATATAAATATATATTTATTGAAAGGATACTTATATTCATGCAGAAGTGATATTTTAAATTGCATACTGAAAAATATAATTGCACTGTACAACTCCAAAGTCTTATACTCGTAATATTATTTAAAGTCAATGAAAGCAATGAAAGATTGAAACTTATAGCATACTTCTGGTTTAAAATATCTTAAAATAAAACAAAAAACAAAACCAAATTTAAAAATTGCTATCATCATAAACTGATTAACTTGAGCCTTTCATGGTGGTACCAACCAAATAAAATAAATATTAAGAAAATCATCACAAAAGAAAAAAAACTCCTAGAATAAAACTAGATAATAATGGTGTTTTATTTATATATATAAATTTGTTTACATACACTAGTAGCCAAAATAAAAATACACTTGAATTAATAATAGAATAACAAAAAAAAACACCATTCCAAATATATGATATAATTAGCATTTTGATGTAAAACCGTAGATGAAATATTAACCTTACACCTTAAACATATAAATGAAATAAAGTTAAAGATTATTCCGTAATCAACAGCAATAAAAAATAATAGAGCTAGACGTATAATAAACAAGGCAGCTAAACTTATTATATTACGAACATATCCTTTCTAAAATTAAGTGTACCATAAAATTAATAATCAAATTTCCCCAAAGAACAAATTGGAATCATAATAAATAAAATTCTTAAAATACTGAAGAATATAACTTAATGATTATTCACACAAAATAGCCTAGATTCAAGCATTTACTAAATTCACATTATCGTACTTTGTAACCCTTATGATGAGTATTTCTAGGACTAAATAATAAAATATAATGTATATGATGACATAATATAATATAATATGTATATAACAATGTTTCGCCTACCAAACATTCTTATAGCCCAGATTGAATAAACTAAGTTTTAAGTTGTAAGAAAGATTGATATTCTTAACAGTATCTGGACATTTTTTTTCTTTACCAGAAAATCAAACAAATCAAGACAAAACTTGAAATATTGTTTTTCTAAAAAATCACTCTGGGTAAAAACACTCTCTAGTAAAACAGTCGGAAGAAATAATGTCGCGATAAAAACATCACAAAAGATGTCGCCGGTCAAAATGTAGCTGACAAAATGTCGCAATAATAATTAATTTAAATTTAATTGAAAATATTTTTGGGAAAAGAAAACACACTGATTTTTAATTCAATTTAAAATCCCTCAAATATTCTGTGAAAAGCGTGTAACCATGATTTTGAATTCAACTCTAACATCCTTCCTTACGACATTTTTTTAATGCGATATTTTCGCCGCAACATTTTCTTTTGCGACATTTTTGAACTATTACAATAAAAAATACAGCATAACTAAAATTATGGACATAACTTACTAAATTTAATAATTATGTCAATAATTTTGCCGTTCACTGTAGATGCATTTTTTTTTTTTTTATTTTTCCTATATAGTTTATGAAGTTAGCGTTTTTGGTCGACGACGATTTTTCAGTAACGGCTGCTGTTATTTTCTCACTTTTTATGGTGGTGGACTCCATTTACAAAAAAAAAAAAAAAAGTAAATTAAAAATAATAAAACAAAAAACAAACAAAAAAAAAATTTTAAATTTAATAAAAAACAAAACAAATATCATTAAAAATGAACCGTTTTTACGACATTCAACGTGGGTGTTTATTTGGGTGACATGTTTTATGTTCCTTTGGGGAATTTCAATTTTTTTTTTTTTTTGTTTTTTTATTCTATCAATTTTTGTTATTATTATTTTTTTTTTCAATTTCTATGGTTGGTCAATTTTATATATTATTTATATTATATATATGTAATATACATTATACATTATATATTAATTCAATATATTTCAATATTTTATCTGTTAAATGTTGGATCCAATAGAAATTGCTAATGAAAGAAATTGTTTAAAACTCGGTACATATAATTTTTTTTGTAAAACTCTTTCAACTCTTTAGAGACAAAATATTTTATTAGGAAATAAATTTTAATATTTAATAGAAATGAGGGGGATTGTAAACACTATATTTTTTTTTTTTGTTTTTTTTTTTTACATTTTTAATGTCCTGTACAGCGAATGAGTGATCTATGATCAAAATAAAAATTAAATGGTGGTTGATTTGTTGTTTTTTGTTGTTTTTCCATTTTAAAAATTGTTCAGAAGTTGTAAAATTTAATTGTCAAATATGTCTTTTACTAAGCATTAAGTCTTGTAAATTTGTTGTTAGTTATTTTTTGCTTTTTTTTTTCATTTTTCTGTTTTGACATTTTAGATTAAATTAAAAATTAATTCGAATAGTAATAGATATTGAAATAAATTGATTTTTTTTTTTTAGTTATAATGTAAAAAATTGTACAGATATTTTTATATACATATTTGGAATTTTACATATACATTCTTGAATTAAATATTTGTTTTAGATTTTTTTTTTTTTTTAAATTAAATTTCAAATAAATGATGCAAATTTCATTAAAAGTATTTCTTATTATTATAAAGGTAGGGCAGGAAGACTTTTAAGTGCCACGAAAAAAAAAAAAAAATATTTTACTAAACAAAAATTATTTTTATAAAAGCGATTTATCAAAGTTATTTAATTTGTACGATTACAAATTGATTTATAATAGACGAAATTACATATTATTACACTTTATTCAGGGATCCAAGGATTTTATTTAGTTTAAAAATATTATTAACCTGTAGATATACACAAATAATTGCTTAGTAAATGCAATAAAAAATGGATTACACCAATTCAAATCAAAAATCCATTATTTTTTTTGTTGACTATTTGTAATTTTTTTCTCGAATTTCGAGGAGATAAGTACTTTGTGCATCAAAGGCATTGGCAGTAATCAAAAAAGAAAAGAAATATTTCTCAAAATAAGTACAACTGGTCACCTTAATAATATAATATCAAATTGAAATACATTATTAAAATAGAATTGGAACTTGGCATTTTAATTGAATTTATGTCAATGATCCAGTTAAAAAGTTTCTGCAACTATGACATAGACTAATTTTTAAAATATCCATACAGGGGAGTATTTTAATTTTTCATTTAATTTTTTTTTTTTTGCGCAAATAATTCTTACATTCTTTTTCAATTTATTCTCGTTTAGAATTGGAATTTATGTATTTATTTATGGTGCAATATTAAATATTTTTTTTTATAATTTAATAATCATTTTATATTTTTTATATTTTTACTTTTTCTGTTTATTTTTTTTTTTATTTTTTAATTCAATTCTCTTTATTAAAAAAATAAAAGAGCTTTAATAATTTTTTTTTTTTGTTTTTTAATATAACTTAATACACTCCATTAAATTCAAATTAATAATGTATAATAAAATATAATAAAATAAAGAGAAATAACTTTAATCCGCGACTAATTGAAATTAAATTCAATTAAATTAAAATTTACAATCACGAAATCACTGTTATTTTATATTATTTTTACAGTTATTATACTACCCACGAAGCACACTTTTGTTGTTTTCAATTTTTAATGTGTTTTGTTTTTTTTTCCCTCCTGAGTTCTCCAAATTCAACGTTTTTTTTTTTTTTATATTTCAGAAAACTAAAAATCCAAAAAAAATTACTTTTTTTGATTATAAAAAAAAAAACAAAAAAAAAAAAAATTAAGACGTGAGGAATTAAAATAAATACTCAAAAAAATTTAGTTTTTTTTTTATTTAATTTTTTTAATATTGCAAATCAAAAGATTAAAGTGGGTAACTTGAATCGGCATAATATACATGTGATTATATATATATATTTCTTTATATATTTCATTTTCTGAAAACTTCTCTTTTATTGTTAAAATATACCATATGTTTCATTAAAAGGTGATGGAACTTAGCTAATAGCAAAAAAATAAAAACGCGTTATTTTCAATTCATAAACTGACAAGCTGCGTTTCTGTTTTCGTTTCTTTTTTTTTTTTATTTTTATAAAAATTGAATTTATGATCTTTTTTAAATAAAAAAACAAAAAAAAAGAAAAATTAGTTAAAAGGCAAAAGCGATGCCGCTGGTATAATTTTTTTTTTTTTTATATATTATTTAAAAATGTTTTTGGTTTTTTGTTTTTTAATTTTTGTTTGAAACAAATTAGTTAATATCTCACCTTGTGATGTGACACTTTTGTTTGTTGAATAAAAACGCCCACTCTTAAATGATATTTTCTTTAATTTTTCGTATTTAATTTCTATTTTTATTTTTTTTTTTTGTTGTTCTCCATAAGTGTTAAAGTAAGCGATTCTTTTTAATATTATTGATACTTAATTTTTTTTTATATTTATAACGTTGTTCCTAAAGTTTAAATACTAGAAGTTCCAGTATTTAATTTTATAATGCATAATGTATGCCCTTTAAAACATAAAAATGATTTTTCAGTAAAAAATTATACAATATATTAAATTATTTATTTATTTATTTATATCAATATTACATACATAAATGTAATGCAATATTATTGAAACATCGGCTACTAAAGGCCATTATAGGTTTTTATACTATTATTAAATTATATACTAATATTATTTATTTTGTTTATATTATATACTATATATTTACATTATATTTGGTCGTAAGGGGGGTACGTAAAGAAAAAAAACACTTACGACCTGTACAGGGATCGAACCCACACTCCTTCGGTTAATACGCCACATGCCTACCCACTAGACTACCGAAGCCTCAATTAAATTATTTAATCTAAAAATTACATAAAATACTTGACCGACGCCTAAAAATATGCAATAACATAAAAATTTTACATTATACTCATGAATACTTAATTTTATTAGGGGCTTCGGTAGCCTAGTGGGTAGGCGTGTGGCGTATTAACCGAAGTAGTGTGGGTTCGATCCCTGCACAGGTCGTAAGTGTTTTTTTCTTTAAATACCCCCCTTACTACCAAATATAAGATTATTACATCGTAAAATTACATCTCTTATAATCTCTTATAATATCTAGTAATATGTTCTCTAATAATATGTTTAACCATTTTTATTTAACTTACTGAACTATCTTAATGATTTTCCTTTAACTATATTCTGAAAATATTTGTATGTTAGTTATTCTGAAATGGATTACACTTTATATAACACGATAGTTTCCGCTTAATCAAAATTTACAGCAAGAAGATAAAATTCATTTATAATATTCAATATAAAGAGTAGCCAAAAATCGTCTATAATAATATTATCAATCGTTTTTTATTTAAATTCTAAACCTTTAAAACAAAATAATTCCCCAAAAATATGCAAAAGATCAAAATATTAAATGGATTACAATATGACTAATCTATAGATATATTATATATAATACATTTCAAATAGTATATTCTATATAATATATCTACAATTCTATATAATATATATACAATATATTCTACAATTAAGCTAAGAAATTCCTAAAATTTAAAAATTTTCAATAGTATTATGAAAAAAAAATTATATTTTCTATTGTCGGCCTTTTTATTTCAATTTTATTAATTAATTATATATAACTTCTACATTCTGTAATAGAATTTTATAATAAAATTACATCACGCAACCTTTAATAATATTGTACGGATCTTACATAATGTGTTAGAGCGATTCTCTCAAAAAAAAAAACAAAAAAACTCTTTAATTATATATTTTCTGTAAAAACGTGTATTAGATTTTATAATTATCAAAAATAAAATATTTTCTTTTCTATTATTGCACTTCTTAAGATCTATCTGTTGAAGAAGGAATCTTCAACAAACATTGTTTTTGTTTAAGGTATATTCCATCAAATAAATCATTTAAAAAATTCATGATCTGTTCTTTTAATAATTTTATATTTTTTTTTGTTTTTTCAATTTCGAAATAATTTGCTACTTTAAAGAAAATTTTGACTAAGAAGCACGTGATTTTTGTATCATTTATTATTACAAAACTATTGTTCTAAAAGTTACCAAAAATTCACACCAACTTACTGAAGACCCTAAAAGAAAAAAAAAAAAAATATTTTAAAAAAACGTTCAACTTTTATTAATGATAATGTAATTAAATCTTTTTCTTCATAGTCTTTACTAGATATGACTTAAATCATTCCACTATTAAATTAAGTTGCTCAGTTTCTTTTCTTTTTGTGTATTTCATTTTAATGACAAGAGTGCCAAATGCATTTAAAGATAAATTACATCCATAGACCATATCCATATATATACTTACTTACGTATTTGGACTTGGGATTAAAATCTGTTTTTGGGAAATCTGATTTGAAGATTATCTATTTTTTTCCTTTTTTTTTTTTTTTGGAAGCTGAATTACTGTTTTTTTTTTTTTTGTCTTTAGTTTTTATTTTTAATCCATATCATGAAAATGATTAAATCTTAAGTCATTCTTCAAGTTATAAAAACTACTACTGATCTGATACTGTATTAAAATAAAAATAATCAAAAATGGTTAAACTTAAAAAAAAAAAACAAAAACAACGAAAAGATAATTTTCCCTTTTATATTTTCTTTTTAAATTTCACAACAAACCATTCATCTTTTCTATCTTAACAATTTTATCTTAAGATAATCTCCCACTACAAAAAAAAAAACCAAGAATGTAATGATTTTAGAATTTCATTAAAATTTTTCAACACGGATTATTTGGTATGGCATTTTTTTAACCTTTTTTTTTTCAAAAAACAACAAACGAAGGTACCATACCTCACATTAAATATTGCTACTTTGCGTTAAAAAGAAAATATTTTATATTAGATTCTAATCAAAAGATAAAAATAGACTCAGAAGCTCTGGAATCTGTAATTTAGAAAGAAAAAAAAAACATAATTTAAACTAAAAAGGTAAGGTAACGTATAAAAAATGGGTGGAATTGTGTGCTCATTATTTTCCTTTCTTTTTTGTTTTAGTTTTTTTTTTATGTAATAAAGGAATCATTAGTTATCACTGGCTCATACCTTAAAACCTAATTTACTTTTAAAGTTTAAAAAACATTTTTTTTTTTTGTGAATTTTGTTTTTTAAACATAAGTTTTTAAGGGAAAAGTAATTTTTAAATATTAGACCCTATTATTAAATAGAATACAATTTTTAAATAAACATTCATATGACTATCTGAGGGTCAGGATACTTTGCATTTTTAAAAACTGACAAAGCAAAAACTTTTAAAATTTAGTTTTCGAAATATCGGATCTTTTAAAAATAATATGTAAAAATTTTACATATAAATGGTTTTGTTTCTATTTGGACACTGCATAGACCTTAAGTTAGATTTTAGCTTGCAGCCAATGTTCAAATCACAATAGTTGTAAAGACAAAACAAAAAGTTGAAGCATTTCAAGAACATTTATTTTTTAAATAATGTAAAAACAAAAATGTAAACATTTTTAATATTTTAACTTTGGAGGTAGGTAATTTCGAAACTTCAAACATATCAATTTGAAAGAATTTGGCTTTGGTTTTTACAACAGCTTTTAAACAATTTGTATAAATATTTATAAATACAATTACACTCAAAATTATAAAAACAAAAAAACCTTCTTATTTCTTACCCTTTTGAAATTTGAAAATTGACTTAAGACAAAAATTTCGCCTACTCATGAAGTCATGACTGTCAATGCAATAAATAGTATAAAGCAGTTAGTGGAGGGAAGATCCTGTATATAATGTGTCGAATAAAACTGACCATAGACTCAAATTTCACTTTTTCAAACAAATCTTATGAGTAGTTTTTGTTTGAAAAACTGAAATTTGAAACCAAAATCAGTTTTATACATTCGGTCCAATATATATTTCATATAAATATTATATTTAGTATCTATTAAGTGATTTCATGACATGGTTTACAACTTAGTGATTCATTTATTTGTATTTTATTCCTTTAATATTTATGTAAGAGACGAGAATTACATCAGATTAAAAAAAAATTTAGTTTTTAAAAAACAATGTGCATATAAAAAGATTAAAATCGACAAGAATCTTTCACACATTATTTTACTTCACTCAAATTTCTTTTTAAAATATTTATTGTATTTGCAAATGATTTCAATTAATACAGACTAAAATTATGGATTTTGTATCTATAATTATAGTGCATTTTTCTTAAAATGTTGTTATTCTGAGTTCATTATCATTTCTAAAATCTTTAAAAATCTTCAGAATTTAATGAGTTCCCAAAAAATAAGTTCTAAAAACATCTCATACTTTTTAATATTATTTTAATTTATTAGTTATTATATTGGAGTACTGACAAAAGGATAAAAGCCTTATTTCATTCAACAAATACAAATAAAATAAACAAAACCATAATAGTCCTTTAATGGTCAATTCAGTAGAATCACCATTATTTAAACATACATTTAATATGTTAAATTTTAAAACATTTTTAATACATTTAATTTCTTTATTTTCCGTCATTTAAAATATTATTTCATATTTTTTGTAATATTTTTGCACAATTTTTGGTTTTAAAAATTTTTTTTTTTTTTTTTTGTCTTTAACCACGATATCCTGTGGATTAATCAGTTCGACTTTATTTCCTTTTCGAACGGATATGAAAACCACAGGAGTCAACTGTTTTTTTTTTTTTTTTTTTAGATTTTTATTTAATTTTTTCCATCAACTCATTTTCTTATTTATTTTTTTATTTAAGCATTTTACTGAGCTTATACTTACCATCTTTTAAATCAAAATACTTATAATACCGCCAACGCCACCATCACCACCACTACTACCATCTTTTCAATCATTACTTATTACTCGCTGCTGCTGCCGGCTATTCACTATACATGCGCCTCTGGTGAACAATATAAAAAAAAACGTTTAAAATTGCACTATTTTTGTTTTTAGCTGTGTGTTGAATTATGGACTTTGAAAGATTAAATTTCAATATTGCGGACATTACAAAAAAACAGTCAAAACTTAAGTAAAGACAATTGTGTGACCATTATTTTTTAGTCACTGTTGTAATGTAACAGAAAAAGATAGGAAGACAAAAAAAAAAATTTTTTTTTAACTTGCATGTTTTTTTTGTTTTTTGTTTTTTTTAATTTCTAAGAAATTTAATATAACATCAGAGAAATAAAAATTTTTAAACAAAGGAAAGATTTTCCAAGCTGGACAAAAGGTAACTGGCATAAAAACAATAAAAAAAAAAATAGAACCAAAAACTCATTTAACGAAGACGTTTTCTCTTTTTATTAATTTTTTTTTTTTATTTTTAAATTATGAAAATTCATAATATTAATTCAGGGTCTTTAAGCCAAAAATCAACACAAGTAATTGACTAGAAGATTGGATTCTGATTCTTAGTTTTTATTTTTTTTTTTTCTGCAATACTTAACCTTAAGTAATATTGAGCATGTATTTTATGTAATTGATCTTAGAAATTATATTTTTCAGTTGTATTATTAAACTCAATCTCCATTTGTTATATTTTTTACAACTCTAGATATTTTTAATATTTCCCCTCACCCAGATTTAAAAAAAAAACCATCTATTCGAATTGTTACATTTAATCAAAAAAAAAAAGAACTTTCCAAAGGAAAGCAAGTAATTTAATAGAGGTTTTGTGCCAACGGCTAATTAAACTAAAACAAATCAACTAACAACAATTTGACTAAAACTCATTTCGACTAAAACTCAATTCGCATAAAACAATAGAACTATAGGATATTTGCAGAAATTTAGGATTGGTTGCAAAATCAATGTATTCCCTTTTTCCATATTATTTATATATTTGTGTATATGGCGATATTCTGAATTAGGAGAGATTTTAGAGTTGGATTCTGGAAAAAGGGGTTGGTAGGCGCTAGCCCCCACTATTTTAAATTTTTTTATGTTGAAATATGTATATACAGGGTGTCCGTAACTCAAAGGTCACGAAGAACGAAGGTGATAAAAAGTTCATAATAAACAAAAAAAAAATTCTGGAAGGGGGGATCTATTTCTAACGGTTTCCGATAATAACGGCCTTCAAAGTAGTTTCGTTAACTTTTTAAAAAAGCAACAACATCTTTGCTCCTGTATAACATAAATGATTTGTTTAAGTGTTGGGAGCTAGCTGAAGTTATGGGCTTTCACACTAATATTCAAATTATTTATCCTTGAATCTCCTTATATAATTCCTTTTATCTTTCATAGTTAAAAGTTACATGGTTTTAAATACAAATAAAAATATTGATATTTTACACTGTTTTTATAAAATAACTGTAATTTTTGCATAAAAAACCGTTATTAATATTTTATTTGATTTTCAAAATCACCTATTATTCAACTTGAATTTAAATTAATACATTTTTCCTTATCTTTTACCGTTTTTGAGATTATTATGTAAATATAACCATAAGCTTACTTACAAAGTACATAAAATTATATTAGTTTTATATAACAATATGGAAAATATTTTTTTTAAAAAAATTTCAGTTTTAGTTCTAGTTCTTCTAATTGTTCTAGTTGCATTGTTTAAGTCGAATTGAGTTTTAGTCAAATTGCTTTTATTTGAATTATTTTAGTGAAATGGGCCTGTCATCTTTAAAAATAAATAAACCCATACTCAAATCATAAAAAGTAAAGCTTTCATATTGTAGGGTGACTTTAAATATATTTCTCTTATAAAAAAAATTGTCAGTTCCATATACTCTTTCTTATTGAAACCATGAAATGTATAATAACAAAATATTTTTGACTTATCATAGTTATTGTCCTTTATGACTTATCATTTAAGATTTAATATAAAAGCCTTAAATTTTTTTTTTCCATCTAACTCTTATATTGTATTTGAATAAAATTTAAATTTTATGTTTGTATCCTATAATACTCCTTTAATATACATTCTTTTTATATTTAGGGTTTAATATTTTTATTTTTTTATTTTTTTTTTTGACTTTTTTTAACTTGTTATATATCCAATATAACCTGAGAAAATCATCATTCAAACTTAAGCCCAGTACAACACAAAACATTACAACAAAATATTTAAATCAAATACAAACATAAAACATAAAAAAAAAAACCAAAACACAAAAAAAATTATGAAAAATAATTTCCTTATCCAGACTCAGAAGAAGATTGTCCACACAGCAGGGGTTGCACATATTGCTTTAGGGCTAGCACATAAAAAGTTACATTTAAAAACTATAAGAAACAAAAAGAAAAATTTCATTTTCTTTCTATTTCCATCTCATATTTTGTTTTTATATATATATATTTACTCGCATATATATATATATATATTTATATATAGTTGAGATTATTATTTTTATTTTTATTATTGTTTTGTTTTATTTTGTTTTTTCATATTTAAATGAGCAAAAAATTAATATTTATGGAGATTGATTTTAGTTTAAAGATTAAAATAATCATATAATCATAATAACTAAACATAAAGTGCCTGCACAAATTTCCAATCTTCAAATAAAACTAAGAATTTCAACAACAAAAGTTAACAAAAAAAAAAAAACAAAAAAACAAAAAAAAAAAATTAAAGAAAAAAATTTGAAATTTTAAATATGTGAAACGGAAAAAAAAAAAAATAAAATATGTTTAATTTAAAATAAATAAAATTGATCATTCAAGCAACTTAAAGAAGATTTTTAAGACTCTGTATCCAATGAAACATTATCACTAAACAGGCTGCTGCTTTCAATCCTATATATTCACAGTTAAGGATTAAGAACAAAAATCTAAAATTACTTATTTCTTTTTTTTTTTTTTTTTTTCGCTTTTATATGTATACATATTTTAACATTTAATAATTCATATTTTGATGTTAGCTTCTGTAATGTTATGAATATTGTAAAAAAAAAAAAGAAATGTTAAATGTAATATTAAATGTTTGAATGAATTTTAATCAATATTAGTTACGGTTTTAATTAAGTTTCTTTTAATCCTTTCTGAAATATGGAATATTTTTTTGCTCTTCTCTTTTTCCAATATAATTTTTTTTATTTTTTTTGCTTTTCTTTGTTTTTTTTTGTGGTTTTTGACTTTTGGTGGTTTTATAATACCAACATAATTATAGATAAAAAAAAAAAAAAAACAAAACAAAAAAAAGGTGTGTTGATTTGTAGAAATTTTACACATTTTTTTTGATTTTAAGTCTTATTAATAAAAGGTTCCCCATAGTTTTTGAAAAGTTGTTAAAGAGGCGCCAAAATACTGATGATATTTGAAACTTTTAAATTGTGTTTTTTTAAAATAAAATGTTATTTTTGATTTTTAAATAACTATATAGGAAAAAAAAAAATACTTACGCTTATGATGAAATTATGGCTTCAAAAAAAAAAAAAACTAATAAGTAAAATAAGTTTACAAGCGACATGTTTAAGGAGTTTTTGAAAAAAAAATTGCCTCTCATTTTAAAATCCTTTTACAGATATATGTATGTATGCCTTTTGTCTTGAAATCATCAAAATTTATATTTTATAAAAATCCATATTCTCGAATTAAGAATGCATTCAATTTATACCCACTTGCCCTAACATTTGTTAAATAACTAAAAATTTATATATATTTTTTTTTGTTTATTCAAACAATCTGTACTATAGAAAATGTCAATAAGTTTTAAATGATATCTAGAAATAAAAATGAAATTTAGTTAATCATAACTTGTAAATTGATAATTTCCGCTCCTCAATTTTAAAAATAAACTGGCACATCTCCATCCTATTCTATTTCATGCTTTTTCCATAGCTATTTTGAAAGTATTACCCATTTTTTGGCTATTTGAGGAGGTGGGTTTTGTGAGTAAAAGTCCTAATCTATGAAAGAGGTTTATGCTTTTTTTGTATTTTTAACGCCTTCTGAGGATTTCCCCCTCTCTTAGAAAAAACAAACGACCAAAAACTATACTATATATTAAATATATTATTTCTATTAGGCGGTGTTTACAACTTTATTCGATACATATGGTAACTTTAGAAAAAAAAACCTTCTTATGGTAATGTAAGCAGATACATCGGTTTTTTTTAATTCTTATATTATCAAATGGTTTTCATATAATTTGTATTTTAACTATAATCCAATTAAATATATTTTTAAAAGATTTCTTTAGTAATGATAATTTTTTTCTGCACGATAATAAATAAATATTTTCATTGAAAAAATAATTAAGATAAACTGTATGCATTAAAGACGAGAAATTACAGGCAGTGAAGCTTCAAAAATAAAATTATGTCAGTGCATTCAATTTTTAAAATGCTAAATTAATAAGTTCTTAGATTTGACAATTTTTAATAATATTTAAAAGTAGGTTTATATATTCGAAATATGTATTTTTTATTTTTTTTTTTTTTTTTTTTTTGCGTTTTTCTGCCACATAAATGTGGACAGAAAATTTCAAAGGCTTTTCTGTTCAAACGTGGCTGTACGACATGTCGTAAGGGGGAATAAATTTTACGACATGTGTGGGATTCGAACCAACACTATCTCGGTGTGTACAGCGTATTTTTATACGCTCTTATTCACTAGGCCACCGAGACCCCTAAATATTTAATATTAACTTGATGTCAAACACAGCTAATAAGAAGAAATAATTAATAATGTGCTGTGTATAAATTAAGTCTAATATTTGCTTAATTGCTGAATAAAAACATGAAACCCTTAAATTCGAAACCTAAAAGTAAGGGTAGGTACCTAAATTCGAATACATTATATAGTGATTAAACATTTACTGAAAGCATAAAAAAAAAAAATAATTTGTTTATTTAATTTAAATTACCTTTTCATAGCATTAAACTTTGTTCACTTACTAAAAAAAAAAAAAAAAATTTAAAATAATAAACTGCATAATGAAAATTTGAAAATAAAACACAATATTTTATAGTTTTAATTGAAAATTTGTTTCAGTTTTTTGATTTTTTTTTTTTTTTTGTTTATCTATAAATTTTTTTTTTTTTTTTTATTAATTTTATTCAATAAAATTATTATAATTAATATTAATATATTATCATTAATGTAATATTATATTATATTATATTATATATGGTAGGAAATTTTACATTATTTTAATTATTTTTGTTTTTTTTTTTTTTTTTTTAATTTCTAATCATTTTTACTTAATTAAAAGTAAAAATAAAGAAATTATGATATGTGTGATTTTTATTAAATAATATATATTTTTTTTTTTTTTGATACATTTTATTTTTAATTAATACAAAATTAATATTACTGAAACATTTTAAATAAATTAATTTGTTTTTTTTTTTCGTTTTTATTTTTTTTTTTTTTATTTTTAATTTTTAACATTTTGAAAGAGAAGAAAAATGTAAGAAGAAAAAAAAAATACAAGTTTCTAGTCTTAATATAGAATAATTAATTAATTAAAATTTTTTTTTTTTTTTTTTCGTTTTTTTTTTAAATATTTTTATTAATAATTTTGGTTCAAATTCATACAATATTAAAATTCCAATAAATATTAATACAAAACAATTTATATATATATATATATATATGTATGCATATATAATATATAATTCTTTTATTTTATTATTTTTTACATCAAGATGGCATCAAAAAAAAAAAAAAAAAAAGTTTATTTTAGACAAATTTTTTTTTTTAATAAAATAATGGCAAGACTAGAATCTTAAAATACTATTAAAAAAAAAATTTATTAAAATTGAGAAGAATTTTTTTTTTTTTTGTTTTTTTTTTTGGATTTTTATATATTATAAAAAGAAATTATTGCAAGATTTATCTTAATTAAATATAATTGAAAAAGTGCTTTTAAATTCTGTTAAATATGAAAAAAAAAAAAATATATAGGTATATATAAAAATCTGTATTAATATATAAACTTTGAATATACTAAAAGAACAAAAAGTTTATATACTTAATTGTTCTTTTATTTATAATTTTTTTTTTTTTTTTTTTAAATAAATTTTTAACTTTAGATATACTGGATGTATACTTATGTAAATTTTTTTTTTTTTTTTTTTTTTATTTTTTTATCAATTTGTATTTATTTTTTTTAAGACAAAATATACATAAATTGTTATTGTTGTAATTAATAATTTATAAATGACAAAAAAAAAAAAAAAAAATTTATAAAGTAATTTTATATGTATGTATGTATATAATTTATATATTTTGTAAAAACAAAAAAAAAAAAACCAAAGTAAATTTTATCTGTTAAATTTATTTCAATTTACCGCCGCTTTATACCAAATTTATGGCAAAAAAATAAACTTAGTTTGGCTCAGCAATTTTGAAAAGACAAAGAGAAGAAAAGTGAAGAATCACAATACGCTCTTAATAGAAATAAAAATAGAGTATATATAGAAAAGTTTAAAAATGGCTATTTAAATGTTTAGAGTAGATCAATCTAGGACATATCATTTACCGGTAATTAATTAAAAATATATTTTATTTTGGATGTTATGCTGGCAGATTCACCGCTTCGAATATTTTAGCCGAACTCATGCGCGCGCATACTTTTTATATGAAAATAAATTTGAATGCTCTGCTTTTTCAAATTTATAGTTCAGGAGTTTTTGTTTTTTTTTTTTTTGCTCCGAGTTAATTTAACTTTAACTTCTTGTGCAGAACTCTTTTTCATCTCATAAAATAAACAAAATATTTAAAATAATTTGAATGTCTTTTTCATATTTCACCTGTCTAAATTTTTTTCTTCTGCAGAAAAATTGTTCTGAGCGATGAATCCATTATTGAGATAATTCTCATTTTTTTTTTTTTTTAAATAGATGAGAAAAAATATGCCAAAGTGGTGAACTAAAGATTAGCTGTTGGGTAAAAAAGTTACTTAGCTCAACTAAAAATTTTACATAATTTGACTCAAAATTTGGCATAATAAGAAAACCTTAATACGAATTGTTTTTTTGAAGAACAATCGTTACTTTTAAAAAATAAAATATTAAAAAAATCAAAAAATGTTTATATGTTTTCAACTTTAATTTAAAAAGTAATTATCGCAGAACAATAGAATAATAAATTATTCAGCAGAAGAAAATTTGAAATTTGAATTCATAGAATAAGCTTTCAAACAAGACTATGTTAAAATCTATGGAGCATGACGTGGTTCAAAAGTTATTCTACGATTAATAATTTAAAACAAACAAAACATAAAATGTCCTCAATAATATCTCAAAAACAACTGATATCATTTTTTAACTAATTTTAGTTTCAGAAATTGCCTTTTTGCACTTTTATGAGGACAACTCTATATATAGAATTAATTGAATTTATTTTCATATTAAAATTATTTAAAAATAAAAATATTAATTATATAAATTACTTTACAAAATTTTATTCATAATTGGTGTTATATTTTGTTAAATAAAATACATATTTTTTATTACTTTTTTTTAAACTTATTCTGAAAATATATAGAATTGATAATATTAAAATTTGTTTAAAAAAATATATATATAATATACTTGTAAGTATATATAAATAAGATATTTTAATATAGATTTTATACTCTATTTTTTTTTATGAATTTATTGAATATATTTATATTTACAATGAAAATTTATATATTTATATCTTTTTATATAATTTTATTTTTATTTTTTTTTATTTAAATTTCTTCTCTTGTTACACTGGGAGATAATATAGATATTATTTTATTTATATTTAATTAAAAATTAATTTTGTATTTTTTTGTTTTTTTTTTTTTTTTTTTTGTAATATTTTTTATTAATAGTTTTTTCCTTTGTTAAATACTTATTAACTATATTAATAAAATAAAAAAAAAAAAATAAAAAAATCAAATAATATTTAAAAAAAATTTTTTTTTTTTGTTTTTCTTAATCTTAAAAACTAAAGAAAATATTTTTTGTTTTATTTTATCGAATTTTTTTTAATATTAATTGTAATTATAACAAGTATAAGTACTTCGCCCATACATTTCAAAATGACCTGATCTGTAAGCAAAAAAATAAAAAAAAAAATAAAAGTGATACAAATTGTATTTTTTTTTTTTTTTGTTTTGTTTTGTTTTGTTTTGTTTTGTTCAATTTAGCAGGATTTTTTTTAGAAATTTCAGAAAAAAAATTTTGAAAAAATAAGTAAAAATAATTTAAGAAAAATAAAATAAAAATTCATATAATATTTATTATTTTATACATTTTAATTATTACTAAACCAAATCAAAAAAAAAAAAAATAAATAAATAAACAAGATCCAAAAATTTATTTAAAAAAAAAAAAAAAAAACAACCTGCATGCAAAAAAAAAAAAACACATCCCAATATATAGTTTAATACTTCATATTGTAATAACTTGGCGGTAAAAAATAAAAAAATAAAAATGTAATACATACTTTTAGGCACCAAATGATAATTTTTTTTGTTATAAAGGTACTTCATTGAAATCTTTTGTATAGTAAAATTAAGATTTATAATACATATTTTTCGAAACAACATAATTATAGACTACTTTACCTTTATAAAAATAAAAGCATACATCTATATTTTGATTATTTTAGTTATTCGATTAAATTATATAATCGATATTTGCTTATATAATTCAAAAGCTTAAAGTTTTTTTTTTTTTTTTACATAAAATTACACTTAATTAAATTCAAGTCAATAAAAAAAAATTGTTTCCAAGAAAATTTAACAAATTCTTAGACTGAAATCTGTATGCTTTTATTAAATATAGGTATAGTGAAATTATACGTATTATGTTTTAAGTAATATGATGGTTTTTTAATAAATCATATAATTACATAATACATCATACATATACCAGATATGTAAAATATACATTGTATAATATTATTACATATTACACGCCAATTATTAATTTTGAAAAGTTAATATTAAAAATTATAAAACCAAAAATAAAAATTAGTGTTGCCATTTTACCACGAAAATATATTTATAATAATATTATATAGCTTAAAATTTAAACCACAATTGTTTTTTTTTATTTTTTAAAATAATTACTTTTATTATAAAAAAAAAAATATTTTTTTTTTTTTTTTATATATTTTATTCTATATTAGACAGCCATCAAGGTTCATTATTATTAATATAATTTATATTAATTAAAATAAATTTTTTTCTTTTATTTTTATAACAACAATGTGTTAACATTTTGGAATACATATTTTATTTTTTATAAATTTTTTTTTTTTTTAATACAATATAATATTTTTTATCAACTTTTCTGTCATAATAATATTACACATTGGTATTTAAAATATTTCACCAAAAAAAAAAAAATAAAAAATTCAGAAAAGTTTTTTTCTTATCTTATAAATTATTATTATATGGTTATTGCAAATCAAAAACTAAAAAAAAAAAAAAAAAAAAAATACATAACTAATTTAATACCAAAAAAAATTAATATTATGTATTTATATAAAATACAAATAAAAATTAATCAATCAATATTGATACCCCACCTTCACCTTAGATAGAGATCATTACATATTTTTATTTTTTTTTTTTTTTATTGTTATTCTCATTTCATATATATATATTTATTGTTATTTCTTTTTATAATATTAACTGTTTTTTTTTTTAAATATTTATAATAGATAATATTAATTAATTTTTTTTTTTTACAATTATATAAATTGTTATTAATAAAAAAAATTTTACATTTTTCATATATATATAGTATACGTTTTTTTTTTTTTTTTGTAATATTTTATTAAAAGTTCATACGATTTATTTTAAATTTCTATTTTTATTTAACATATTATTAAAAGTTTTATTTTTTGTTTTTTTTTTTGTGAAAAAATATTAATTAAAATTTAAAGAAAAATATATGTATGTATGTATATATAATCAAAAAAAAATTAAAAACAAATCTTTATTTTTTTATATATATATATATATTACTAATTATATTTGATCATTATTTTCATATTAATTTTATATTAATTTTCTTTTTTTAATTATATATATATATGTATTTTATGGCATTATTTTATATATATAAATTGTGTGTGCTTACCGCCAAACACACTGACTACATCTACAAAAAGAAAAAAAAAAAATAAAATATAAAAATTTATTAATAAAAAATAAACAACAAACAGCCACAAAATTAAAAAAAAAAAAAAATAGTAATAAAATTTATAAAAATATATTAGTAAAAATATATAGAAAACAAATTAAAATATATAAAATAAAATGAATATAATAATTAATATTATTTAATATTAAAAATTTATATTAAAATTTATATTATTATTAATATTAATTTTTAATTAATCACCCCAAAAAAAAAATTATTAATTTTGAATGTCATAAAATTCAAATAAAACAAAAACTAAAATAAAAATTTAGATAAAATGAAATTATATGTCATGTTTAATTTTTTATAAACACGTTAGTCTTTTTAACTACATTACATTTCATTTATTTATTAATTATTTATATATAAATGTTTAAAAGAAAAAAAAAAACTGTGCTTTGATTATACAATAAAATAAAATTTTGTGCAATTTTTATAAATAAAAATTAAAAAATAAAATACTTGTGTGTAATATAAAATTATAAATAAATATGTGCAAAATATATTATATATACTATACTATACTATACAAAATAAATAATTAATAAATAATTGAAATTATAATTTTTGAAGAAGAAAAACTGATATTTTCAATATATTGAGATGATCTTTTTCAAAATCGAAAGTAAGTTTTTTTAAACATTGCGCAGTAATACAATCTTATTTAATATAAAAAGTCATAAAATTGAAATATATTTTGTTATACTTATAAATTATCTGCCTCACTTTCTTTTTCTTATTTTTTAGGTTAATAAAATCAAATTATATAATAATTCAGTGATTTTTTTTTATATATAAACATTTTCAGGATTTTTTAATTTAAAATTTTATAAATTTTTATATAATCTTTTAAATCAATTTTAATAAATAATTGAAGGATTTAATATTTAAGTTCATACGTATATTTATGGTATATTATCAACAATAAATGGGATAATTTATTATCGTTTAAAAAGCAATAAATATTCTGCATTTAAGAAAAAAAAAAATTAATTTAGATACTTTAAAATACAAACATAATCGTAAATTATAACAGAGCATGTTATATATTTACTTGACATTTTTTATGAACTCAAATTCTCTTATCAAAATATGTATTACTAAATATTATTTGCATACATATTAAGTATGCATTTCATTTACTAATCAGTGTTAAACGGTCTAATCAGTGTATTAAATATTTCACATAATAAGAAAATTAAATTTTTCATAATGATATTTATATAAGTACATACATAGAATTAATAGGTACAATATATCATTTAAAATTACATGAAAATAAAAAAAAAATTTTTTTAAATTATTCGTTTATTTTACTTATTTATTTATTTAGTTTTTTTTTTTTTTTTGATTAATGTAAGTTATAATAAAAAATGGGACCGCATTTTATAACTTCAAATAAATGTAATAAAACCGCATAATTCTTATTTATTTTTTTTTTTTTTTTTATATTATTTTATGTCTTTATTATCACAATACAATTATTATTACCCAGAGTAATACAATTTATATGGATGCATTTTTAAAAGTGCATCGAAATATTGTCATGGTTGTCGGCATTTGACAATAAAAAAAGAAAGAAAAAACAGAAAACAACCGACTACAAGAATATAAAAAAAAAAAAAAATATTCTTATCTTCATCATTTTTTACCTCATCACCCATCATCATAACCTTATATAGAATTGTATATATTTATACATAATATCAAATTAGTTATGTATATGCTTTTTTTTTTTTCTTTTCAATTTTCTAGACATTATGTCTATATTTATTATAACCCATTATATTATAGGTACCCTTAATAATAACTAATAATACCAAAAAAAAAAAAAAAAAAACGAAACCTTTCAAACAATAATAACCAACAACAATAAAAAACAAAAATAACGTGTTATATGTATGTTAACATAATATTATAAAGAAAAAAAGAAAAACAAACAAAATATTATTTTAATAGGTCATAATCGTTTATACTATTGTAAATCGTCGCATAAATTCAAACGTCATTCATATGTCATTTATAATATTAAATATTAAACATATCCGTACATACATCCATACACATTTATATAATATTCGTAAAAGATGTGCATTATAACATTCTTTTTCTATACATACATTGTATACATGGTACTCGTATGCCACTATGTACATATACATATATATAACATTAATACATACTTATATATGTAATAAATATTTGAAATTATATGATTATGATGTTAAGATTTAGAGTGGTGATTATTAAAAAAAAAAAAAAAAGATTTTTTTTCTTTCTCTATATTGAAAATCATAATTCCATATAATTTCTTTCCATCACTTAATCGTGTTTACAACTCTACTAATATTATATTATTATGTTTTGTTTCCATTTCTTTGACAAAAAAAAAACAACAACAAAAACAAATATAATAAAAACTTTAAAAAAAAAAAAAACCTACACGTACATAAGTATCTAGATTGCAATAAAAAATGTATAAACATTTAAACAAATCTATGATACAGTCAAAAACATTAAAAAGTTTACGTTGTTTGTAGATATATATATATATATATACAAAGTGTCAGTACAATATTACGCTAACACCCAATTTAAATAGTTTAGAGAAATCAAAGTTCAATGGAAATTCGTTTACTTTTGTTTTAAATAATACCTTTTTTTTAATAAGGACCTATTGAAGCATCATTTTCATTAAATTCTTTAAAAAATATATTAAAATTACAGTTATTTTATCATATTCCTCACCATTTTAATAGAACAAAAATTTATAACTAACACTCAATTTCGTTCGCTAAAACCTTTATTACTTCTCTATTCCATTTTTGTTATTTTCTAGTATAAAATTTAGATTTTTTCTATTTGTATAAGAATTAATATTTTTTTTCCCTAAGCAAACCTAAAAATATGCAATTCATTTGAATCCTATTTGGCTCGTCGGATCCTCATCGTATATAATAACCTTGATTTATTTATTTTTTTTTTTTGTAACTCTGGCTTCTGTTTCACCTCTTTTTCTTTCCTCTCTAGCTTTCTCTTTTTTTAGTAACTCTTTTGATGTTTATGAAATATGAACGGGTTGGTTCTAGTAAATATAATGTGAATACAGGACAAATAAAAATTGTTTGCAAAAATGTTATTGTTTATTGTATTTATATTCATTATAATGTATTTTTATTTAATTAATCTGAGATTGTTTTGATGAAACATCACTATATATTTATCTAATACAAACATATAACTATAGTATTAAATAGCATTAAGGAACCGTTTAAAATTCAATACCTATATATTTTTTTAATTAAAATTTCAATAGGGTACTGCGGTAATCAATTATGAAATTTATTCACAGTTTATTGCAAAACAAAATGAGTTCATTGCAGTCAATATCCAGTCAGTTTTGATTTTGATTATTTCAATATATATAAAGGGGTACTCATCAACCCATTATAGAAACCCTCAGTTCTAATATTCATAATTATATGAATAAATCGAAAATGTAATTTTCTGCACATTCTAAAATGACAGTGACTGTACTTACCAACAAAAAATAAAAATGGTTAAAAAATTGGTTTAGCAATTGAACAAAAAAAAAATCATTCGTACGGTCGTATATACTTAAATACTTCATGTTTACATTAGGTGTAAGAAAAAAAAACAACAATAACAACAACAAACAATAAAAATAAGAATGAAAAAACAAATAAAAAATACCTAAAGGGAAAACAAATAATCTTTATAGTTAAATATTATAATTTTTAACACATATACATACATACAAACAATCATAAAGCCAAATTCTTTATTATAATCCTAACAAAACAAAATTTACTCAAGTTTCAAAAACAAAAAAAAATAAAAAATTTAACAAATGTTATAAAACCTTGAATACCTTCAAATTTCCGTTTAAAATTAAAAGAGTAAATGAAATAGAAAATTGAATGTTTGACTGATTGACTGATTGAAACGTCAACTTACAACCTGGCACACGAAAATGTATGTTTATTTCTACACATTAATGTCGTTTTGTATATATATACATATATGTATATGTTTGTATATGAATTGTATAATTATTGTACAGTATATACGAGTATATCATTATACAAAATAATAATATTAATAAATTTTTCCGCTTTAATACCGCTACATAAATAAAAAAAAAATATATAAATTAAACAGAGAGAGAAAGAAAAAAGAAACACAAAAAAAAAAAAAATTTAGGTGTGCAAACACAAAACAAACAAATCAAATGAAATTAAAAAAAAAAAAAAAAAAAACAAAAAAAAAACAAATTATAAACCTAATTTTGTCTCTCATTTTTTTCTTTTGAATTTATTATTCTTGAAATGTGGAAAATAACCGTCAATTATAGCTGCTAAAAATAAAATAAAATTATTATAATCTTTTATTTGTTTCTTTTTTTTTTTTTTTTTTATTAATTCAACATTAATTTTAAAATTGCTAACAAAGTTATAGGTATATTAAATCATTTTATTTGATTTTCACTTTTTTCTTTGAACTCGGCTCAGTAAATTTAATATTTCCACCATTTAATTGAGGGAATAACTGTTTTTTTTTAACTTTTTACATTTAAAATAGCTTTATTAATTTTCAAAAGAAAATATTGCAAGATTTCAATTCAAATAATTTTTAAAAAAAAATTTAAAATGTTTGGTTTTATTGTGATTCATAAAAAAAAAAAAAAATATTTGTAATTAAAGAATTTCATAATTTCAGCTGAATAATCGCACTTAAATAATCTATCTAAAATTATATAATCTATTAAGCGACTATAAGTGACTAAACTACATAATCTCTATAAAATTTATCAGAAACATCCGTAACTTTTAGAAATTTATATTACATATATAAATCACAAAACGATTTCCTATTAAGTCTATATCAGAAAATATTAATCCCAAAAATTTGGTTTTTATATTCAGAAAATTTTGTTCCAGTAAAATTTTTTGTCGATTTGTTGCTATTAATAATAACTTTGATTTTTACCACTATTCTTTATAAAAAAAATTTTTTAATTAAAATACATATCATATACCAAGTCCATACAATTATATTTTTAAAAACTGTAAAAACCCTATATGCATAATGAAGATCATAATTTTTTTCATTCATTCATTCTAATCTATCTTAAATATAGGTTTGGAAATTTTCAATATAATCACAACTTAAATTGTACTACTACTCCTCGTCTAAGAATATTTGTATAATACATAATCTTCTATAAAATTTTAAAATAAAATTTAAATATTTATTTATGTACTGATGTGTGGTTATCTGATATTATCATCAATCTGAGTAAAAACTACCTACGGTTTTAGGACATTGCAATTTATGCATGCATTTTTATTGTTTTTAAAAAAAAATTTCAAAATATTTTATGTTTTACACCCTGAGCGCACTGATAAATTGTCTTTAATTTTATACTGATAAATTGACATATAATAAACATTTTATTTTATAATTTAATCCGTAAATGTTTTAAAAATGTATTATTATTACAATCTTAAACTTATTTACTTATAGTTAAAATACAATAGTTTATTTATCAATAGAATTTTAAGCAAACATTTCTAATTGAATTAAAATTCAAAAATAAAAATATCATAATTAATATAAAAAATATTGGCAGCTGCATTTAATATCATTCATGCACAAGTAATTCATAAGTACAAAAAAAAAAAAAAACATTTTTAAAACTTAACAAAATTCTTCATAAGTTTAAAATTTTCTTAGAATTTTCATGTAAATTATAGATAATTGTCAATAATGTCACTAAAATGACGTCATATTTAGGCGTGAATGATATAATCTTATTTTTTTTTCTTCCCATAAAAATAAGAAAAAAAAAAACAGAAAACAAACGTCATCATTTATTCTATTTATTTTTCTTTCTTATATTTTAATTTATACCATAACATATAATTTTTTTTTTTTTTTTTTTTTTTGTTCTACACAAATTTAAATTCAGATTATTACGAAAATAATTAATTTAGATCAAAATATATTTAAACAAAAAAAAAAAAAAAAATGAAAATTTTGAAAAAATAAAATCATTTAATGTCAAAATTCATTCACAATTTTTTATTCACACACAGTTGAAAAACAAAACAATAAATATACCTATATATGTCAATAAAATAAATGCATACATACATAAGTATAGATTCATTAATTTATTTAAATTGTTTTGTTTTTCTTAAATTAAAAGTAAAAATTTATTTAATTAAAAAAAACAAAAAAAAAAAATCAATATAATTTTAAAACTTACCTATGTTGACGATAATTATCCTGACGTTTAAAATATTTTCCACATATTTCACATGAATATGTTATTTCAGGACTTTTATGAGTTCTCTCGTGTATCATTAAATTGTATGGTTTTGTAAATCTACGTTGACAAAATTTGCAAATGAATTCACATTTTGGTCGCATTTTGCGACGAAAATCTGACCTGCAGTCGTCATTATCAATTCTCATTACTGCGAACATTTTTCTTAAGCTTTTTTTTACACCTTCTCTTACTCCAACAAAACAAAAAAAAAAAAAAAAAAAAAAAAATTAATTCAAATTTAAAAACCCAAACTTTATATGTCTGTCTAGTTTTTTACTCTCTCTCAGAATTTGTTTTAGAGAGTTTTTTTTTTTTTTTCTCTTTTTTTAAGTTTATATTTATTTATTTATTTTTGTGTATTTTTTTTTTTTATTTTTCAAATTGAAGCTTTTTAACAGTTAAATTAACAGTGATAGGTTTTTTTTTTTATTTATTTTATTTTTTTATTATGTTCGTATACAAATGATAGCACAGTGCTTCACTATGATTTTAATAAAAAAAAAAAAAGAAATTTTTTTTTTTCTTTATATATTAAAAATGTTATGATTCACCAAAATGAAATGGATGAATTAAATGAAAATAAATTTTTCGTCTTAATTATTTGACAAAGATAAAGTTTATCTTGCTTTTCCTTTTTTTTTTTTTGTTTTTTAATTTAAATTTTAATGATAATTTTAAAATGACTTTATTTAAAAGATGAATTTTTTGTTTTAATTAATTTTATTATGTTGTTAAACTGCAAATACAAATAAAATAAACTCTGGAAAAAAAAAAAAAATTCAAAAATACTGAAAAGAAACAAAGAAAAAAAAAAATTTTTTTTTTAATAACAATATTATCATTTAGATTAAAATGAATAAAATAAATATATTTTAAAATAATAAGAAAAATGTATAAATAAAATATAAATAAATATGAGTTTAGGTATTATTATATACTCTTCTAAAATACCGACAATAGTTTCAAAGATTTATTTAATTTAATTATTTTATTGCTTATTTAATTAACAATAGAATAACAACTTAGTAATGCATTTACATATTTATTAAAAAAAAAATAAATATACAACTATGTATTAGTATTTAATTAAAAAATGTTTTTATAGTTTTTTGAAAGTATAATACAATTACCTATGTATGTATATATAACTTAAATTGTAAATGTTTTCTAAAGAACACCTATAATTTATATGACAGATAAATTGTATATGAAAAATACATAACGGATTTTTTTTTACATATTGTTACTCTTTTTTAACGTTTAAAAGTCAAATGTAAATAAATTAAGGAAATTTATAAAATGTCAATTTTAATTTTTAAACTTATTAATATTGAAATTTAAAATTCAGCCAATAGTGTAGTGGTTAAAACATCGGTCTTTAGATTAATCAGACCTCAACTGGATTATATAGATTAATAAAAAGAATTATATAGATTTTTCTTATAAAATATAATTAGTGTAATATTATATAAATAAAAAATTAAAAATATTTTTCTTGTATAAGATAACAGATGTCACTCAAACAAAAAAATTTGTATTTCATTAGCTTGCACAATATAGCTCCAGCTAAGTAATCAACGACTTAATGAAACTAATAATTGCAGAAACTGAAGCTTGATAAAAACTTTATTATTTGTTTAAAAAATTTTGGTCTGGGAGCGTGTCATATGCTTGTATTTCATTTGCCCGTAGTATCACTTGCCTGTATTTCTTGATCATTTCACTGTATTTCATTCTAAATTAGGAGAGATTTTAGAGTTGCATTCAAAAGCAGGGTTAATACGCTTTTTCAAGAATATTTATATATATATGTATATGTGAGATTCTGAATTAGGAGAAATTTTAGAGATGGATTCAAAAGCAGGATTAATACGCTTTTTCCAGAATATTTATATTCACATATATATATATATATATGTGAAAATCTGAATTAGGGGGGAATTCAGTGAATATTTTTGTATAATATGAAATACAGGCAAATGAAATACATAGTCAAAAGAAATACAGACTTGTGATACTAACTCTTTTTATCTCTAGGACAGAATAATTAAAAAGGGTTTGACAAATTCAATGTGACAAGGTGTAGAAATAAAAAAATGCAACATTTTCGTACGATTACAATTTGTTTTGTAAAAATTTATACTTATATAATGAATACAAAAAATTTTTATATACGTTCAATATCCCATCCATTAATTTAATCCATATATATGAATTTTTAAATCTATTTGCGATTAAAGGTACATATATATACATATATGCATATGTGCATATTTATTTTAACGTATACACATACCTACTATGAATTTACAGTTAAATTTTAACATTTACCATTTAAATTATGTATACCTAAATCATACTGTAGTATATATGGGTATATATATACATATATATGTATATATATATACTTTTTTGATAAGATAGATTTAATAATACTATAAGTCTATAAATAAAACTTTTATTTATTTTAAAAATCATATTGCACCTTTGAATTTCATTAACCTAATTATTCAAAAAAAAAAAAAAAAAACAAAAAAAAAAACACTTTTACTATCATAAAACCGTTAAAATGACAACTCCTTTTAAGGCAATGGAATCTAAATAAAAACTTATACCTATAATAATCTAATGAATATTAATCAGAAGTCAAATTTTAAAACCGAAAACTAATTACTTTTAACTTCATTATAGGAACACACAAGTTGTTTTTTTTTTATTTTATTTTCAAGTATAAATCACTAATACATATTTTTGTTTTTTTATGTTAATTATTCAACGAAGAAACAAAAAAAATAAAAGACGATCTAATCATTCAGCTAATGATCTCAATAAATTTTATCTCTATTCACAAGTTTGTATTAGAATTCTAATTTTTTTTTTTTTTTTTGTAAAAATATGAGTTCAAAATTGTCGCAAAAATATAAATAAGAAACAAAATTTAAAAAAAAAAAAAATTTCAATTTCAATAATAACCCAACTTAAAAAAATATGATGTCATTTAACTTTTAATTTCTTTTATGTATAGAGAAACAAAAAAAAAAAAAACAAAAAAACCATCCATCCACCCCATTGGGAATATATACATATATTGAATTAATAGTTCCAAGGTGGACTTCTTCTTAAAAAAAAAAAACAAAAAATGTCACAAAGGTAAAAATATGAAAACCAAAAGTAAAAACTAATAACAAAAAAAAAATAAATCGAATATTCAAACACCATAGGGTGCCAAATATTCTTTTGTCTCATATATTCAAAAAAAAAAAACAAAAAAAACCAAAATAAAATTAACGAATCTTATAGTTAAAATATTGAAATACCAAAAAAAAAACCTAAAAAAAAAAAAAACAAAAACCATCCCAAGATAAATAACCAAATTTATAATCAAATATAACCTATTTGTATATACAGATACATATACATACTTCATAAATAAATCTATAGTACAATAATATCTAATCTGGGCTATACCAGATAATTATTCATATAAACATCCAATCAATTGGGAATCTTTTTATGTTCAAATTATGTTTAGTATAAGTTTAAAAAATAATCATAAATATAGATTTAAAATTATAAGTAGTCTAAATTAAGAGTTACGATGTTTTAAATTTTTAATTATTTATATAGAAAAAAAAAAAAAGAAAAAACAAAAATAAACTTTTTATTTTTTTTTATTGTTATTAGACTTTTAATGATAAATAATTATAGTACTAATAACACCCTGATATATTTTACTGGTTTTTGATATTTTTTTGTTTTTTCTAATCGATTTTTTATTTATTTATTTTTTGGATTAAAGCAAAATTAACTGCTGATCCTATTCTGGATTTTATATACTTATTTAGACTTTATTTTAACATTTTTATTTTATTTATGCTAATTTAATGGCATAAAAATTGTTAAAATATGTATTTTATAACACAATATCGTAAAAAATTTGTAAAAAAAAACAAAGAAATAGAAATTTAAATACATAATATATACATTATGTATGTTCAATGTAAATTTTTATTTTATATAAATATATAAATATGTTATATTATGTAAATAATTAACATTTAGAACTGATTTGCATAATTGCTTAAAAACAAAAACATTATTTTTGATTACGTCTAACGGCAACAATATGTATATGTAACGGCAACAATAGTATTATGTAATAGAAAGTAGTTATTAATAGAATATATTAATAATTAATATTTTAGAACCGAAAGTATAATTATAGCTAAACAATCTCCAACTTAGAGAAACTATAACTTTTTTGGTTTTTTGTAAAAGTTGACGGATTATTTTTGAAATGGGTGTGACTTTTGATTTCAATAAAATGACAAAACAAATTAATAAGTACATATAATATATTAACTGTTCTAAACCCCACATCTCAATTAGCAAACCTTTTTCAAGCAAATAGTTACATATATAGAAGTTGTCAAAAAATATCTATTAAATATATGTATGATATTTAGGTGAGATATTGATTTAAAACACTTGTTTTGAATTAATGCGCAAGTGAAACCTAAAACAAAACAGAAATAATGATTCAAAGTTTGAGTTAGCGAATTTTAAATTACAATAAATAATTTACATATTATATGAATATAGTTCATATTGCATATAGCAAGTTAGACATATACACCAAAAAAAAAATGATAAACTATGGTCAAAAACAAATTTGATATTGCTACGTGGAACGCAAATGGCATACTTAATAAAATGACGGCACTAGAATTATTTTTAAAAGGTTAAAATATCGACGTGTGTCTACTATCAGAAACTCATATGACAAGACAGTCAGAGTTAAAGATATATATTAGGCTACACATGCTATAAAGCAGTACATCCAAGCAATCTACCGAGAGGAGACAGTGTAATTTCAGTAAAAAATACTATATTACACCACGAAGACTGTAATATACAAATTGATGAGTTTCAACTCTCAGTAATACAAATCAAGTCCCTTAAACAAAATCTTAATATTGATGCTTTATATTGCCCTCCTAAAGGCAATATTAAGAATCCTATGTTCAAAGATCTCCTAAACCTACGTGGGGATATAGGTTCGTTTTGGGAGGTGACTTTAACTCCAAACATTTCGACTGGGATTCTAGGTTAACCTCAACAAGAGGAAAAGAGCTAAGAAAAGGTATTAGAGAGTTTGGTTGTCATTTTCATTCAACGGGTAAATCAACTTATTGGCCTATATTATATTTGCTTTATACCAGCGATTTACCAGGATTAGATAATATAAGTGTAGCTACATTTCTTGACGATACTGCAATAATGGCAGTAGCATCCTATATTGACGAGGCTACAGATAAATTACAAAAAGCAAGCGATAAACTTTTTTTGTGGACCTAAAAATGGAAAATTAAGCTTAACGAACTTAAGTGTGTCCAAGTAAATTTTACTAATAAAATCGTACAAAATCCCCCAGCAGTAAAATTAAATGGAGTAGATATACCCCAAGAAAACAAGGCAAAATACCTAGGAATGACATTAGATGTCAAGCTGAGATGGAAAGAGCACGTCAAAAAGAAAAAAGTCGAATTAGAATCGAAATACAGACAAATGTATTGGCTTCTAGGTCGAAATTAAGCCTATTTGGTAGTACGGCATACAGCTATAGGGTTGCGCCAAACACACAAATATTCAGAGCACTCAAATTTTCCAAAATAAAATTTTACGTAACATGGTTTGTGCTCCTAGGTACGTACGAAATTTGGATTTACATAGGAATCTAAAAATACCTACTGTAAGCGAAGAAATAAAAAAATATGAACTAAAACACAAGACCCGCTTAGAAGAACACATAAATGTAGAAGCTTCAAAACTCCTACATTGTGGAAATGCCATTAGAAGACTTAATAGAACTATGCCACTAGATTTAGCGATAAACGCAGATCATCTTCACGGAGATCTGCAATTCCAGTAGATCTATAAGAGTTAACGGCCAAAATTAATGGCCAGTCTTTCAGATTAGTTTTAATATATTAAGACAGGGCTGGTGTGTTTAGTGAGTTAACGTCTCACATAACTGTGTTGCGTACAGTATCTTTCGATGATTCTCACTATCCTTATCCAAAGAAAAAAAAAATTATATGAATTAATTTTTGAATTTATGAATTTATTTTACTTTTATATGTTTTCTTGACCATTTGACATTTCTTCATACGTATTTACAAAAATAACAAAAAACAAAAAAAAATTACAATAAAACTTCAACTCAGAAACTATTTTTGTAATTTTTTATTTAATTTTCTGTCATATACTTGTTCTCCACGAAGTGTCAAATGACCTGGATCACATCATGAAGTGTTAACTGGAATTTGAAAAGTATAGTTGGAAAAAAATCATGCAATTTGAGTTATAGTTGCAATTGCAAATTGAGAAAATTTATATTTACTATTATATATTTTACTAATATGTTTAATTTAGTTTATTTATAAAGTATTTTTATTAGAAAATAATATAAAATACGTCAAAGTTATCGCGTGATATAACAAAATGCCTATGGTAAGGTATACTGTAACATCATTAATAAATTTAAAACAATGAAATTTACGCCTGCTTCTAAACATAAAGCTGAGATGAGAACTTTAATTAAAATTATTCAAGAAAATGGGAGAGTTACTATCCGAAATATTGCAAAAATATTATTAACATAAATTTATATTAAAATTACGACATTTGACATATTTTTTAATTTATTCTTAAATTTAAATTTCAAATTTTTTTTGCATCTATATATATACCTATATATATATATATATATACGTCCTATATATAGAAAAAAGTAATTCAGTAAACAAATATCTGATTTAAAATACAAATTATCCAGTTAACACTTATATTATATATAACTCCACTTTAAAATTGAAATATTTAAACGTTTTTATATTAATTTTTCCCACAAGTATTAATTTTTTTTTTTTCTTTTTTCTTTTTTTTTTTTTATGATATAACCGAAATAAATCTTAACTTATTTATTAATAATTTAATTTTTTATTTCTTTTTATTACAAATTTTGAATAAAAAATGAATTTTGTGGGTAATAAAAACATTAAAAAAAAAAAAAAAAAAAAAAACCTTATATTATATGACAGTGCTAACAAGATTCCATTTGTCTCCAGAAATGCCATAATAATTCTTGTTTTGTTGGACAATAATACATTTAATCCTGGATTATAACAAGAATTCATTTTTTTTTTTTTTTTTTTTTGTTGTTTTTCTTTAGTTGCAGGTTATTAAAAAACAATAACATAAACAAATATATATTTTAAATATTCTTTCAAAATACAAATATAAATTTGAAACGCCAGTGGCTATAAACTTTTGTCCCCGAAAAAAAAAAAAAAAACCGTAAATATTTTTATTAATAAGGCTGGTTAACTTAAAAAAAAAAACAAAAATAAGAAATTCACAAAAATTGTGCAAATAAATTTTGTAGTTTTTAAAAAAAAAAAAAAAAAATTTAAATTCCAGAAGAATTCAAAAAATCCTTCTCATATCTCCCAAAATTCCAAATTCATATTTTGCACAAAGGCCAGGTCACGAATTATAAAAATAAGGCAGTAAGAAAATTTAGAAAATAAAATTTGAGAGTTCCAAAAAGAAATCCAGCTGTGAAGTTAGTCATAATTATTTGGTTTTTAAGTTTTTGTTTTTTTTTTTCTTTAAAAATTTCTTGAATATTTTACTGTGACTTCGTCTTAAGTTATAAAAGGAATTAATTTTTTTTTTTTTTTTTTATGATTTTTAATTTAATTATAAAATATTGTATGTACAAGTTTATATCATTTAAATTTATTCAGTCAAAAAAAGTAATCAGGGAATGAAAAATATGGATTCATAATTATTGGCGCTTAAGCATATTGTGTTAAATTAAATCTAATTAAGATTTATAAGAAAAAAACAAAAAAATATGGTGTTTTCTTATATAGAATTTTTGTATTTTGTTTTTTTGTTTTTGTGAGTTTAGAATTTTTAATGAATTTTCTTTTTTTTTTGTTAAATGTTTTTATTTGTCAAATGACGTACAATTCTAAAATTTTTAAAATCGATATTGTGATTATTCAATACACCTGTATATATAAGATAGAAACCTTAAAATGCTTAATTGTAAAAATCATTGCAACAACATCTGATCATTTTGAATAATAAATCAAAGAGACAAGTGCCATTAACAACAATATGGAAAATTTATAACTTCTTCAAGTATATGATACTACAGGTTTGACTATAAAAAAAAATTCACCAAAAATAATAGGATGGGATGTCTTACATTTCTACTCAAAAAATTTTTAAATTAATTAGAAAAATACTTTTTCTCATATAATTGAAATTTGAAAGTTATTATAATTCCAACAAGGTTATGATTTTTTGCTTAAAAATTTTAAAAATAATTAATGAAATTTTTTTAGTATAATTTGCTTTCAATACTCCTAATTATAATATAGTCATTAACTATCATATTAATTTTGAATAAGTTCTTGTTATAATTACATATATGATTATACAAAATCACAAGATATAATAAATCCTATAACAACTATTTGAAAAACGTCAAATTACTAACGATTAGGTATATATATATATATGATTTGTACGAATGTTTTTTAAATGACAACGAATAATCATACAAAATCATATGATATCATATGATATTGCTAATGAGTAATGAACTATTATATACAGTTATGTGTGATTACAAATAAAACTATAGATAGATACTCAAAAAAGATTTTATACATATATATATACATATATATGTGTATATATATGCAGCTGTTAAAATTGTTTATAAACCCTTCCAAAAATAATACATAATTATGTATTATATACATACATATATGTAGTTATATTGTAATTTTAAAAAAAAAATATCACGTGTTGAGTATTTAACGGTTGAAAACAATTAATTAAAAGATGATTGGTTCAGTTTTATTAACTTCCCTTCAAAATATATCTATATCTATATTTAAATTAAATTATTTATAATCACTCCCATTACACAACAAATAATTTATTATATTATATATAATTTATGGTATAAAATTTTCTTTTGATTTTGTTTAAATATTAATTCAAAAAGCAAATCAAAAAGTAATCAATAATTCTTTCCCCTTCTTTTAAAGTACATTTTATTTATATCAATTTACGTGCACGTTCATAAATTCAATATACAATTCAATTTTAATTTAATGTTACCGCAAAATAAAAAAAAAAAAAAACCATTAGGGGAAATAAGTTTTTATTTTAACCTTCATTTTTTACTAGAAAAAAAAAAAAAATCTGAATAACTACATATTATTAATATTCTGTATACATATATAGAATCATTCTTAAAATGATTATATTAAGCAAAACTATACAATCTACAACCATCATAAAATCAAGAATCACGTAAATGTTAATAGGTCTTATTAGTAGCACTCATGTAATAATATCATATACATATATTGAATACAAATGAATTGATTGTTACTTTGACATATTATTATTGTGATTTGTGTGTGCGTGTTTACTGTCTACTTTTGTATAGCTACATAATTATTTATTAAATTTATTTACTTATATATTTTACAAATTTATTACAACAACAATAATCATCATTGACACCATTAACAGAATTTGAATTAAATTTTGATTATTGATTTTTTGAACTTACAACATCTACAACATCTACTTCATTTTTTTTTTAGTTTATTTTAGCCCCCCTCCAAATCAAAATTTTTCTCAGTTGCAATGAAATATGAAAATTTTAACCACATAAATATTATGTATACGTAAAAATTTTACTTATATGTACTTGTTTGTATATATATTATACAAATGTTAAAATAAACGAATGCGCAATACAGAAGCATAAGTAAAAATAACAACAACTATATTAACAAACCGATCATCACCATCATTATCATCATGCAACTATATAGCAGAAGTATAGCAGATGTATTTGGTTTTTTTGTATTTTTTGTTACTCTAGGCATTCATGGATGGATGGATAGACACGGTATATATTATTATGATGTGGTGATGATGGTGACTTTTGGTTATTCCTTCTTTTATCCGCATAAATGATGACTGATTTCTCTTTTCTGTTTTATAATACCATCTCTTTCTTTCATTTATTCATTTTCTCGTATGTTTGTTTTTGTCTTTTTCATGTTTATTAATTTTTTATTCCTTTCTTTTTCTCCTACATATAACAAAAAAATATTCTTTATTTTTGTTGGTATGATGTTGATGATGATGATGATGATGATGATAATGATGTAGATAATGATAATGATTTTAATGCTTTAAAAATAATAACAACAATAACAAAATAAACTAACAATAATGGCTTGTTTGCTACCAGTTTTACGCAATCTTATTGGAAGATAATTTTCATGTTTCTTATTTCTTATTTAGTTTTGTTTTTTTTTTTAATGTTTAATTCTTTGTGGTTTTCTGTTTCATTTTTTGTCTCTTTTTTTCCTTTGATATTAGTATTGCGCAGCACACACAATAATAATTTGTCTTGCCTATATACGTAGTTAAAATCGACCTTAACATAAAATATTATGCTTAGGATTGAAATATAAAAGTATATCTTTTATTATTAAGTGAAAAATTAGGAAAATTATTTTGGGTTAAAAAATGTATATGTAACCAATTGGGTTAATTAAACCTATTGTTTACAAATAAGGTCTAGTTAAAAAGTAAAATTTTCTTAAATGAAAAATATATAGTTAATAACATAGTGCTGCCTCATGGTGATATAATGATTGTGAGAATATAAAATATTATACTTAATATTACATGCATATTGATATATATATATATGTATATGTGCATATTTAAAATTTGACACTAATATTGGAATCACTTTAAAACCAACTTTTAACTAAATATAAAAAATAAAAAATTTTGAAATATACCTATATGTATTTCAGAACTCAAAAGACAAAATTAATACATATAACAGAGTTAACAGTTTTTTTTTTTTCAAATTTTAAAGAAATCTAACATGAACAAAATTCCAGCAGGAGGGTTAAAATAATTTACAGCTATAACCATACTGCGCACTGAATGCCTAAATTATATTCTGGTGTGTGAATTAAACAAAAGAACAATTTAAGATTTACTCATCAAAATGTTATATAGGCACTATAATAAAAACATAATAAACGAAAGCAAAAAACAAATTTTGAAGTAAACACCTAGGCAATTTCCAGCTGAGATTTCTAACAGAATTATATTTATTCAATTACCTGTGTAGGTACATCATGTTATAAGTCTTGTGTCCGAAAAAAAATGAAACAAAAGAAATAAGAAATTGTGTAACAAACAAACAAACTACATCATCTTGGGTGGGGTCTTAATATATAGAATTAAAAAAAGAATTTCAATTCAATTATTGTAAAGAATCGAGTCTTTGTTGTTTTTATTTTTCCCTTTTTTGTTTTTTTTTTTTTTGGCTATGAAAACCAATGCGTGTGGTTTTATGCTTTTTTTTTTTTTATTAAATTCACCAAAAAAATTTTTTTTTGAAATTAATTTTTATCTTTTTTGTTTTGTCTTTATTTTGTAAATATTTATAGTTTGGAAAAAAAAATAACACCAATTTCAATTTTTAATGCTTAGAATCTCAATACGTAAGGATTAAATCGGTGTTTTGCGTTTTTTTTTTTATTGTTTTTTATTTTAAATTCAAATTATATTGTATATTCAATATGCATAATATATTCTATATATACATATATTGTATATTCAAATGTTTGTTTGTGTATTTTATTATGTATTTAATTTAACGTGTGAACAGACTAAACAATCAGCCGCCGCCAAATAAGTGCGAGCTGTATATTTTGTATACAAAAATGTTATAATAATCATACATTTGATCGCGTCGTCGGTTCGTTCATACGCAAAAAAATTTTATTTTTCTATATACAAACATACATACATATATTCATATTATGTAAAAGGCGTGACAATGGGATTGAAGATTGAAAAATAAGCTACAAAAAAAAAATAATATGAACAATGACAATAACAAAAGATTAATCCCTTTGTTTTCTTTTTAAAGGGTGAAAAAAAAAAAAAAGAATACACCGTTCTATGTTGTGATGTTGCATTGCATTGCACTGCACCAGTGCTATGGTGTTTTGTTGTTTTCAAGAAAATGAAGCGGAATATACTTATAATCATTTTCTTTTAATAAAGCAATTATATTATTATGCAAAATTAAAAAAAAAAAAAATAAGCGTTTTATATTCCGTGACAAATTTTCTTTCTTTTTTTTTTTTTTGTTGGTCTTTTTAAATGCATTTTAATATAACATTCCAGAATTTTAAAATAAGAGAAAAAGATATCAAACTTAAAAAGAAGAAAATATACCTACCTATATGCAACAAGAACATTGAAAGTAACCAACAATGGCAACAATAATAATAATAATAATATAATGGACGAATGATTTTATAACTACTTTTAAGTTTACGAAAAAAAAAAAAGTAAAAATAAAATGAATAAATTTTATTTAAATTAGATCCTTTAAATTTTTGGTTCTTTTAAATGCAAATTTTCTTTTTTTATGTAAATTTGCAAATATGTAAGTGACTATTGTGTCGCAATTCGAAAAGACAAGAGATTTGATACCGCGATTTTCATGGGAAAAAAATAAATTATTTTTTTTTTTTTGCTAAATCTTTTCAAAATTTAAAACGTAAAAGATTTAACAAAAAAGTTAATACAAAATCTTAAAAACAAAAACAAAATTTTACGAATGTTTATAATATAACAATATAACATATATATATACCATAAATTTTAATAGTTTTAACATTGAAATTCGGCATTGAATTAATAGCTATTTAATTCTCATAAAATCGGTAAGTGCTCAAAAGTCAAAAGGTTACATTAAATGTAATACCTAATATTGTAAATGTTATTAAATTTTTTTATAAAATTTTACATTTATATAATCATTAAATTATATTTATATATAATAATATTTATATAATCGTTATTTCAAAAAATATGTGGAGTATTTTAATTTTTAACAATATACAATAAAAAGAATAGAATAACCGCGTATATATAAACATACCTATCTTTTAATAAATCTACTAGCCCTAACTAATAGTAGTCCTAATAATAGTAACTCATGATATGATATGCGATTAAAGGATTTTTCATATAATTAATTAACTTATAATAGTCATAACAATCCTATTAATATTTCAATTGTTCCTTTGCTTTTCCTAAATTTATAAATATAATCAAAAATGTTTTTCAAAAGATTTGTTATGACTATTATAGTTTTTGGGTTGAGACTTTGGTATATAATATACACAATCATATCGAAAACTTATCGAATATTCGTATGATGGCGAATGTCTATTATAGTTACGAGTATGGTATACTTGTGTAACATATTTATAACATATTTATGTAAACTTTCAAGCTTCGTTTTGATTTTTAAGAATATCTTTATTTTTTAAACATTAAAAATCGTATAAGTAATTATCTTTTCTATATGTATACAACATTTTGTTAATGTTATATAATTAGAAGTAATATTCGTATATTTTTCAATCATTATAAGTAATTGTAAGCTATATACAATAAAATATCTATAATATATACTTTATAAATTCCTAATAAAAACGTAATTTTTAACATAATATAATTTTCAAGTAGACGGCTCTTACCATCATATAGACCGATTTGTATCACTTTGCAAACCCTTCTTTAACATGTCTTTCTTAACAAAATCTCTAAACATAAAATGCAGTAACATGAGTCACGTCAGTTATTGACATCAAAATGGTAAAACCTTAAGTGAATCTTTTTTGTAGTAAGAATAGAATGGCCACTATACCATACTCAACCGATAAATCCACCTAGTAAAAATTTCTCAAACATTACATATACATAGTTTTATGTTTTATTATCATGAATACTGGCATATGCGCAATCAAAATTTAAGAACGTTTAATAACTATTTAATCTGTCATTTTGATTTATTTCGTTTAAATATAAATTTATAAATAATAATTTAATGTAAAATATTTTAATATATTGATCCAATAGTAATATGAATGTATATATAATAAATGCACATAATGATGATTAATGATTAATTAATGATATTCATATCAATGACTATATACATATCTTTTCATTTTAGTTCTAAGTAACACATCTTAACATATCTAAGTCAACATCTTATTTAATATCTTATCATTTAAAATAATTACAATAATTAATATCTAACATTTCATATCAAACTTTGATTGATTAATCTATAATTAATAAATAATACATCTGTACAGTCTCTATTTAATTGCAGTCAATTTATCTTTTAATTAAAATTTATTTATGTAATTTGATTTTAAAGTATCTATAGCTATAATTAAACTTTATAACAATTAATTTATTTTTTTATATAAGTACATAAATTAAAATATATACCTATATACAGTAGCTTTTTTAAATAATTAAATTAGTTTGTCAAAAGTTATATATATACATATGAATAATTAAGAATCATGACTTTAATTTAATTATCATTTAGTATATAATTAAAAAATGAATTGTAATTATAACACCATCAGCACTGAAATGTCAAAAATAATCTAACATATTTTAATTACCCTTACAGATTATAAATAATTTGAATATTATATAGTTTCAATTATATAAATTATAAGATTAACCATATAATAAAATAAGACTTAAATACATATTTTACCTACACACATATGTACTTACATATGCATATAGAATGAATGTATAGAAAAATGTTTATGATGACTTTCAAAAATATCCAACTGAAACTATACGCATATTCTAATTTTATAGTCTGACATAAATATGTGCAGTATATTAATATCTGTATGTACATATGTATATATAGTGTAAAATGTCATACCATAATTTGAAGTTTATTTTACTTACTCTAATAACATTGACACAAATTAACTATACAATATATAACCACAAAAACGCAATTAAAACTATGCAAAAAAATAATATATCCGTGTATATATATATATATATATATTTATGACATATATGTGCATATTACATACATACATATATGTATGTAAAATATGGAAAAACTTAATATCTATACATACATATTATTATAGGTTATTAAGTTCATTGAAGAAGAAATAATGATAAATTAAATTAAAAAAAAATAAATAAATAAATTGTAATTAAAATGTATGGAACAGAACTGATATTAAACTGAATTGAAATTATTTTTAAATTTAATCTTATTACTACACTATATATAACCTAACTTTTAATAACTTTTTAAGCAAATTAAAAATTTTAAAGTTCAAATGCGCAAGTACATTTCAAATTTATTATTTTCTATATGGTTTTAACCTTATAATTTTATTTAAAACTATTTAAACATATATATATATCTATACATTGTTTTAAATTCCTACGTGTTTCCACGTGTTTTGATTCTATATATATTATTATACATACATATATGTATGTATACTTAGTATAGATATACATAGTTGATATATTTCAAATTGGAAAAAAAAAGATTAACTGTCAATTCAAATTAATAATAAAATAAATCTAATAAAATAACTATATATATATACATATATACATATATGTACATTATGTGGTATGTAAGTGCCTACCTAATAAGTACACAATAATTTGAAACAAAGTTTTAAATAAATGTCAATTTACAAAAAGTGTCAAAACATATTTGATATCTATTAATATATCAGTATATGTAAATGTAAATTTGTCCATGACACTTTTCTACATCAATTAACAATTAATTATCAACAAACTAATAATACATTTTTTTTGTTTTTTTGTTAATATTAATTATATATACTTACTTGCAACAATTTTAAATTTAAACTCCAAATTCCACAATATAATTTTTCATTTTTAATGTTAATAAAAACTGTTAGTACCTATACATATATGTAGATACGAAAATAATTCCGATCGGTCACAATAATATATAAATGCCGTCAATATGTTCTTAATATAAAAATATTTTTGTATGATGCAAAATCAAAAAAAAAAAAAACAATGCAAAAATACTATCGTTAATAACCATTCAATCAATATGAGGAAAAATTAAAAATACACATGGCGACGGCTAAACCACAATAAAAAAAAAATTTTTTTTTCTGTTTTTAGTTTTTCTACCTTTTCTTTTTCTTTTTTTTTTTTGCTTTGTATTTTTTATATTCTGTATAGGTACATGTTATCTCAAACTAAACATGTTTTCCTTCACCAATTAGTTTTTATTATTATTTTAAATACAAGTTTATGTGATATTGTAAAGTTTTAAATTATGACGACACTCGATGTTTAAATTTACAAAAAAAAAAATTAAAAAAATTTTTTTTTTTTTAACTTATAGAACAAAAACAAAACATAAATAAAGTGCAAATATTGATTGTGATATTATTTAAATGTTAAATTGTGTTGCGCTATTATATAGCTTATGTTGCGCAATATATTAACGTTCTGGTTATATTGTATTGATGACTCAAATTATTCAAGTGCAAAAATAAAAATAATAAATAATGAAATGAAAAACTTTTTTAAAAAGCCCCTGAACTCACGACAAAACCGCAATATCATAAAAAGTCAAAGCGTACATATAGGTATGTATCTGTACATATATTCTATATGCTTGTTTTTTAATAACTATTAATTATAAAAAAAAAAAAAATTAATTATCTCTTCTTTTTCAAATCTTTAAAAATTCTTCTCTTTGCAATAAAGAAAATCATTAGACTTATTTCTATTTTAAAATTTTACTTTAAAAACTAAGTAATTTATTTTTTTTTTTTTTTTTTTTTACATATACAGTGTACAACATTACAGTACCTCACTTCACAGTAAACTACTATTATTTCTCAGTTAAAAAACGATAGTAACGTGGTTGACTGGTGTGGTGTTTCATTTTTTTTTTTCGTTTTTCCTTTTTGTTATTATTTTCATTTATTTATTTTTTTTTTTTCTTGTATTATTTTATTTTTATTTTAAAATAAACAAAAAATTCTGAAGCTTGAAGAAAAATAACAACAAAGGAACAAACAAAAAAAAAAAAAAAATTTATAAAAAAAAAGCCACAGTCCAATCAAATTAACAAGTTGCACTAACACATTTGCAAAAAAACAAAAAACAAAAAAAAATCAACTAAATGTAAATATAAAATACAAATGAAATTGCTGCCTTATTTACGTACAATATAATATGTATAATAAATGTTGTATTACAAAATTAAAAAATATAGAATGTGTAGATAGATACTCATTTAATTTTTAATTTAATCAAAAAAAAAAAAACGTATAGGTACGTTTGTAATTTGGTAGGTAAGTAAAAATAAAGTAAAACGTAAAGCATAAAAAATAATATATGTATAACTATAAGAGTAACAATAAATTATTTACTCTTCTATTTATAAATATGTAGGTACTATTATATTCCAATCAATTTTTTTTTTTTTTTGTTTTGCAGACAATTTATTTTTGCCTTTTGCATAATTTTCTATATTCATATATATTCAACTATACATACATAACTGAGTTTCATAACAGTTTATACAATCTAAAACGATCAATTTATAATAACATCAACTATCTACCTACTGAAATAATTTAACCTATTATAGACAGTTATAAAGCATGTAAAAAATAAACCAATTTTATTTATTTAAATGGTCTTACAAAAAACAAAAAAAAAAACAAAAATATAAATGAAAATTATTACATTCGTTAGTTGTTATTTTAAAACTAAATTTAATATTTTCTCAATATTAACATAACATTTTACATTACAGAATAGTGAAGAATTTTATAACAGAATAAAATTTTCTCAATAAAATAATTTGTAAAATAAAAATAACATTTTCATATAGTATATGTTTGTTTGTTTGTTTGTATTAAAGAAAAAAAAAGGGCGGTGCTCAATACCAGTAGTAGTTTGAAAAAAAAAAAAATGTATATAAAACTGTTAAAAAAAAAAATAACATGACATTTCATTTTCTATTTTGTGTTGTATTTCTCTTTAAAGTATTTTCTTATAATTTTTTTCTTCTTCACATTTTTTATTAAAGAATGTCATGAGTTTATTTTTTTTTTTTTTAACTCGGTTACTTTTTTTTATTCTACCAATAAGAATTCTTATTACGATCATTTTTCTTTTTTTCTTTTTACTTTATAAATTCCTTACAAAACTGTTTTACAGATCTTAATGTATTGTTGTTAAAACTGATACGTTAAATAAAGTAGCCGTACGTTGTATAAATGTGTAATACAGTGGCATTCTTTTTTTTTTTATAATATTTACAATTACATTGAAAATGCGAAGGCAAAAAAAAAAAAAACACCAGTAGCAAATCAAAATTATTTTATAAAAAATATTTAAAGTGCAATTTATTAGTAAATATGGTGGGATTTTGTTTTTTAATGAAGGAGAGAGATGTTTTTTTGTTTTTTATTGGAATTAATGAAAAATGGCGCTCATTTTTTTATAAGATTATAAAGGATTTTTAGGAGGAGATTTAATTATGTTTTTAATTTTTCGGAGTTAGAATTGTATATAGGTATAGGTACCTAATTAAAATGTAGGGTTTCTATATTATGTACCTATATTTGTTTATTTATTAAAATTTAATAAGAAAATAATCATTCATACCTAAATTAAAAAATTTTAAAAAAATTCAGATTATTTATATTTAAAATTTAACTTAAAATAAAATAAATACATATATTGAAAACATATTTTTAGCGTGTGACTGTTATAGGATAGTATGTAGTGTAAAAATTCAATTAGCAACTCTTTTTCGTTAAAGAGAAATAGGTTGGTATAGATTCAGATGGAGGAAAGAAATTGGCTCAACAAATACGGAAAAAAAAATATTCTCCAATTTCCATTTATTTTACATTTTATATATTTAAATCTATTAGTTTTAATAGCTTATTTTTTTTTAAAAAATAAAAGGAGTAAATCATTAAAAAAATAAATTAACATTCATATCTTGAAAACCTAACAAGTAATAACCATATTCGTATTATTTAAAAAAAAAACTGTCAATTAAACAAATTATTGAAAGGCTATTTAACAGATTTTTAGTCAGTTGACAATTAAATAAGAATTTATTAAATCAGACTAAGACAGAATTCATCAAATCAAACTTTTTTCTTTAATTATAAATAAATACAATATGTTTTAACATTTAATTCTTTTTTATAATTTTTTTGGTATTTAATAAAATACAAAAATGCTTTATAATTTAACTTCTGTTTTTAGAATTTAATAAATAAAAACAAACAAAAAAATAAAGATGTCATGTTTTTTTTTAAATTTATTATTTAAAAATAAAATGAAATATATTAAAATTATATTTCAAAGGTAAAAGAAATTTATTAATTTTCCTTATTAAGAGACATCACACCAACCAATACAATATTTTTTCATATATATGGTATAGTATAAATTATAATATATATATAGGTACCAAATAGTCACATTGAAAAATAAAGATATCAAATATCCCTATAATAAATTAAACAGAATATACATATATATATATATATTAATATATAGAAAAAAAAAAAAAAAAACTCCATAATTCCATAAATTTGTGCAAAGTAGTAGAATGTCATTTCTATTTAATTAATTTTATTTTTATATGTTACCTATAGCTTGTATTTATCATTGTTTGGAATTCATATAAAAAAGTTTTTTAACACTTTAAACTGAATATCTTTCATATATATGAAAGGTGTACAAATAAGTGTCATGTTTAAAACTTCAATAGACAATACCTAAACTATTATATATATATATTAATAAATATGTATATTGTGCACTATATAGAATAGATGATGATTATCACATATCGCGTAATATTACTATTTATTGGATCAATATTTTAACACCTACTTAACAATTTATGTGGGTAGTTATATGATAACTGTTTTTACAGCGATGACAAAAAAAAAAAAACAAACTCAACGATGGAATTTCAAATTTATAAATATATATGTATATGTATATTTTCATTATATTATAGTTAAATAAAGAATTGAAAAAAAAATATATATATAGTTATATTTATTGATTTATAACGAAAATAAATTTTATTATATTGACGCAATATAATTTTTGGTAGCTGATTTGGTAAACACATTTTCTCTATATACGTACTCATTTTTTAATAAAAAAAAAAAATTTTTTTTTTTTTATGAGTGAGTCCTTATACTATATATACAAATTGGCATTTGCCAATATAAAACTTAGATAGTTAAATCAAAAGTATATATTGAGAATACCATATCCAAATGATGAAAAGTTGAAATACGCGAGTATAAATTACGCAATTATAATTAAAAAAAAATATTATAAAGTTGATAAATAAATTAATATAAATAAATATTAATTAAATTATATAATATTAATATCGTTTATATTAATTTTTAATAATATTATATACATATATTAACATTTTAAGATTTGGAAATTTATTTTTATGAAATAAATTTAAGAAATTTATTTGAAAAAATTATCTTGAACATGAAAATAAGAGATCTGTTATTGTAAGAGTCCTTAATAATTATTTCATTAATTTATCTTTTAAGTATTATTTTTTTTTTTTTATTAATGTATATAATTACTAAAATTATACATTTAGCCTTTTTTAGATATATCTATATCTTTATAGTAAAAATAATTTTTAAATTTCGTATTATATATATATATATATATATATACTTTGTCCTTTTACTGTATAAACATTTTCCTTATATTTCTGTTGCGCTATATTAATAGGTATACATTCCATAATCTCGTTTGGAAATTTTGTTCAATGAAAATCAAATCCTATAGTTTCATATAATCTTGAAATATTTGTAAAAATTGAATATATCATCAAGAATACTACATTCAAAAGAAAAAAAGTACAAATTTACAAATAGGATTAGTTTACAAGTCGTTTTAAATATATGTATCTAATATAGTATAAAATAAGTATTAATAAAAAAATGTATACGTATTAATAAAAACATTCATATATAAGTTATAAAAAATTTATATAATTCTGAGCCAGATATGTGCACCTATATAAGAGCATATTGCTTTCCCGAAGATGAACTGTCAACAATAAATTCTATATACAAATCTTTACTTTCTTAAAGGCAGTAGGGCTGACAGAAGTATATTATAAGTAGAGGGAAGATTTACAATACGTGTAGTAACAGGAGGAGCACAATAGATCTACATCAAAAGATTGCAGTGTCATTTATACCTCATAAATAAATCTAATCTAATCTAACATTCATATAACTCTTCTTATGTTGTATATCTTGTATATACTTAAGAGGATAACATTAATATATTATAGTTTATAATTATTTATTATTGAATTATCTAAGGTTTATTAATAGTGCATACTCTACAAGACTTATTAATTTTGTGTTAATTATATTATATAAAATTTTACTACTATATTTGTTTTAAAATAATTTTTTAATTTATACAATTTATAAGTGTAATAAATTGAATTTATTGATATATAATAAAATTTAAAATTATCATAGTAATTATAAAAAATAATATTACTTACCATTAATATATTCTTATAATATATAGAAAACTTCTTAAATTTCAATATGAATTCTTTAAAATTTATTATTGAAACCCAGTAGCAAATTTAAAAATTCATTTATTATTTTTATATATATATATATTTTATATTATATATATATATATATATATTTATATAGATTAATATAAATTAATATGTAAATTAATTCAAAATATATATATATTAAATGTATTTTATATATATATATATATTTTTTTGTATTTTCTTTATACTCTTTCGAATTAATTAAAACCGTGAAATATTCTTCTTTTTGTTTGTGTTCCAATAAATTTTTATTTTAATTAATTAATTAATAGAAAATTTATTAATGATTTATATTTTTTTTTTTTTTGTTTTTTTTTTTCGATTTTTAATATGAAATATTTATGTAAATTTTAATTAAAAAAAAAAAAAAAATTTATTTAAGAATGAATGAACGTCTATATATGTATAACTTTCAATTTCAACCAGATTTGATTTGTTTTTTATTGATTTGTTTGTTTTATTAATTAATTTATTTATTTTATTTTTTTTATTTTTTGACTATATAAATAAATTTTGTCTATTCATTTAATAAATAAATCAATTAATTTTAATCTTATTTAGAAAAATGTTTTTTTTTATAATTTTATAATCATATAGAAATCGAATTTTTAATTGATTTAAGTGTTAATATACTAATATTAATTATATATAAAAATGAAATATTGTCACAAAATATATATTAATTATATATATCATTAATATGCGTTCAAATATCTTATGTAAGTTTATTTTAAATTTATTCAATTAATTTTAATATTTCTGAATTCTATATATATTTTTATATATATGTTATATATATAGAAAAAAAAAATTATACCATAGAATTAATATAATTATTTAATTGTTTTTTATTAAGAAAAATTAATAATTGTTAAATAATTATTTTTTTTTATATTATTATATATTATTTATTTCATTGAGAATTTTTTTTAAAATAAATTTTTTAAACTTCAATAAAATTGAATAATAACCAAATATAAAATCAAAACAAAAAAAAAAACAAATTTTTTTTTTCCACTTCCGAACGCTTCCGTGCGCAGCGATCAACTGTTCACAAGATCAGTAGTACGTACCTAAAGTTGAGAAGCCAGCAGTTAACTTGGATACATCATAAAGGAAAAAAAAATATATATATAAAATAAAAATGAATTTTTTTTCATAATAAAAAAAAATAAAAAATACACTATATATAAAAAAAAAAAAATAAGTCAGAGCGAAATAAGCAGCATATAAAAAAATATAATATATATAACAAAAATAACACAGGAAAAAAAAACATAACAATATAAACTAAAACTGCAACAAGGCGGTATACAACAAGTCACTCTCTATACAACAATTTAACAGCTGAACAAGAGTTATATGTAAAGAAAAAAAAAAAGAAAAACATTTAAAAACCAGAACAAAAAAAAAATATTGGGTATCGTATCTATCAGTTCAGTACAATTTCATCGCGGTCGTCGTATTATTATTATATTATTATTATTATTGTAGTTCGCTCTGCTCTGTCTCATTCTTATTTCTTATTTTTTCTTTCTGATTTGGTTAACTGACTTTAACACTGTTATAATATTAATATTTATATATATACATATGCATATATATATACATTTTTTTTTTTTAATTTAATATCTTTCGGTATTTTTTCTTCTTGTTTTTTTCTTATTTCATTCATATACGATTTTTCATTTCTCAACTATATAAATATCTTAAATTATAATTTTCTGTGTTCATCGTCATTTCTCATAAATGATCACTTTTTGTAAATGTTACTGTTATTGTTGTTGCTATATAGTTGAGTTCTCATTTCTCACTAATAGCAGTGATGATTCAGAATCAAATTCAACCAACAACAGTAATAAGAATATATGAAAAAAAAAAAGAACAGCAACAACAAAAATGACAACACTTAAAAAATTATATACAGGTAAGTATATGTGTAATAATAAAATAACAGTAAGATAAAAAAAAAAAATTAAAAAAAAGGGTCTACAAATTTGAACTAAAAGAAATATTAACTAGTAACAGAAATTAAAACTTTAGTACAACACTTACAAGTATAATACAGTAACTTTTATTTATATGAATTATATATAATCTACTTTATTTATATTAATTTTAATACATGGTACCTATATATATGTATATATATATATATAGTATATATATGTATATTCAAATGAACCGAAGTTATTTATATTAATTTATGAAATTGACCTGAGTGTTTTGTATACCTTTTAACTGAAGACATGTCTGGTATATCTTTTAACTTTATTTAAATCTAAAAAAAACAATTAGGGATAACATTACAATTACCCATTACTTACTTTTATATCTTAAAATTTATTAATATAACATAACATAACATTTTATTTAAACAAATAACTATATGTATATTAATATGTTAACTAGCAACCAACAGATATTATTTTCTATACTTATAAATTTGGAATAAATGTTAACAGTTTTAAAACATTTACATATAATATTTATAACATGTTCAGTAATATAATAAAATATCTATGTTATATATTTATATATGTACATATTATTATAATAAAATTTGACAAATAATTCTTATTTTTATGATTACTTATATAATTTTTTTAGGTTTTTTTTTTTTATTAAGATTTTTGAATAAATAACATAAAAGTTATATTTAATTTATATTAATCATTGTTATATAACAGTTATGTAAATTATATATTTAGTATCCATATATTAACAGCACCGATCATTAACATTAACACAATATGCATTTAAATTTTTAATGAAATGATGATTTATAATCATTTACATATGTATATACATAGTTTTTAATCTTAAGATACTTACACACTATTAAAGAAATGTTAGTATGAAATTTATTATAACAGATTCTGTTATATCGTCTATTGTATATTTTTTTGAATAATTATGAATTATGTTAAATTATAACATTATTTGATTTACATGTTATTTTTATAAAGAAAAAAAAATAAAAAATCAAAAGGTTAATTTGCTACTAGGCTTACGCACGTTCATTCATTAAATGAATGAACATATTTTTTTACTTTTATTATACATATTTTAAATACGTATATATATATACATATGAAAGTACATATAGATATATGTATATATTGGATCACAAATTTTACAGTATGTTATTACAGAATTTTACAATAAAAATAATAAAAAAGTAACTTAAGAATGAAAAAGAAAATGTAAATATGTATTTATACATTTATGTATAAATGTGTATATATTTATGTAGAAATATATGTCTACCTACCTATATAACTTTTAGTTTACTCTATATATTTATTATTATTTCATTTATAAATATATATGCCTGAGTTTATTTGAATTTTTGTTTTTCTTTTGTTATTTGCTTTCGGAAATGTTAAAGATAAAATTTTAAAAGTTTTCAAGAAAAAATAAAAATAAAATAAAACCTAAGTAAATAAAGAAAATAATAGAAATGTAAAATAAAATAGATAGGTGCAATAGGAAAACACAAAAAAAAATGTATATATAAATAAATATACATAAGAGAGAAATAAAAAAAAATTCAAAATTTAAATAAGAAACTGGGCGTTACCATTTTTTTTTAAATTTAATTTACTTTAGGACTTTTTCAGTATCTTTTAGAAAAAAAAAATCAAACATTATTAAAAAGTTACCGCATAGGTACCTACATTGTATACCTATATGTACAATATACATATAATAGATATAACAATTTTTATATCACAAAATAATTTTTTATATACATAGGAACATCAGAAAATGAAAATATAAAATTTAAACATTAAAATTTATAAAAGATAAATGTTTAAAGTTTAAAATATAAACATATCAGATCCATAGGTATACGTGCTATCATAATTAAACTCTGTTCATTTATTTTTGTATACAAATAACACCATAACATACAATTAAAAAATTACTCAGCTTCTAAAAATTATATATAATTTATTTTTTGTTAATTTAATGGTATATACATTTGCGTCTGTCTGGCAAAAGTTTAATCAGTCTTTAGGGATAATAGTCGAATATTATCACAGTACACTGTTAATTATAATGTGAAACTAAACTATTTCAAAACCTTTCAAATAGATATAGGTATTGTATGTATACATTATTAAATTTATTTTGCAAAGTGCATTTATTTTATAATGATTATACAATCAAAAGAAATCAACTTGTAATATAACATACATATATTTGCTTTTATAAATATATAAAACTATTAAAGAACAAAATAATGTTAAATTAAAACCAAAAATAATATTTTATTTCATTCATACCTACCTATACCTAACATATTTAAAGTTAAACAAAAACCATTTAAATTATGTATATGTACTCCAATTACTTACATAGGTATTACCTACATTTCATTCATTTGTGTTTTTTATTTTTTTTTTTTTTTTGTGAAACATCAATAGTAAGTAGAGTTCAACATTACTGTGCACTTAATTCGACCAATCCAAATTATTTTTTTTCTGTACACTTCATACTCCCAATAATAATTTAAATCTCATTCATTTAATTTATACCAACCAATACATATTATCCAATACTTACCATTTACCAATCTAATTCTAAAAAGATACAAGTAAATAACCAACCTGAATTACTTATTTGTCAAACCCTAAAAAATCCTACATAATAAAAAGCAGAATGATAAAAACAACAAAAATAACAGCTCCCCAATTGGATGTATTACAGAAGCCACATTCTATTACGATCACTTTTTTCTTTTCTTTTTTTAATTCTTTTTTTATTTTTAATGCAGTATTTTCACAAATACATTAATAAAAAAATAAAAGAAAAATAAGATTTAATAAATAAAATAAAATAAATCGCAATTCTAACACTATGAAATCATTTGAAAGAAAATAAAATCAAAAATATATAAGAAAACAGAATTTAAAAATTGAAATAAAAAAAAAAAAAAAAACAAAAGTTCCAACACTGCTTCTAGTGTTAAAAAAAACAACAACAAGAAAACAAAAATAAAAACGAAGAAAAAAAAACACAAAGTTAAGAGAAAAAATATATCAAAATGCAATGCAATACAGTAGCTGTTATAGTTTCCTCTCCTTCTTTTTCTTTTTCTTGTTTTTTTTCTTTTTTTGTTTTTTATAACAGAACAGCAACAGAATAATATGTCCATGTCCATTATAATATAACTGATAGCATACATGTATTTCTGTATACCTACTGAAATGGAGTCATAAATACATACAAAAATTCCATAAATTGATATACAATGTTTTGTGTTTTATATTTACTAAATTCTCATATAAATAAAAATTAAAGTAAAGAAAAAAAACAAAAACAAATAAAACTGTTAATTTATATTACTCTGTTCTGTTATGTTAGTTTATCTGTACTATATGGAGAATGAGGGATAAAAAAAATATGAGACATAATGAGAGTTAAATTTTGTTTTAACTTATTAATTACTAAATAAATTACTGTCATAATTGTAAAAATTTTCTCACAACTAAATTTAAATTAAAAAAAATATACATACATAATATAATAAGTACATATGTATATTAAAATTAAAAATAAACATTTAAGGTTAAGAAAAATTCTAGATTTATTCATATTTCAATTTTAAAATAAAATTTATCTAACTTTTAATTTATTTTTAAAATATTCATTTTTTTTTTTTTAAATTAATATGTTAATATGTAATATAAAAATGTTGAGTAGTTATATACTATAAATAAAACGATGTATATACCTAATAACATATGTATGTGCATATTAACATACCTATCTTTAGTTAGGCAATAGGCTATACTTGACAGCATTTAGTATTGCATTTTTTTTTTGTACTACATATCTAAATACATACATACATATAAATTTATGGATGTATAAATTCCGCAAAAATTCTCAAATAAAATTTAACAGAAAAATAAAAATAATAATAAGCAAAGAGTTGGAAAATTTGCTCCACCCAAGATATAAATATTTTTTTCTTAATAAATTTAAAAAAAAAAAAGCAAAAACTAAAAAGAAAACTTTATTTTAAGTTTTATTTAATAAAATAATAATATATATTATATACATACATAGATACATATACATTTATATATAAAATAAACTGAAGAAAATTATTTATAAATTATAAATAAGTAAATAACATTTTTTTTTTAAAGAGATATAAAATGGCCCCACCTACTCCACCTTACATATTATTAAAGTTTGTTTAACATTTTTTCCTTTTAGTAACATACTGTATTAATTTATTTTTAAATTCATAAGAATTTCACCAATACATGTTCTATAATATAATTCTTGTGACAATATCATTCATTTCATTACTTACTTTATAAATTATATATACATGAAAATGTCAAACACATGCATTAGTATGTGTATGTAATTTTTTTTTTTTTTCTGGATCGTATCGTATATTCTAAAAAACCACAATTTTTCTCTTTTTGTTATTTTTTAAACTAAAAAAAAAAAAAATGGCTACCCATATTACGCACAAAAAAAAATAAACGAATTTATTTTAAAAGGTTTTCATGTTAAATTAAGCGATAACACGACATTTTTGTTTTTCTTAGAAAAAAAATTAAATTTGGGTGATTTTATTTTGTTTTCCATTATAAAATATTAGTTTTAATAATTTTTTTTTTTTGAAAATTATTAATTAAATATTTTTAAGGGGTATAACAATTATTACAGATAAGTTATGTATATATATAAGGAGATTTGTTTTCTTAAAAGAAATTTATATAAAAAATTACTACATTTTTTGATTACCTATTACTATATACATAATACATAGGTATTAGAATTATTATTGACTATATTTTTTATACTTTAAATAAATCTATCTGCACCTATATATACATGTATGTATTGCATATTAGGTACGTGAGTTGCTTTCAATTGAATAAAATCTCCAAATTTTATTTGGCAATATTTTAAATAAATATATATGAGCAAAAAAGAGGTTAACTCCTGAACCTAACTATATTTAGAACTTTCAATATACAATACTTATCCCTATACTATAAATAAAAAGTGCATAAACATTTGTTCATTATAACTATACATAACATAATATATATGTTCATATATATAAGTAGGTATACGTATACCAATATCTCATTATAAATTTAATTTTAATTTTAAAAGCGAATTTTTAACATTTCTTACCGATATTGAAAAGCTATCATATTTTTTAAAAAATTATTCGATATACATATATTATAGGGTATCATTCGGCTAACATATTTGTAACTGTCTAAAATTTCAACCGAAATGATGTGATTCATTAATATATAGGAGAAATGAAAATATGTCAAATATGACAATTGTCAAAAGTATATATTAAATTATTTCAATTATCGATTTTTTTTTTCGCTCTAGAATATAGAACAGCAAATTCTAATGTTTTTTTTAAATATTTATGTTTTTATATATGAACAAAAAAAAAATCATTCAAAATCAGATAACAGAAACCACAAAAAAATAATTTCTTCATCTCATTGATTTCCTGTAAGAAAAAAGAAAAAAATATTTTTGAAAATTCATTCATTTAGTTTGACTTTAAAAAAAAAAAAAAGAAAAAAAAAAGAAGTTAATTTATAACATTCAATTTCATATTATGTTATCACATTTTTTCAGGTACATACTTTTTTTTTTATAGAATTTAAAAGAAAAAAAATTTTTTTTTTTTTCCTTTTCACCTTTAAAATATGATCACTAATAGATGTAGATAATGGCGATAACAAACATTATGAAATATCATTAAATCATATCTATAATTTATAATATTTTGTGTGTTTAAAAAGTATATTTATTTGTTAGTAAAAATTGTTGTTATAGATTCATTGCTTCTATATATAGGTGTGTATTCCAAAAGACCGAATGATAAATTATTTATTTTTCTATATATACTTTATATAGGATTGAATATATTTGTGTAAATATAAATACATAATATTGGTATATGTATTCCTATAAAATATATATATATATAAATAAAAATTTATATTTCTATTTATTTATTTGAATTAATGCGGCATCTCTCTTTTTTTTGGTTTATTATACTTATGTCGTTTGTCGTTTGTTATATTCACTTTATATTTACCGAAACAATAAAATTAAAATATTTTTATAAGATAAGAAAAATTATTTTAAAAAAGTAGACATTTTTTTTTTTTTTTATAAATTTTTTATTTATATAAAAAATATTATTCAAAATGGTAAATTATATATAGGTATACGCACCGAATATATATAGCTAAATGATTAAATTTAAAATACGATTTTATATGATTCTATACAAAATATATTGGGGAAAAAAGAGATTTTTAATTCTTTTATTATTTGGTTTTTAGCCTTTTAGAAATTTAGATATAATCAATTAATGATGAAAATGTAGAACGCGATTGTGTAGAATGTAGAACGAACATGATTGTAGAACGTGCGTAGATCTTTAAAATATGGTAAAACAACCTAAGCCGCTCTAGGGGTAGTATGCGATTTTTAGTTATTATCCGCGTTTCTTCGTAGTCAAAATAATACAATAGGTCCTGTTACTGTAAAGCCGCGGTATAATGGATTAGGAATAGGAAAAGAAAAAGTATAGGAAATGTTGTTTTTAAAGTGTGAGAGAATTTTTTGAAAAGATTAGAAGCTATATATTAAATGACGGCGATGACTTATGATAGATGTTAAGTCTTTTGTAATTTCAAAGTCATTAATAATCTTGATAATCTGTTTTTTGTAATTTGTCTTGTGATGAAAACTGGGCGTACCAGTAAAAATATAAGAGTAGTACACATTGTTGAAACCCTATTTAATATAATATTTCGTACGGTATTTTTAAAATTTGAAAATATCTCATCGCCCCACAAAAATTTTCCATTTATTCCCATGCCTAAGATTTTTAAATATTCACAATTTTTGATATTTTATAACACAGTTATTTATTTCTTTTTAGTCCTATATATATAAACAAATTTTGATTTTAAATGAATTACTGTAATATTTTGGTATATTTCGTATAGTGAAAACAACGGAAATATATTAAATATCGTATTTTTTTTTTAATTTCGCCAAATTTTCTAATTTGAAATATTATAAATGTATATATATATCGTATTGAAATTATAAAAATCATTTAACAAATTAGGCAAAAAAAAGAAACGTTTATCATAAAAATTCAATAAAATCTATATATACATAAAAAATAACCAAATTTAATAAAAGATACTTAAATGAAAATTAAATTTTGTAGGTGTTTATAGCTATGTATAATTAAATAAAAAATAATTTTTTAAAAATTTGGAAATTTTCATTCATTAAATTAAAACAAAATAAAATAAAAAAAAAAATTAGTATTCATTTACCAAAAACTACAAAATTAGGTATATGTATGTATAAAAAAAATATTGAATATATATATATATATATATATATATATTGTATATAGTTAAGTGTTAAAGGTTACATAAATTAACAAAAAGATATTTTTTTAATATATAGGTACTAAATCATTTTCATCAGTTTTCTATTAAAAAAAAAATATTAATATATATATAGTATATACGAGTATATACGAGTATATATAGTATATACGAGTATAATAGACTAAAAGTGTTTTACTCTTGACTTTTAAATGTTTCTACAAACACTTAAGACATATAACGATAAGAAAACGTGTATATATACATTTAATTTACAACATTAGTAAACAACTTCTATAACAATATCCGGACATCAATTATATCAGCATAGAGTTGACGAAGATAATGAAAATTGCCGAAATAAAAAAAAGATTGCAACTGAAGAAATTATCAAATATATTACAGACAATTGTTTTCGAATATTCCGGTTATATGTGAATATAATTCCGAAATTATATGAAAGTATAATAGTATTATACAGTTAACTTCTAACATCATAAACCATAGAATAACAATTGAAACAATCTCGATTTATGAAAGTATGATACTATATACAGTTAACTTCTTAACATCATAAACTACAGAATAAATCATCTTCAGAATAAATGGCTAAAAATCAAATGCAGCGCAATAATCGGCAAGACATGGTAGCCCGAGTCTCTATCTCTACTTATTTATCAGATAATTATTATGTATATGGAATGGAAATATATGAATATGAAACAGCTTATGAAAAACCGGACAAATAATATCGTTTTAAGCAAACTTAAAATATTTTAAAAACTTATCGAAAATTTCGATTCTTAATAATTTTTTATACGATTACAAAACTTTCTTTATATACTCTGGTTATATATAGGGATACGTGAAAGTATAAAAATAAACAATTTACATAATTAATCAACAAGTAGGTTTTAATTTACAAATTTATTTTGTTTTTTTTTTTGTGGTTTTTTTTTTTTTTATTAACTATATAAACACCTGTATACATTTAATTTACATACGTAAATGATTATGTATGTGATTCGTTAAAATAAAATAGTAAGTGTTTAATATTAACATATTATAAGTTTATGTTTTTTTGTAAAATTAATCATTTTATATACCTATACCTATTATGTAAATGTATACAATTTTGAACACGAACACGAACGTTTTTATACATATATGCAAAAAGTAA